>CM043318.1:37207467-37754967 GCA_023736055.1 Quercus glauca | reverse complement strand
GTTCTAAGTGCCCTAAAATCACAATAACATTTCATGTATTAAATCATTCATCACATATCATAAAAATGATCTTGAGATTCTAACGATCACAATGATATGCCCGGTTCCCAAATCGGACTGCTAGATTGAAAGATATCACAAGATCAAGTTTTCATGGTCTGCATGCGTTCATTGGGTGAGGCTGATCACGTGTGATTAATTGAAATTAATTTTGATTGGCCAAGAATTAAAATTAAATAAATAAATTTATTTGATTGGTTGGTGATTTTGATTAAAAATAAGTCTGGTTGCATAGGAATAAAATAGATAATCTGAAAATATGAGAATTGTTAATAATTAGGCTTTCTAGAGCAATTATCTTTCAGATGATTATTTTTTAAGGATTTAATTATCAAGTTAAAATGGATTTTATTAGGAATACAAAATTTAAAAAAAATGTCCAAATACGATTCCCGATCCAGAAAAATGCTCAAAACGTACAAGAAGAGTAAACTAGGCTAATCACGGAAGAGTGCCAATCGGCACTTCAACAGTGCCAATTGGCACTTGAGGAGTGCCGGTCGGCACTTCCATAATGCTGATTGGCAAAGGTTGTAAATTCGGCCCAGATGAAATTAGTTCAAGACCCATTATATTCAATTGTTTGGGGATAAAACCTGACCTAATTTCTATCTGCTGATTTTCTAAGCAACCCTAACTTATTTTTTAAGCAAATACACCTCTATAAATAGAGGAGAAAATCTAAAATTCAGCACCTCTCTCTCCCCTTACTTTAAAGAAATTATGGAAACTTTGCTTTAAGAATTTCTTTTCTGTTAAGTGACCTTATTTTAGATCTCCAAGAGATTTATTCTCTTTGATTTTTAACATAATCCCCTCTTGTAGAGTACATTCATGCATGTATGTTCTTACTTTACTTTCTAGAAATAAACATGTTCTTGTTTTTGCTTCTTTCCTTATTTATACATGTTCTTCTTATGTTATTGCATGCTCTGTCTCTCTCTCTCTCTCTCTCTCTCTCTTTTTGAAAAATTCACATGATTAGTTTAAATTTTAGTATGTTGATTGATTAAAATTCATAGATCTAGGGTTAAAATTTCCTTTTAAGATTTTAGATTTGCAAAAAATAAATTTGTCATGAAAGTTTGACTCTTTTCTACTTCTAAAAGAAGATGTGTATTTTTCATTAAAATCAGATCTGTATTTTTTTAAGCGAAAACCAGGTCTACATTTTTCATTAAAATCAAATCTGTATTTTTTTAAGAAAAACCAGATTTCTATTTTTCATTAAAATCAGATCTGTATTTTTTTAAACAAAACCAAATCTATATTTTTCATTAAAATCAGTTTTGTATTTTTTTTCTAACAAAACTAGATTTGTATTATTCATTAAAATCATATCTGTATTTTTAAGACAAAACCAGATCTTTATTTTTCATTAAAATCTAATCTGTATTTTTTTTGAGACAAACTAGATCTATATTTTTCATAAGAAATTTATCTTTTCATAAAAAAATTTGTTTTCTCTTACATTTATAAAAATAAAACTAGATTTGAATTTTTATAAAAAATTTCATTCTTTTTCACCATGGAAACTTAGATCTAAACTTTTCATCAAGCAATCTCATCAAATCTCTTTCATACAAAATTAAATTGCAGATCTAGGATTCTTAAATAGTATTATAATCTTAGATCTAGAATTTGGCATGGCATTTGTTGCATATAATTCAACATTTTGAATAAGAGTACTAAAATGATCATTCAAAGTCTAGAAGACCGGACTTTGTCTGGGCAGAATGGGTGCCTAACACCTTTCCATTCTGTAAGCTAGCTCCCGAACCAAAGGTCTTGGTTCGTAGAATAGTGCTTTATTTTTTATTTAGGTAGATTGTATTTGGACCAAAGGCTTGTAATGATATTCTGCCAAATTGTATTTGTACATTTAATTAATAAAACTTGAGGTATTTCAAATATGTAAATTGTAAATTGTAGTTTTTCTTATTTTTTGTAATAAAAAATAAGTGGTGACTCCACAAAACCCTAAAAGGGAGGTGGGGATACCTTTCTCTTTTGATTGAGAGCACCCCAAATGGTCCGGTCTCTCAAAGTATCAAAATACATGTGAAAAATGATTAAAACAAATAAAAATAAGATTTTGCCATAATCTGGGTTCTGGGTGCGTACGCATACTCAACTATACGTACGCATGGTTAATCCATGGGCACACATACTCAAAGATGTGTTCGCATCCTTTAGCAAGATTCAAAAAATTACGTTTTTACAGATTTAATCATTCAAAGATATAAACATAGAAATCAAATAAGCATTTAAAATAAAGGAAACAAAACAAAACATTAACATAAATAAATAACCACAAGCAAACCAAATAAATATCCTAAACACACATAAAATAAATAAACATGTTAAGCTTTACATAGAACTAAAATAATATAAAAAGAACAACTAAAACATATTATAAACAATCTAAAATCAGATTAAAACATGGATAAAAAGATTATAACATCAATCAAATATGGCAAGAACACTTAAGATAATATAAAACAAAGAATCATGTGAATCCTATAGAGCAAAGTGAGAAATCATGGAATAAAGACTCACCTTGCTTTAGAATCATAGATTTAAGATAGTTTAATCGATCCCTCAGTGCCTACAACACAAATATTAGATTGAGGGGACAAGAATAATTAAAGAACACAACAATGGTTAGTAGGGGTGTTCACGATGTGGTGTGGTGCGGTTTTAGGCCATTTTTAGCACCGCACTTTGTGGTGCGGTTTAGCCAAAACCATAATCACACCGCACCTCATTTTTGCGGTCACATGTGTGGTGTGGTTTAAATTTTAGCTAAAACCATAGCTGCACTGTACCTCATTTTTGCGGTCACATGTGCGGTGCAGTATTTAAGATGTGGTTTGAACAATTTGAAGCCGGCATATTTTTTGAATTTTGGGCTTTTCCTGCCCTGCCCAAAACTACTTTCCCTTCGTTTTGGACCAAGTTTTAAATTATTGAGCTAGTTTTTCTTTATTTTGGGCTAACTTTCATAATCAACACTTGCTAGGGCTATTAAACTATATATATATATATATTTGAAAACTAAGGTTATTAAAATATTAATAATATATTTAACATTAAAAAAATAAATATATTAATATAGAGATAGGGTGAGGTGCGGTGCAGTTTTCTCATTACAAAATCGTAAACTGCAATGCACCATGTGGTGCGGTGCATTGTTACTTATGGTGCGGTGCGGTTATGCCGTTTAAAGGGCGGTTTTGGTGCGGTTTTTGTCGTTTGGTGAACACCCTTAATGGTTAGTAATCACAACTCAAGAACAAAAGATTTTGAAAAGGTTTTAGAAAACAATTTGGAAAATAAACTTTTTGCCTTAGAACTAACTAAAGAGAGGTTTTGAATAAGTAAAAAAATGTGCTAAAGGGGTTGTGTGTGAGTTTTGGAAAAGAGAATTAGAGTTTTAGAGAAGATGAAAGCTCTCTAGCTAGGGTTTTGATTGGAGATATAAGATAAGTATTTATAAGTTAAATTAGGGTTTTTGGGGCTTTTTAATGATTTTTGGATGTTCTCAAGGGTCTATGGGCCGGCCCACATCAAAGCATGATGTTTTGGGCCCTTAAAATGAAGTTTTAAAACCTAGAAAATCGGATTGCCGAGTTAGCCAAACTTCAAGTGGTCATAATACTCAATATAAGTCCAAATTAGGCGAATTTTATGTTCATATTGAAGCCCAGGATGTCTATTTTCCAATGAAACAAACCTCACACAAAAATTCTTTGTGGATCAAAAGGTATGGTCAAAACAGTGAGCAAATGTCATTTTTCAGTATCAATTTCAAAGCGATTTAAGCACTTTTGAGCTGTGATTACTTCCAAATATTATGAACTCTTTAATTACCCTTGGTTGACATATTTCAAGCTTATCATTGGAGTTGAGGACCAAAATTTATTAACGGGTATAAAATGCAGTGTTTACAAGGCCTACTCACTCGTATTTCTTTTTAGGCCTTGGGGAAGACAAGCCTAATCTTCATTGTTGACTTGGATATCACCCAGAGAGGTCCATGTTCACTGTTTTTGATCCTCAATTCTTGGTTGATTTATAATTTAAAAGTCCCCTTTTTTTGGGTACGAAATCTTGTCACGCATATTGTTACTTATTGCAAACATTCCAATAGAATTAGTTTGTGCCCAATTAGGATCACATAATTTTTTATTTAATCGACAGTATGGTCCATTTTAATTGCAGAATTATACACTCGTCGCTAACATCTATAGGTTTGTGGCTATTGTCACATGCCCAATTCATATCGTTTGAACTCGGGGCATGACAATATTTGATAATATATAATATGACCTTAAAAAAAAAAAGGCACAGATTACATTCATTCATGGGAAAAAAAAAGGGACATGTTCTAAATTGATGCATATTTTTATTCGTGTCACATACATACATGTATATAAGCACAGATAATAGTTATGGAAGATGTAGGAACTCTTCTACTTTGAAATTATTACATGCATCAATTTAGACTCTAGACTCCTAAACGCTGCTCTTGATGGAAGAACTGTATCCTGCTTGGTCATCATAGTATTTCGACCACAGCATCACACCTCCATACTTGGCACTACCTTTAATGGCCGGAAGCACTTTAGAAGTTAAATCAGCAGCTGTAATGAAGCCACTCCCAGCTGCATTAGGTGAAGCAGGAAGTCCTAAGAAAAATTTGGTGGCAGGAATAGAAGTAGTCCATTGGTTCCAATACTTTACTAGATTACCTGAGCTGTACTGGCATGGAGGGTTATTATAGAACTGTACCCATACATAATCAAATAGACCTGTCTTAAGGGCAGCTCCCATATAAGCATCAGGAAATGGGCACTGAGGAGCTGCGGTTAAGTACACTTTCTTTCCTTGTTTGCTGTATTGAGAGAGAAACCTTGCAAGCTCATCCCAATGTTGGGTTGTTCCTCCTTCAATATCAAAGTCAATTCCATCCAAAACAGCTGCTCCAAGAGGGCGAGATGAGGATTGCCCTCCTAAGAAGTTATTCCAAAGATAGGTCGCTACTTGTTTAGCATCGTCAGTTGAAGAAAGAAAATAGCTCCCTGCACCTCCTCCAATGGATAACATCACCTTAATTCCTCTTGACTGACATGATTGTATCTCAGAGCTAAACCTGGTGCACCCATTAGTTGTTGGATCACAATGGCCAGCAAGGTTGATTTGGGGTTTTTGACCGTTGCCAAAGGTTGGAAGGAAAGCTACGTTGACAAAGGCATACTTACCTGTGGCACAAGTTTGTGCCAAGGTACCCTCATTTCCATTCTGACCCCAGTAGATTGCGATTCCACCAGCATTAGTACCAACCACTAGAATCAGAATTACTGATAAGAGGAAAGGTATTGAGCTTGACGGATTCGATGCCATAGTATAGTAGGTTTGTGAGTGTTCAGATAGTCACGGTTGAACTAGATTTTTTCTTTATGCTTGGGGTGTTCCGTGTATCACATTTTCAATCTTTTATAGGACAAAAGTAATCCTATTCTTACGGCCTCATTGGATGCTTTTGCGGAATTGCTTCACATAAATGGTTGACAAATGAAAATGCATTAAAGAGTCAACTCGGTGAGTCGGTGTTGATCCCAGACCTAACCAAATCCTTTACGACTTGACTAGGATTTGCACAATTTCTTGATAAGTTATAATATAAGGACTGCCACTGTGATATTCACTAATAAGTAGATTTCTTGGTGGATTTTAACCAATACCCTAGTCGGTGGCTTGAATTGCCACTTTATTTTATTTTATTTTTTCTTTACTTTTTTACATATGCGATTGACAAAGATAACTAGAAATTTTGCTTTGTCTAATATTGCGTCCTAGTGCCGCAATTGCAATACGAAGAGAGCTACTTGTCAATGCCGTGGTCCTGTGGAGTAATTACTAATTAGAGAGCAGAAAATATTTCACTTTGTTTTAACTGTAGTACGAAATTTTGTATTGTAGAGATTTTTTGCTTTTTTATTTTTTTATTTTTATTTTTTGGGGTGTAATTGAAGTCTTGTTTGGTAATAGCTTTCAAGTATTTTTGTTTAAAATGATGTAAAAACTGTGATTTAAAAAGTTGTGGGGCCAAGGAATTAGGTAATCCTGGCCCACTTCGTACCAAGTCCAAGGCCCATGCCGAGGAGAAAGAAATGTCCGAAGACGACGCAAAAGTCCGAATCACCCAGGAGGACCACCGAGGATAACTGTGTCCTCGGCCAACCCCGACTAAGGGAGGGGGAGTCAATACCCCATCAAAGGTAGCCTCCCAGAGCACTCCAAGAGAAAGAATGAGTATAATGTGTCGATCATGGGAGGACGGAGGAAGAGCAAACCCGAGACAAACTGTCATCTCCACATTAAATGCCCGCCGTTGGCGCTCTGGCCGCATTAATGAGGAAATGACTCCTGAATGTTGTAGTCTTGGTAGCTGCAACTCACAAAAGGATGGAAGAACGGCTGATTGGACAAGCACTCGAATAGTGACCTGCCTGGTCAACAAATGTAGAGTTAGGATCACCTGAAAAGAAATATATATAATGTAAGAAGTTCTCCAGAAAGGGGGACGGGGCATGAGAGGCCAAAAAAGCGATACTACTGGTATCATTTCTGTAACTAAACACTGAAGAAGTAATAAGAACTTCCAGCTCCTAAGAGAAAGGCCGAGGAGTAATATTTCATGTTTCAGTCTACATTCTTGTCGTTTAACCTATTCACCACCACGTTTAGTTGTTGCAATCCTTACTAGGGCCTAGTTCTTGAACCCATACTCTACAAATTCATTGTATCGAGCTAGCTGGGCTTGAGTCCACTTCATCCAAAGAAAGGTGCTTAAGCTCGGTCCCTACAATTGGCGTCGTTTGTGGGGAGAGCTTGTGCGTTAGCAAGTGCAACGGTTAAACACGGCAGGATCAAACTCCCATCAGCGGAGAAGGCCATTTCGGCGACCATGACTACTACCACACATGCGAAGTAGAGCAAGTCCCAAAAACTGCTACCTCATGTTGTGGCAATGCACTCGGAGCTGAGCCTTTTAAGGTACCTGAGCGATGTGTTTAAATGCGAACCTTAGTCATGTTTGCAGTCCTCGGATCAGATGCTAAGGGGAAGTTAACACTCCATGACTACTACCACACATGCGAAGTAGAGCAAGTCCCAAAAACTGCTACCTCATGTTGTGGCAATGCATTCGGGGCTGAGCCGTTTAAGGCACCTAAGCCATGTGTTTAAATGCAAACCATAGTCATGTCTGCAGTCCTCGGACCAGATGTTAAGGGGAAGTTAACACTCCATGACTATTACTACACATGCGAAGTAGAGCAAGTCCCAAAAATTGCTACCTCATGTTGTGGCTATGCACTCGGGGCTGAGCCTTTTAAGGCACCTGAGCCATGTATTTAAATGCGAACCTTAGTCATGTCTGCAGTCCTTGGACCAGATGCTAAGGGGAAGTTAACACTCCATGACTATTACCACACATGCGAAGTAGAGCAAGTCCCAAAAACTGCTACCTCATGTTGTGGCAATGCACTCGGCGTTGAGCCTTTTAAGGCACCTGAGCCATGTGTTTAAATGCAAACCTTAGTCATGTCTGCAGTCCTCGGACCAGATGCTAAGGGGAAGTTAACATTCCATGACTACTACCACACATGCGAAGTAAAGTAAGTCCCAAAAACTGCTACCTCATGTTGTGGCAATGCACTTGGGGCTGAGCCTTTTAAGGCACCTGAGCCATGTGTTTAAATGCGAACCCTAGTCATGTCTGCAGTTCTCGGACTAGATGCTAAGGGGAAGTTAACACTCCATAACTACTACCACACATGCGAAGTATAGCAAGTCCTAAAAACTGCTACCTCATGTTGGGGCAATGCACTCGGGGCTGAGCCTTTTAAGGCGCTTGAGAAAAGTCCTAGATAGAATCAAGGTATTGCATGGTCCTCAGACTCAAACTTGTGGGGAAACTAGGCACTTCAGAAAAAAACTAAGTCCTAGACAGAATCAAGGTATTGCATGCTCTTCAGACTTAAACCTGTGGGGAAACTAGGCACTTTAGAAAAAAGCTAAGTCCTAAACAGAACTAAGGTATTGCATGGTCCTCGGACTCAAACCTGTGGGGAAACTAGGCATTTCAGAAAAAAGTTAAGTCCTAGACAGAACCAAGGTATTGCATGGTCCTCGGATTCAAACTTGTGGGGAAACTAGGCACTTCAGAAAAAAGCTAAATCCTAGACAGAACCAAGGTATTGTATGGTCCTCGTATTTTAACCTGTGGGGAAACTAGGCACTTCAGAAAAAAGTTAAGTCCCAGACAGAACCAAGGTATTGCATGGTCCTCAGACTCAAATCTGTGAGAAAACTAAGCACTTCAGAAAAAAGCTAAGTCCTAGACAGAACCAAGGTATTGCATGGTCCTCGGACTCAAACCTGTGGGGAAACTAGGCACTTCAGAAAAAAGCTAAGTCCTAGACAGAACCAAGGTATTGCATGGTCCTCGGACTCAAACCTATGGGAAAACTAGGCACTTTAGAAAAAAGCTAAGTCCTAGACAGAGCTAAGGTATTGCATGGTCCTCGGACTCAAATCTGTGGGGAAACTAGGCACTTCAGAAAAAAGCAAAGTCCTAGACAGAACCAAGGTATTGCATGGTCCTCGGACTCAAACCTGTGGAGAAACTAGGCATTTCAAAAAAAAAAAAAAAAGCTAAGTCCTAGACAAAACCAAGGTATTGCATGGTCTTCGGACTCAAACCTGTGGGGAAACTAGGCATTTCAGAAAAAAGCTAAGTCCCAGACAGAACCAAGGTATTACATGGTCCTCGGACTCAAACTTGTGGGGAAACTAGGCACTTCAGAAAAAAGCTAAGTCCTAGACAGAACCAAGGTATTGCATAGTTCTCGGACTCAAACCTGTGGGGAAACTAGGCATTTAAAAAAAAAAAAAGCTAAGTCCTAGACAGAACCAAGGTATTGTATGGTCCTCGAACTCAAACTTGTGGGGAAACTAGGCATTTCAAAAAAAAAAAAGCTAAGTCCTAGACAGAACCAAGGTATTTCATAGTTCTCGGACTCAAACCTGTGGGGAAACTAGGCACTTAAAAAAAAAAAAAGCTAAGTCCTAGACAGAACCAAGGTATTGCGTGGTCCTCGGATTCAAATCTGTGGATAAACTAGGCATTTCAAAAAAAAAAAACCTAAGTCCTAGACAGAACCAAGGTATTGCATGGTCCTCGGACTCAAACCTGTGGGGAAACTAGGCACTTTAGAAAAAAGCTAAGTCCTAGACAGAACCAAGCTATTGCATGGTCCTCGGATTCAAACCTGTGGGGAAACTAGGCACTTTAGAAAAACTAAGTTCTAGACTGAACCTAGGTATTGCATAGCCCTCGGACTCAAACCTATGAGAAAGCGATCCTCGGATCATACACCTGTTTAAAGCGTGCTTGGCTAGTCGCACAGTTCGTGGAGCAGAGCACCCAATTATTTTCCTGGTAATTCTTATATTATTAACTTAGTTAAAAATAACGACTAAAGGCGATCGTTGGCTTTGTCGGAGTTAGGGTAAAAATTCTTCGTTACCACTATTTACATCAATTCTAAGTCCCATTGAAGGCAAAAATAACACACACATCAAATAATTATTGCAGAGAAAATAAAAGATCCATAAAATAAAAAGAACTGCCTTTTTTATTATTATAAAAGGAAGATACATCATACATCAGATGGCTTATCTTAAAGCTAACTACGGTAGAAGAAGTCGACGATGGCTTGTCTTAAAGCTAACTACGGTAGAAGAGGCCGAGGCAAGCTTGCCTTAAAACTAACTACAGTGGAAGAGGCTGAGGCGGCTTGTTTTAAAGCTAACTCTAAAAAGAGAGAGCTCATGGGAATGGAAGATCCGCAGTCTCGTCCTAGCATCAAACGAGCCTGTGGGGATGGCACTGGCGATGAGAAAGAAGAAGAGGCGGAAGTGCCTGAGGGCCCCATCCTAGGATGTCCCCTTGATTCTCTCCTAGTTTCATGATAATTAGGCATTGGGAGAGGGCAACACTCGGGTGTCAACCGTTCAGCAATCTCACAAACCTCCATCAGGGTCCCACCATCACCGCGAGACCCAAACTTTGTCACGCCGAAAGACTGATGCAACCCGCACTTGCTTCGATTCTTGGCTAAAGGAAAAAGGCCTTCTTGCTTACTTGGTTGAAGGAAAGGAACACCTTTGTCCTTTGTTTCCTTTGCCTCTACTGCTTCACCCTTATCCAGGGCCATCTCATTCCCTACGCCTTGATCATGACCTTCGCAAAGTTCTTGGAAATGCCTAAGGTGTTGAAAGCTTGAAGTTTCTGTTGAGCGTGGGGATATGTAAATGAGAAAGAGCAATTCCTCCAGAGGGCCTTATATAGAAGGAGAAGTCTAGTAGAAATCAATCCGCATGAGATTCGAGGGGTCAGATACGGCGAAGTAAATCCCGCTCAATTTCCAAAGAAATTTCCAACCGTTGGATCCGCGCCACTTCACGAGGGCATTAATGAGGGCGCGCTTCGTGCACTGAAACGTCAGGAACGCGCCTTGGTCAGGTGAAAAGGCATTGGCACCGATGGAGGACAAGACTTGATAAACCATGGCAAAAGAACGAGGACATCAAAATCCTCCTCTCCGCTCGAGGAGCCTGACAGCAGGATTTTGAGGGGCTATTGTGGGGCCAAGGAATTAGGTAACCCTGACCCACTTCGTACCAAGCCCAAGGCTCATGCTGAGGAGAAATAAATGTCTGAAGACGATGCAAAAATTCAGATCACCCAGGAGGACCACCGAGGATAACCATGTCCTCCGCCAACCCCGACCAGAGGAGGGGGAGTTAGCACCCTATCAAAGGCAGCTACCCAGAGCACTCCAAGAGAGAGAACGAGTATAATGTGCCGATCATGGGAGGACGGAGGAAGAGCAAACCCGAGACAAACTGTCATCTCCACATTAAATGCCCGCTGCTGGTGCTCTGGCCGCATTAATGAGGAAATGACCCCTGAACGCTGCAGCCTTGGTAGCTGCAACTCACAGAAGGATGGAAGAATGGCTGATTGGACAAGCACTCGAATAGTGACTTGCCTAGTCGACAAATGTAGAGCTAGGATCACTTGAAAAGAAATATATATAATGTAAGAAGTCCTCTAGAAAGGGGGACGGGGCATGAGAGGCCAGAAAGGCGATACTACTGGTATCATTTCTGTAACTAAACACTGAAGAAGCAATAAGAACTTCTAGCCCCTAAGAGGAAGGCCAAGGAGTAATCTTTCATGTTTCAGCCTACATTCTTGTCGTTTAACCCATTCACCACCACGTTTAGTTGTTGCAATTCTTACTAGGGCCTAGTTCTTGAACCCATACTCTACAAATTCATTGTATCGGACTAGCTGGGCTTGAGTCCACTTCATCCAAAGAAAGGTGCTTAAGCTCGGTCCCTACAAAAGTATTGTGAAAATATGTATTTAAAGTAATCATAGTGCAAAAAGTGTATTTGATACCAAGTTTCAAACAATATATTTTAAAATGTGAAAAAAATATAATTGTGTTTGGTATGCAGGGATGGACCCATTAGGGGAGAGAAGGGGAAATGGCCCCCCTAGCCCAAAGAATATTTATTTTTATTTTTTTAATGATTATATATATTTTTTATTTCTAGAGTTGTGCCTCATTCTTCCAAAAATTTAGACGTCTCTTTTAATTAAGCCTAGCCCAAATAGCAACTACCAAACTCAAAAACTTAACAAAAACAAAATTTTAAAATAAAAAAGCAAAAATCCCAGTTAGCCCAGTATTAGAGTACTAGCATTAGATGTTCTAAATGGTAAAATATTTAGTATTTAGAACACCAAATACCAAAAGCACTACTGTACAAGGCATTTCAAACGCTATATTAAAATAGCAAAAGTAAGTTTTGGTTTGTGAATATATATATATATATATATATATATTGCAATAGTTGTTTCTCTTAAGAAACAATATTATTTGTTTATAAAAAAAAAAAAACAATATTATTTGGGTTTTTATTTTATTTTATTTTTATTTTATCTTTGTTGGTAAATGATTACATTTTAATGTATTAAGAAACAATGATTTTGTGTATTGATCTTAGTTGATAGTTTGTTAGTACTATATGGATACCTATTTGGATTTTTTTTCTTCTTCTTATACTTTGGCCTCCCCTAACTTGAAATCCTAGGTCCACCTCTGTTGGTATGTGTATGTATTATTTTAAAAAAGTGGTAACTTTCTGACATGTACAATTAATGGAGGTGAAGAGAGAGATGAAGAAATTTGAAAGCGAAGAGAGAAGGAACGTGAAAGAGAAGTGAGGAAAAGAGAGTGAGTAGTAGTTATGTTAGGTCTTATCAAGTGGGTCCCACACTTTTATTAATATTTACAAAGGTGCCATTGAGTAATGTTATTTGATACCTAAAAATTGGTAAGCATTAGTATTGGTAGTGCTAAAAAGCTAAATTGCTATTTTTAGCACTATAAACTTCAATTAGTGCCCAACATTGGTGGAGCCGAAGGTAATTTTTTTCGCCATCTTGCTATAGTAAACATCCAAGAGTAGTTGTATACTGTAGCAAGAAGGCATAAAAAAAATTATTTGTTTATTCTCTTCTCTCATTAAAAAAAAAGGTTTTCTCTCTTTTCTCTCTCTTCAGTCTTCCCTCCTTTTCTTTTTTCCCTCTCCTCTCTCTCTCTCTCTCTCTCTCTCTCTCTCTCTCTTATTTATTTATTTATTTTTCCATAGCCTTCATCATCTCCCTCTCATGGGTAGGTTCATGGTGGTGGGTCAGTGTGGGCTTGGTTGTGGGTGTGTTACCGGGTTCGTGGGTGGTTTGGTGGTTGTGGTTTGCTAGAATTGGTGCTTGTGGTTTGCTGGAATTGTGGTTGTGGGTTGTTGGAATTGCTGAAATCGATTTGCTAGAATTGTGGGTTGTTGAAATCGGTTTGGTGTTTGCTGGAATTATGGGTCAGTTTGGTGGTTTGCTGAAATCGGTTTGCTGGAATTAGTTAGATGTTAGCTTTGGCTTTGCAGGTTCTACCAGCCTAGTGATAGGCTCTTGGGGTGGTGGCCATGGTGGGTTGTATCTTGATCGGCCTATGGTTGTGTGGCTTGTGATCGTTGATGTGTTTATGGGTTTTGTTGGTTTGTGTGGCCTGTGATTGTTGCGAGAGAAAGAGATGAAGAATAGAAGAAGAATAAAAAAAAGATTAAAAAAAAGATTAAAAAAAGAATATTTAAATGAAATGCTAAAAAATATAGAACCATTGATGTTGGTAGTGTTATAAAATGAAATGTTAAAATAGATAAAGTAGCTTTTTGAGTTGCTAAAAAGTAAAAAATATGGCTCCACCAATGTGGATGCTCTAAGAGGAATTCTCTAAATTCAGTATTCAAACACCCAAAAATGAGAAATGTAACTCAAATACTTCTAAATAAAATCTCTTATCAAACGCATTGTTTTTTTGGAGCCCACAGTTTTCAGTGTTTAAACACTGAAAACTGTTATTTGAACTATCATACCAAACAGGTCTTAGCTTTTAAGAGAGTGACCACCAGTGGCTGCACATAGTAGTCAAGTGGTTAGAGGACCATCTTGACTTATTAAAAAAAATGTATTATACTTGCAAAATAAAATTATATATGCAATTGTTTTTAAATTAGCATGTTTTGTCTATCTTGCGAGTTCTAGTTATCTAAACTGGTAAAATCTTTAATGGTTGAATAAGAGATTTGAAGTTTAATCCCCACCTACACCAAAAACTAATTGGTGTTTTGGTCTAATGATAAAGAGCAAAATCACAAAAGCACACGCCAAAGGTTGGAATTCTATAAAAAAAAAAAAAAAAAATGGGTTCAATAAAAACAAGAGTAATGCTAGAGATAATAAAATGTCATAACAATCCAAAATTAGCATGTTAACTCACATAAGAGCTTTTTTTTTTTTAATCTCTAATTTAAATTTGTTTTTTGTTTTCTAATGTTAGAATTGTTGTGACATTTTATTGTATTTCTGGCATTACTCACAAAAATAATCTTGGGCCCCAACATAATTCTTAACCCCTTAAATAGAAAAATAAATAAGTGTTCAAATAACATTAAAAACATGCCCAAATAACATAAAAATAGTATTTTTTTTCTCTTTTCTATCATCATTTCAGACTCCTTATCACTTTATTATATATCCTTGTGTCAACATTCTCAAGTCCCACTTTTTTTAGAGGAAGGTAAGAATTCTCAAGTAGTCTCACTTAATTTCTCATCATTCACTTGTTGCTTTTTAATTTTTTTTGTAAAATGAAATTGTAAAAATTAATGTATTTGATTTTTTTTTTGGTGGTAATTTCAATATATTCGAGTTCTTTTTTATTAACCATGGCTTTTGAGTGGAGTTGTGGCTTAATTTCTCATCATTCACTTTTCGTTTTTTAATTTTGTTTGTAAAATGAAATTGTAAAAATTAATGTATTTGATTTTTTTTTTGGTGGTAATTTCAATATATTCAAGTTTATTTTTATTAATCATGGCTTTTGAGTGGAGTTGTGGTGTGTCTTTGTGTGAGAACCTCTTTCCCTTTCCCTTGTGTGTGTGTGTGTTTGTTTCTTAAAAAAAACAAGTTCTTTTTTATTATATTTTGTATAATTTAAATTTCTTAATGACTATTCTAAAAAAATTCCTAGAGCCACCACCGAGAGTGACTCCACAACTTTATATTCTCCATATTTGTTAATGAAATTTTCTCTTTGTTGTTATCTGAATGTTCAAATAGTGTGTAAAACACTATGAACGTTTAGACCCCCAATTATAAAAATATCAATTCAAGCTTAATGTCAAACAATATATGTATGGAAAATGAACATAAGCTAATAACAGAATTGATAAACAATCTAAACCAATTAAAATCACACCCAAAGCAGAAATTAAATGGCAAAGATTAAGGGAAGAGAGATGCAAACACAAGGAAAACATAATGATGTGTTATCGAAGAGGAAACCGAAGCCCTTGGTGTAAAACCTCTCCGCTGCCTTCCAAGCGATCAATAATCCACTAGCAAATGTAGTTGGGATACACGAACAGCAATAGACCCTCCAAGCCTAATCTACCCAGTGTACCTAAGCCCTCCAAGTTTCTTACTCCAACGAGGTTGCGTCAAACCTTTGTCTTTCTAGCTTACCGGATTCTGCTATAACCCATAGCATCAACCAATATCAATTGGTCCCTTCCTAACTGCTTCCTAAAGCACCAAAAAGTCTTCTCACAGATATGGGTATGGTGAGAAAAGGATTTGGCTAATGAACCTCTCAAGGATGTAATAATGGAGAGGGTGAGAGTAGAGGAATTTGAAGAGTCTCTATGTAAAGATTATGGATGAGTCAATCTTGTTTTTCTCTAGGGTTTTTCTCTCAAAATTCTCTTTGGAAGCTCTTTCCATTTCGTGGGTATAAGGGTCTATATATATTGGTGTGTATTTGGAATGCGAAGAGTCATTTTTCCAAAACAGAGCTGGCTGGCGACTTGGCCTCGCGACTTGACTGAGTCGTGAGTTAACTGAATGGTCAGTTTGGACTTTTTGTCCTGTAGTGCTACAGTTGGCATGGCGGTTCAACTTCTCTACACGCTTCACTCGTGTACATCTTCTGGCGGCTTGCCAGTCACGAGCCATCCGTGAGATCCAGTTGTGAGTCCCTGCTTCACTGCACAATCTTGAGCATTTCTTCACACTCTCTCACACACTACCCTTACATGATTCCCACATAAATACAGGGTTTCTAAATGCTAATTACAAGCAAATTTGGCACGGAATAAAGCCAACAAAATGGTTGATTAAATTCAACCTTACAATCTTCCCCTTTGGCTATTCCGTGACAAAACCCTACAACAAACTCTAAACTTAACGCGTGAGTTGGGAACAGTTGAGCAAAACTCACTCACACCTAACTCTAGAATCTGTGAAGCTCTTGAACCATAAGAACAAGTATCTCCTGAAACACAACAACATAGTATGATCATTGTATACAAAAAACTTGTAATGCATATGTAGCAAGCACAATGCGATCAAGGAAAGTGGACTTAAGCAATAAACCATGGCTTGACCAAAAACGAACAATCACTATAAATAGTGATCATAATGCTCATTCACACATGGAATGAACATCCAGACATGCAAGCTAATAAGCTCATTTGCAAAGTATCATTTGCATGTCCAACACTCAGCCAATGCAACAACTCAAGGAAATTGCATTAAGGATATAAAATCCAACAAAGGGCACAAAAGTGATGTTCTTAAGGAAAATGCATAACATTTAACAACAAGTACTAGGCTACAAAGCATGGGTACAAAAACCTAAAAGCTTACAAAAGCAACGGTTACAAAAGTACCATAAACAACTGAAACACATCTTATATAAACTTAAACCAATGAACCACAAGTTTCAAAAGTTTTAACAGAAACAACCATGAGTTTAAACTAAACTATTAACCAAAGTGTAGCAAACCCAAAATATAGACAACATTATCCAAAGCATAATATCAGCACCAACAATCGTAAACAAAAACTGCTAAATGTAAGTTTTATGCATGCTCCCCCTCAAATTGGCACTCCCCCTCAAGAGCTACCCTAAACATCTCCCCCCTTTTTGACCAGAATGGCCAAAGGGTCACTGCTGAGTGGAGAAGCTATCAAACTTTGCTGAGAGGATGTTCGTCTGATCTTGAAGTGTAGCCAGCCTGTCAGATTGTTCATTCTAGACATCACTGAGTCCATCAATCCTCTCTAGGATGATCTGGAATGCATCTGAAGGTACAGCTGATGAAGATGAAACTCTACTCCTCTTGCCACGACCTCTTGAGCTTGAGGGTTCTCCTGCAGCCTCTGTCTCAGTTTCTATTGGTTCACCTTCTTCTTCATCACCTGGGAGACGAACTTGTATCCTTATGATGGTTTGTTTGTTGATGGCTGAGAGTGTAAGCATGAGACTGATATCTTGAGGGATTTCAACACCTTTCAATCTAAAAAGCCTCATAAGAAGGCTGGGAAAAATTAGCTTGGCCCTTGAAGTTGTTTTAGTCTCATCCAAAATTGTGTCAAAGATGTGAGAGCTAATGTCTATGAAGGTGTTCTCCTTGAGCTCCATGAGAAAGATAGCTCTAGCATTGTTGATTGTAGTCAGCTTCCTTACTGGGTACAAGTTGAACATCATGATGGTGGTTAGACACCTCATGTCAGCTAGGAGGGCATTAGTGTTGAGGCATCTCCCCTCTCTAACACCACCAATACGATATTGGATAGTTTCTATGGATAGCATCCTGCCCATGTAATTGGTGAAGTCATGGTCATCTAAAACTTCAAGTCCTAGTACCTTATCTATATCACCCGCATCTATAGTGAATTCCTTTCCTCTTATCCAATAATTAATTTCATCATCTTTTAGCACAACATTTGCATAAAACTCCCTGATCAAAGGCTCACACACTCTAGGCAAGTCACTCAACAACTTATCCCAATCTTTGCCCTCAAAATAGTTGGGAATGAAAGTGTCCTTCAAATCCACTAAGTCCACAAATCTTTCTTGAATGATTGTTGCATTCATGTAGTGCACTTTGTATCTCTCAAAGTGTTGAGTAGATTTGAACTTGGAGTTGTCCATTTTCATCCTTTTATCACTCTTCTTAGCAGTGGTTTTCTTCTTGGTAGGAGTCATCTATAAACATAGCAGAAAAGGCCACAAAAACATAGCACAATGGATGGAAATTCAAACATTAGCAACAGGTTAGTATAACTGAAAAGAACATAGAACTATACCACCATTAAGTCCATATTCATTTGAGATTCAGAGAGGGATAGCTCAAATAAAAAAATAGAACAATCTATCAACAATAGTTATGCATAACACATTGTGATAGTGAGCACAACAACTTAATCAAGAACACTCTAGGGCATATTTCTAATCACTGACTTTAACATGCAATAATCAGCTGTATTGAAGCAGTATATACACCACTAAAAAATATGTCTATGAGACATATCTTAATGAGTATGAGATGTTCAAACCAACATAGAGCAGACAATATCCTCAAGGCAGAAGCAACACACATGATATCAACCATATTTAGTAACCTAGAAACAAGATCAACCAAACCTAAACACCCAAACTCACCAACATGAACCCAACCCATATTCGAAACTACAGATATCAAAAATCAAAACCACAACTCACAGATTCAAGAAAATAAAGCTTAAAACATGAAATATGTAGTGAGAAAGAGAAAGCCCATACCTTTTCCTTGAAGATTTGAGGTTGAAATGATGCAAAAATGGAGGTTTTTTGAGAGTGACACGATGAGTTTGAGAGAGAGAAAAATGGGAAGACAATGAACAGTCACAAAAGTTTGAGGGAAAACTGAAAAGTTTTTAAAAACTGCCCTTTAAAACGCAAAACACGCGTATTTCGCGATTGAATCAAGTCGCGTTCAAGTCGCTAGGGCCAGCTGCTAGAACACTTAAGATAGAAAATTTGAAAATTTTTTTTAAGTGTTTTTCGCGACTGGAAGGTCTATGCACGAGGAAGTCGCGAGGTAAGCCGCAAAAATCTCTGTGTACCCTTTGCGACTGGACCTTCCACCGCAAACAAATCGCCACACTAAGCGGTGAGAAACATAAAAATCCAAATTTTGAAAAATATTCTTAGTATTATTCACAACTGGGACATTGACCCACCAGTGAGTCGCGAAAAATCTTTGTGTGGGCTCGCGACTAGAGCATGCGACTGGACCAACCCGCGATTGAGTCGCCAGAACAGGGCAACACTGTTTTTGAAATTTTGAAAATTTTTGTAAAAACAAAATACTTTTCAAAAACAACAAAAACACTCAAAAATCTTTTTGCGTTTGATCAACAAAGATTGAGCATGTGAAAACACATTTAATCAAGTACAATCACACAAATGAATATAGCATTCATTGATCATAGACATGTGTGATGTGTGTGGGTATAAAAAATGAGGTAGTCCTTAGTCTAATGTGAAGCTTCAATGATCAATTCAATCAAGGCATACACAACTAGCACTAGATAGAGTGATCCATCTCAATTATAGAAATATGCATATATGACCTCCCACATAGCTTGATAACATAACTTTGAAACTTTTCATTTGGCTTTATATACATCATATCATTTGATCTTTTTGAATCATTACATCTCATTGTGAGATTGATACCTGAAATTTTTGATATTTCAATTTGATGAGTTAGCCTTTGGCTTTTTGGGCATCATACATTTTATTTTGGGTCGCTTTCCCTTTTTCCTAGTCAAATACTAGTATGTGCGATAGGCTTTTGCAGCTTAATATCCCTTTTTCATTTGGAGATTTACATTTGGTGAGCTCTTTAAGCAAGACAATAAAATAAAGAGTGGAAAGATATATAGGCACAAGTCTATGCATGTCTTAAGATCAACAAAACCATTCACTAATCATTCATGATAAGGTTGAAGATCTATTTACAGTAGTCACATAGATTTCAAGATTTCTCCCACACTGATATGAGTGCAAAGGGAACAAGCTAAGCTTGTAGATGCACAAAGCCATTAGTACAAAGGTACAAGGCAAAACATGCTTTGAGACAAAACTCAACAATGTTAATCAAACTTTTTAGATTTTCTATTTTTTATGTGGTTTTTTGATTTTTGACATAAAAACAAGAAATGATTGATCAAAAGAAACAATGTAAAAATATTTAAAACAAATAAAACAAACACACCTTTAAAAAAATAAAAAGCTAACATCTCAACAAAAAGCATACAACCAAGCAAAGTTACAAAGCATAGGAAGTATTAATGTATGGATATATTGTAATGCTTATGCATGAGTACCCTTCTTCACCCACACTTTACGTGCGTTTGGGGTGATATCCCTATGGGATTGGGTATGAGAGTTAGGAATTTCAAACCTTCTAGTGAAGCTTTCCAAGCAAGTGGTGAATGCACCGATCATCTTTATCACGTCCATCACACCAAAATCACCATTTCGACCTCTTAATGACTCAATAGCATAAGTCCTTTTGTCATTTCTTGGCCCTCTCGATCAGTTGCATTCTTTAATGCTCTAAGCTTATGACAATTGGGTCGGGTGTGTCCTTGAAGTCCATAGTGATGGCAAACATGGTTCGTTCTAGGACCTCTTTGTGATCTTGGAAGAGATTTCCCTGTGGCTTCAGACCTGACCACAGATTGGTTCTGGGGCTTATTCAACACCCTTTGGTCCGCCATAATCTTTTTCTTTTTCTTTGCCTTTTCCACAGTAGGGGCAACTACAACCGGCTCTTTGGCCATCACAAACTTCACTTCCTTGGAGATATTCATAGCTGCACTACTTTCTCCAGTATATCCTAACTCGGATTTGTCTGAGAAATGTTTTTGAGAGGAAATGACATCATCTAGCTTCTTGGTGGAGACCCTCTCTACCTTAGCACTTGCTTGAACTACCTTAAGCTCAAGGAATTTAATTTTTAAGTAAGCTTCTGACAATTCTCCATTAAGCTTTTCTATCTCACACTTGGCCTCCTTATGTCGCACTAGGAGACTTCTGTAGTCCTCCTCTGCTTTCTTCATCTTTTTCACGATTACCTTGGCCACACGTGCATATTCTCCTGATTTCTCAAGGAGTGAATTGTAGTTTTCTTGAAGACCTTCTGTAATCTCATCTTCTTCACCGTCCAATTCTTCTACAATTCCCATTGATTCCTCATCACTATGCTCCCCAAGCTCTTGTACAAGCAAATTCAAGTTCTCCGAAGACTCCACATGAGCAATAGTCATAAAGGCGGAGTAATTCCCTTCTCCGTCACAACTTTCCTCAGAATTAGAATTGGATGAATCCGAGTCACTAAGAGTTGTGGCATATGCCTTGCCCTTCGATTTCAAATAATTGGGACATTTTTTCTTGAAGTGTCCATGCCCATTGCACTCGAAACAAGTGATTCCTTGTGTAGATTGGGATTCCCTACCATATTTCCTTTTGAATTCCTTTTTCTCCTTCCCGGAACTTTGGAATTTCCCTTTATCACCAAATTTTCCATTGTTCTTGAATTTCAAGAATTTTTGGAAATTTTTCACAAGGTATGCCACATCTTTATCGACAACATCCTCATTCGATGAGTCGTGAGCTTTTACCCTTTCATTAGTTGTCTTAAGAGCAAGAGATTTGCTCTTCCTTTGTGTGGGCAATGACAGTTCATACGTCTGAAGTGAGCCAATCAGTTCTTGGACTTTGATATCATCAAGGTCCTTACTCTCTTTAATCGCTGTCACCTTGCTATGGAAGCTTTCTGGCAATGACCGCAGATTCTTCCTTACTATTTTAGAATTCTCTGTTTTCTCCCCCAAATTGAACTTGCTGACGACTACCTCATTCAGCTTGCTATAGAAAGAGTCAAAGGACTAATCCTCACTCATTTTGAGCTCCTCAAACTGGGTGGTCAACATCTGCAACTTAGTGTCTTTTACTTTTTTTGTTCCTTCATAAGTGGTCTCTAGTATCTGCCATGCCTCCTTGGCAATAGTGACGTGTGAAATCCTGTGAAACTTTTCTAGAGAAACACCACAGAAAATAGCATTCAAATCTTTACTGTTAGCATTAGCTGCCGCAAGTGCTGCTTTATCTCAAGTGGATTTAGCAGCCTCTGGCCTAGTCCATCCTACTTCAATCGCATCCCACACAATATCATCAATAGAACACAAGAATGCCCTTATCTAGACTTTCCAAAATGCATAATTGTTACCATAAAAAAATGGTGGAACATTTAATGATTGAGACCGGTCCATCTCAATACGGGGTCAAGGATCACACTAAGGTATTTAAACCACAAAGAGAGCACCCGCTCTGATACCAATTGAATTTTCAAATAGCGTGTAAAACACTATGAACGTTTAGACCCCCAATTATAAAAATATTAATTCAAGCTTAATGTCAAACAATATATATGCGAAAAATAAACATAAGCTAATAACAGAATTGATAAACAATCTAAACCAATTATAATCACATCCATAGCAGAAATTAAATGGCAAAGATTAAGGGCAGAGAGATGGAAACACAAGGGCAACACAAAGATGTGTTATCGAAGAGGAAACCGAAACCCTCGGCATAAAACCTCTCCACCGCCCTCCAAGCAGTCAATAATCCACAAAAAAATTTAGTTGGGATAAATGTTAGCAATAGACCCTCCAAGCCTAATCTACCCAGTGTACCTAATCCCTCCAAACTTCTTGCTCCAACGAGGTTGCGCCGAACCTTTGTCTTTTCTAGCTTACCGGATTCCGCTATAACCCATAGCATCAACCAATATCAATTGGTCCCTTCCTAACTGCTTCCCAAAGCACCAAAAAGCCTTCTCACAGATATGGGCATGGTGAGAAAATGATTTGGCTAATGAACCTCTCAAGGATGTAACAATGGAGAGGGTGAGGGTAGAGGAATTTGAAGAGTCTCTATGTAAAGATTGTGGATGAGTCAATCTTGTTTTTCTCTGGGGTTTCTCTCTCAAAATTCTCTCTGAAAACTCTCTCCATTTCGTGGGTATAAGGGTCTATATATACTAGTGTGTGTTTGGAATGCGAAGAGTCATTTTTCCAAAATAGAGATGGCTGGCGACTTGACTGAGTCACGAGTTCAAGTCGTGAGCTAACTGAATGGCCAGTCTGAACTTTTTGTCCTGTAGTGTTGCAGCTGGCATGACGGTTCAGCTTCTCTGCACGCTTCACTCGTGTGCATCTTCTGGCGGATTGCCAGTCGTGAGCCACCCACGAGATCCAGTTGCAAGTCCCTGCTTCACTGCACAATCTTGTGCATTTCTTCACATTCTCTCACACACTACCCTTACATGATTCCCACCTAAATACAGGTTTCTAAATGCTAAATTACAAGCAAATTTGGCACGGAATAAAGCTAACAAAATGGTTGATTAAATTCAACCTTACATTATCTATGGACGTAGGCCAAAGGCCGAATCATTTAAATCATTAGTATTCTCTTTTTTGTGTGGTTGTGTATATTTTTTTTTTCAAGTTTTCTTCATTCCTATTATTTGTTTGTGAGATCTTTCTCAAGATTGTAACAATTTTTACAATCAATCTTGTGTGGTAGAGCTTCAAGAAGCTCTTTGGCACAATAAACCGGTATCAGAGCCAAAATTCTCTCCCTAGGAGTTTGTATTTTGAAGATTTTATTGATAGGTTCATGTATGTAAGGTAAGGAGATTTTATGGAATGAACAACATTGACATGTGGCAATACTAAGTTGTGGATGTCTTGGTCCAACAAAAGTTAAATATTGCTTTGGAATACAAATCTGAAGAATTAATAGATAAAGACTAGGAGAAGAAAACTAGACAAGCTTTTAGCACCCATCTGTTTGTGTTTGGCCATGGATTAAAAGATTTTTTTTAATCCGAGTACATGACTACGCGTTTGTAGAATTGACACTCATTTGAAGAGGAATATTTTCTATTGCCAAGACCATGAAGATATTTTTATGTATCCGCATTTGGATGTTTTTAACAAAATATTGTTTTGCAAATTTTAGAAGTTCAAGATTAGTGTTAGGGATAAAACTACGCTGTGTGTATTGTATGAATCATATCATATCGTAAAATCATCTATGTATCGTAAATTACATAAACATATGCTTTAAAATGAATTTTTTTTTTTTTGGATTAAAATTTGTACTTTTATTTGAATCTAACAAGTTGTTAGACTTGTTTTTAATATAAAATTATTAGGTTATTTAATTTAGCCTAATAAAATAACATGTTCATTAGGTTTTTTGTTTTTGTTTTTGTTTTTTTTTTCCTACAAAATTTGGACTAACACACTTAAACTTCACTTTCATATTAATAAATTTCTTTTCTATACTACGAACAAGGTAATAACTGACAATATAATCATTTTTCATTTTTTCATTATTGTTATAAGTCTAAGAAACTAGAATGCTATGAAGAAATAATATTTTTTAAAATTATTTAAATAAAAGAAAAAGAAGAGATAGTAAATGTTGATGATGATGAAGAAAATTTCAATAAAGAAATAAGTTTGCAAAATGATGAATATGATGACAACATTGACTTAGATGACATTGATTAGGCAATATGATGAAAATAAATTATTATTTTGGGTCATTTTCAATATATAGTCACTTTTGAGTTTAATCAATTGAATTTGTTTGTTATAAACAAATGCTACTTTGATTTATTTAGTTATTAGTGGAATATATTCAAAATTTATAATGAATATACTCTTTATATATGCATATCAATAATTTATTTATAAATTTTATTAAGTGTTTGCATATTTGACGATACATGATATGATACGATTCACATTTTAACGACTATGCTTATGCCAAGGATTGATTTGTCCATCATCATGTTTTTAATTATAGACAAATAAACAGCTAAAAAGATCTGAACTACCTATGAACTTACAAAAATTTTCCTTACAAATAAGGAAATATTTTTTGGATGACATGGAACCTTGTCAAGGTAGGCCCTTCAGGCCCATCCTTGTGAAGTAAACCCTGAATGCACAACCCTCTTACCTAAGGAAATATATTTATCAGTGAGCGACAGTGGAGGAAAATCTCTTGTATGCGTGCATTGAAGCATTATCACACACATTCCATGCTAATAGACCAAATGTTGTAAGATGAAGACAATTCACACAACATTGACAAGCATCTTCATCCCAATGCAAGCATGGCAGACACATTAAGTGCTTAATGGTTTCAGTAACAAATAGAAACAAAATTGCAAATCATGCAAAAATACTAACTTAAGAATAATTTCAGCAACAAACTGAAACAAAATTGTCAAAGAGATTTAGATACCCTTGTTTGTCAAAAAAAAAAAAAAAAAAAACTACAAGTGCATTCTTGTTTATAATTTAACAATAGAAGTAGATGAAATAGCACTAATCAATGTAGTTACTATATAGAAAAAGAGAAATGCTATGTCTACAACATTTCTACAACATTTTTACAACATTTCTTAAGTGGCAGGTTGTTATTGGTTGTTATTGTTGGGGCAAAAAAGTAATCTTAGTGTTAGATTCAAATTTGAACCAATAACAACTAACCACCTGTGATTTGTTGTAAAAATATTGTAAAATTGTTGTAGACGTAGCATCTCTCATAGAAAAAACCTACACCGATAGTTGAGGCTAAAAATATGCAAATTAAGAAACACTTTAACCCCGTACCACTGAACATGTGCTCCAATAGGCTTGGGGTACAAGGTTAAATGCTTGAAGCAAATTCTTATGTCATCAATTATATGATAAGAAGAGATCTTGCAGCTTGACAACAATTGAAGAGAAGACAATGTTTCAAAAAAGGGAAAAATACAAAAAATAAGAGAATAGAAATATTGCAAAATTCGTAGTAAAGACAAGGTTTTGAAACCCGGATCGTTCATTGAACCGTAAAAAGAAGAGGTTTAAGGTTTTTGAGGTCGAACCGGGGTCGAACCGTGATGACGTCATAATTAATTTAATAATTATTATATACATATAAATATTAAATTAATTAATAATCCAATTAAATATAAATATCTATATTTCAATATATATTTTCATATCATAACTTTTACAAGACAAATAAAAAATATCAAATCCTAAGCAAATTTAAATATAATATCTATTTATTTATTTATTTATATATTGATTAGTTAAACTTGTAATAATAATAATAATAATAATAATAATAATAATTATTATTATTATTATTATTATTATATAAGAATTAGAAAGACACTCAAATAAAATAAAATAAATTATTTAATAATTTTAAATTGAAATAATTGTTTAATAAGTTTTATATACTTAACTGTAAATATTAATTAAAATTAGAGTAATAATAGTACCATAACATTTTGTACAAATTTTGTCACAATTTGCCACGCGATGAGACATGAGTGGTAGAGATGTAAACCCATAATTTTTTTTTTTCATTACTCACACTTTGCCATGTGTCAAATTATAGAAAAAAATTTTGTAAAATATTGTGATACTACATTACTCTCAGAGAAATGATATGTCCACAATATTTTCATAACATTTTTACAACAAATCCTAAGTGGCAGGTTGTTACTGTTGTTGTTATTTGGTCAAAAAAGTAATCTTAGTATTAAGTTCAAATTTGAATCAATAACAATTAATCACTTATAATTTGTTGTAAAATCATTGTGGACTTAGCACCTTTCTTACTCTCAAAAATAATTAAAATATTTAATGCACCTATCGGCTATCAATGCAAGTTACATCACGTTGGGTTGCTGAAAAAAATATCTAAATCTAATGGCTGAAATTTTTTTGCTTTTATTAAAAAATTAAAAGCTTTCATCATTTCCAAGTTAGCCACACGTGAGGGACAGAGACTTAGGAATTCAAAAGGAGTAACAAAAGTAACAAAGGTCTAAAGAAAGAAAGAGAAACACATACCTCAGTGAAAAAGAGGAAATTACTGAGCTCCATCAACGGAAAAAAGAAAGAGAAGAAGAAAAAAAAGAAGAAAGAAGAAGAAGAAGCAGCAACAGAAGACGAAGATACGTGTTATTGTAATTTGTGTTTTTGTTTATTTGATCGGATGTAGTTTGTGTTTACTGTTTATTTGCTGAGCAAGTGTGGAGTTTTTTTTTTTTTTTTTTTTTTTTTTTTTTTTTTTTTGTTGTTGTTTGAGGAACTTGTCTTCTTCTTCTTCTCTGGTTCTTTTTTTTTTCCTTACAAATCCCTTTGTTCAAGATCTAAAATTATCAGATCTCCTTCCGATCTTTGTTCTTCTTTGTGTTCTTTCATTTCTTCTAGATTTGATCATAATTTCATATCGGTGTATTGGCCAAAATTCACTGGAAAAGCTAAAACAAAAAGAAACCGTCCGAACCTTAAAAACCGGTCACTGTTCTCAGAACCGTACAGTCCGACCACGGTTCGCATGAGTCCCTGCTTTTTTCACATAGAGCGGTTCTTGAAGCTAAAAAAACCGCAAAACTAAGAGGTTCGCGGTTTTTCCGGTCGGACCGTACGGTCCGGTCCAGGTTTCAAAACCATGAGTAAAGACAAAGAACACCACTCTAATATGATATTAACTATTTTTTAGAACCAAATAAAATATATATTTCAAACTTGACAAAAATTTTAAGAATCTCGTCAATCATATGATAAGAAGACATCTTGCAACTTGACAACAATTGAAGAGAAGACAATGTTCAACAAAGGGCCAAAAAAAAGAAAAAAAGAAAAGAAAAAACAAAAAATAAGAGAGTAGAAATATTGCAAAATTCATAGTAAAGACAAAGAACACCACTCTGATATGATATTAACTATTTTTTACAACAATATATATATATATTTCAAACAACAACAAAACCTTAGTCCTAAAATTTGGAGTCGAATATAAATCCTCAACAGATTAAATTGAGTGACTAAAGTGAACCACACTAATGCATCAACGTTTGTATCATCCCCCAATATGATCTCTATAATACATCCTTGTATATTAATTCAAGGCATTTAAAAAAGTACGTCCCTAAGTATTCAGTGTGTCTTATGAGCAGGGTGTTATCCCTTGCTCAAAAATAATTGATAATTCTTGTACTATTTTCATTTATAACACCAATGTAATTTTTCTTAAATTTCTGAAGAGAAATCTTTAACCCTACTCTAAAAGATAGATTGAAGTAAAGAAAAAACTAAGAACATTAGCACATTCTAAGATAAAATAAATTTTAGCATAATAAATAAAAAAGAAAAAATTGCTAGCTTAGCATCTTGGAAGCTTTTTCATCAAATTGAATAAGTTTTGTGTATTTGTTGCCTTTTTATAATATGGTATATGATTTTTATCAACAATTTTTATAGATAAGTTGAAATTCCATGTAAGTGTTTACAGATTATGCTTATCTAGAATTAAAGGTGAATTTACACGACCATTGAAAATAAAAATCCATTCCCTAAGGGATTATAACAATTGTCCATGGCCTGATTTGTTTTTCTCTAAATTTCTGTATCTCTTAATCTCAAAGACATCGCCTCATCTTTTAGTTTTAGGTTTGTTGTTGTTGTTGTAGGCATAGCAACTTTTTAATGATAGCTTATAAAGTTTCAACTGTGATGTAATAGTGTGGAATGTTTTCCCTTTGAGTAGATTATATAGTAAGCGAAATATTTGTATCATTTTTTTTTCTCATCACATGATTGTATTTGGTTGACATCAATATTTTCTTGTGGATTTAATTTGTTGTGGTTTTTATTTGGTGCTTTGTTCTATGTAGTCTATTTTCTTTAAAAGCAAAATTTACTGCCAACATGAAATTGGATACACAAGAAAAAGAAGGATCTAAAAAGGTTTTTACTTGTGGGCAAGATTATAATATTTGGCTAAATTAGAACACTTGGTCCAAATTCCTATGTAAGTCTACCTTTACTTAAAGCCGTTTCACTTTTTAAAAAGGTTCAGAAATTTGGATTGTTTTTCATTAATGAATTGAGATTTTGGCTTAATTTTGTTTTTAAATTTAATCAAGTTGTATAAATTAGGGTTGAGTTCAAGTTACACATAGTGTAACATACTTTAAGCAATGTTACACCACTTAATATTTTTTAATTTGATGTAAATTTTGACAAATCTACCGTTAAATTACATTATCTTTGTATATTTTTCATGCTTGCAAAATTTCAAGGTGATTAAAAATTAATAGTCATGTCATCAATTAATTGTTTAAATTCAAGTTTTTGTAGTTTAAAATAATGCATACGAGATGAATTTATGGATTGAATAGTAAATAACATCTAATTGACATGAATATTAAGAACATATAGAACATGTAATTCAAACGTTGGGATTTGCAAATATGAATTCTATCAATTCAGCAAGGTTACACACGGTAGCAAGAATCCATATATGAGAATAAAAGATGCCAAAATTAAACAAAGTGTATCATGAGTCTACGACAAAAGGCTTCAGAGTGGCTTAGCTTTCTTAGAGCTTACAGAGTCACCTCTATATTCTACGGCCTAAATGCAACCTTGACGGCAGAGTATGTGGCAGTTTTATGCATGTTGAAGGTTTAAATAACATTTGCAAATAAATTTTCCTCTAGTCTGCTAGGCATTTTATGTATCAACGTACTCTTCATTTATCTTTGTTCCATCCATTTGAAATCTGTCTTTTGGTTTCTTCCATATGCTGCTGACTCTAAACATGGCCAGCACTGTCATTCATATATACATACAATATGAAGTGCAGATATAGGGGTTTATAAGTCATCCAAAAGTTGACATGTTTACTTTTTGAAAGCTTAATCGCTGATTGCTGCGGCACAATGACAAAAATTGGTGCAAACGTTAGAGCTTGGCCAGATCCAAGTCTGAAAACTATCAATTCAGCAAAGTTACACATGGTAGCAAGAATCCATATATGAGAGTTAAAGATGCCAAAATTAAACGAAGTGTCAGAAGTGGGATTTGAACTCACGCCCACTCACGAAGACCAAAATTAAATGGAGTGTCAGAAGTGGGATTTGAACCCACGCCCTCTCACGAAGACCAGAACTTGAGTCTGGCGCCTTAGACCACTCGGCCATCCTGACAGTTGCTGCAATTTTCTCTTTTGTTTTCTAAACCCTAAGGATAATCTTAGTATAACTGATTCTAAACTGCCAGCTTGAAAATGCTGCGATTCAATACATGTTAAATGGGTGAGATTCAAGTTACATTTGATGTAATTTTTAGAAATGTTATGCCACCTATAACTATTTATTAGATTAATAATTTGAAAATTTTATTATTGGATTATGTGTTCTCTATGTTCCATGCATGCAAAATTTCGTACCAATTGGACATAATTTATTATTTTATTAATAACTCATCTTTGATGCATAATTTTAATTTACAAAAACTTGAACTTTAAATATTTGATTGATTACATAGTTATTGATTTTTTATTGTCTTGACATTTGGAAAATATGAAAAATATACAAAGATAATGTAATCTAACGATAAGTTTGTCAAAATTTACATCAAATAAAAAAATATTGAAGGGTGTAAGTGTAACAATTAAAATTACATATATAACTTGAAATACATAGTAATATTCGTATAAAAACATATTGTTTGAATCATCTCGGACATTGATTTATAAGTGTAGTTTGATGATAAAAAAAGAGCACAAACTACATTATAATGCATTGATTTTTATGATTTCCATCCCTTAATAATAATAATAATAATAATAATAATTTTACATATATTTATATCAGTTATTAATTTATGTGTATTTTTACTATTATGAGAAAGTCTAGTGGTACAATAAAATCTCACAATATTTTAATAGCATCATTATTTTATTTGTGGTGAGTCTTCATATAATCTTTTCTCATTTATATTTCATTTTATTTCAATGCCCCTCTCCCCCTCGACTTTTCAAAATTTCCTATTATGATACTAATAAAATTTGAAATTATCTTAAAATTTACTTACCTCCCCCCTCCCCCTCGATTTTGAGAGAGAGGAAAAAAAAAATTAAAAAACTACATATTTAATTAATCTGACTTAAAACCCATTAAAAATATTATAATTCTGGCCTCCTCAAATCTAACATTTGGTTCATAAAAACCTATTAAAGATAATTTTAATACAAAAACTCCAATGAATGATCAAGCTCGTAGCTGCAACGAACTCCAGTTAAAAATCAACCCTCAACATGGTCTCTCTCTCTCTCTCTCTCTCTCTCTCTCTCTATGTTTGAACTTTGAATTTTTTATAGTAAACTATTTATTTATTTATTTATTATTTTTACAGTGGGGTGTTATTGAATGTTTGATAAAATATGTAGTTTTAAATAATATTAGTTTAATGATTGGCCATGGGTTTCTTTTACATAAGGAGATTTGACAATATGATTGAATTTGACCATTACTTTAGATCTCACTCCTGATATATCAAAAGAACCTACACTTCATGATTCGGTCCATTATTCTCTTAGGATTAAGAGTTCATGTAAATATAAGTCGTGAGATTTATTATTCAACTGATAGTTATTAGGAGAACAATAAATCTCACAGCGGTCCAATTCAATATGTCTTAACTCTTAAAACATATCAACATATCAACTAGAAGTCACTACTTCCATGATCAAGAAAAATCATCTTAGTTGATATGTTATAGTCTTCGCAGATGAAATTCTCAATTTCATCACCGACTACGAATCAAATTCTGAGTTTACAAAGAACTTGTGATTTATATCTTCTATGACTAAATCACATAAATCACATACTATGCATCTCATGGACTATATGATAATGTCCGAATATTCATGTTACCATTATTTTAGACGATAATAAGACAACTTTATTAATCACAATATTAAGTCATACATCATGTCATACATAATGTCATAAAAAATATCATACATAGTATCATACAATAGGATTTAAGGACACTAATCCCAACAGCATGAAAATCAATAGGCTGGACTGCTTCGGGCTATGGTGATGGCTTTTTGGTCCTAAAAAGAAAAGAAAGATCTGTTAAGGGTGACTGGTGAACCCGGCCTAGGACCCTCTGACGGTTAAGTCAGTTTTTTTCTCTAGAACACAAGGATGGGAAAATGTGAATAGTAGAACTTACCTTGGGTGAATGTGACTTGATCCTTTTATAGAGAGTTGGAAGTGGTTCTACTTGCTCGGATCCACTACCATCATGGGAGATGTGTGGAGTTAATGGAGAAAATGTAGAGCGGGTATCGAGGAGTTCTTTCCACGTTCCAAAATGATAGATCATGGGTTGAATGTGTAAAGTTTATAGAGAATTCCTCTGAAATTTACCAAGTGTTGTATAGTCGTCCATACTCTTGTGAGCCCTAGATGATTACTTTTGACCGTTTATAACCTTGTGGGTCGTGGACGATGATCCTAATTTGGATGATTGCTATATCTTATGTGTGTTGTCTCTAGGTTTTGGGTGCTTTTATTGAGCTTCTTTTCTTGTAAAACCTTATGGACGCGTTTTGGTCATGGACGATCACCACGGACGAACTAAACTTGGTTTAGACCCTATTAGTTGCCCTTTGTCCTTGTGTCGTCCATGTCACTGTCACCTTTACACGTGACAATTCCTTATTGACTGGAAGATTGTCTAGTGGTGTGTCAGGGGATTTCAACATTAGCTATTTAGATGTTGACACGTGGCTTAATTTAGAGGCCCATTGGTCACGTCGTTTCTCTTTTCAAGAAGACCTGCCACGTGTGGCGTGTTCTGGTTGGATTGCGTCATTTCAATGTCCAGGTCTATTGCCTATAAATAGTCCATTACCTTTCTTACCCTTTCTCTTTTTCATATTTTCCATTTTGACATTAGTTGTCCATCGCGCCTCGTCTAGAAGTTTTCCTCCCATCCTTAGTCCTCTTCGTCTAGTATCAGGTATCCTCCTTTTCCCGTCTATAGGTTTTCTTTAGTATTCTTTACTTATGGCTGCGATTGTAGTGACTTCATTTAGTGATAGGGACGAGAGGGAAATAGATGAGTACGATGATGAAAGTAACACTAGTGATAGTAGTAGTGATAATGGCAGTAGTTGCAGTAGCAGGGAGGGAAATACCACAGACGAGTAATACTCGTCTGGAGTCCCTAGGGTCCCCTTAGAAGTCCTTTAGAAAGAGATGAGGACAAGGGTGGCTTCTGGGTTGTCTGCTGGCCTGTCCACTAGGACGGATAAGAAGAAATTGGACTTTCTTATGAGTTGGTACCAGATCCCAGGCGATCTTAACCCTAGTTTGGCCGTCTGTGGTGAATACTGTTGTACTCCTCATTTTGGAGTGGGTATATATGAGGCCTATCTACTAGGAGGGCTTAGGTTGCCTCTTAATGCCTTTGCTTTGGAGATCCTCCATAGATTAGGTATAGGCATAAACTAGCTCAACCCCAACGCATGAAGGCTCACTATATTTATGCAAACATCATGGAAGGAAGTTTTTGATGGGAACCGTCCTCTTACTGTGGATGAGTTCCTATATTGCTACAAACCCTCGGAAATAAGTCAATCCCTAGGCGTCTATCAATTTTTTGCCAGGGTTCTAACTGTAGGTTAGTCAAGTCCCTCCCCACGTCTGATAGAAGATGGAAGACAAAGTTTTTCTTCATCTCAAGGTTTTGGGCTGGGAACCTTGTTAAGGTAGGTAGAGACCCATTTCCTCCCTATACTGGTGAGATGGGTAATCTTTGTCCAGAGGTTATGTTACTTTTCATTGTTCGTCTTACTTCCTTTGTTATATTTATCTAACTTTTTTTTTTTTTTTTAGGAGCTGTAAGATGACCCTTCTTAAGCAAATTTTATCTTGATCGCATCCAGCAAGCATGCTCTTTTGCAGATAGGACTTTCCATTCCTTGGTCACTCTTCGTTGTCTAGTGACTTAGGGGCTTAGACCTGAGCCAACTAAGGAAGCATTAGTCCACGAACTCACCACCCGTAGACATAAGTTATTTATTTCATTGCGTCTTGATATATTAATTTGTCTAGACTTTAACAAGTTTCTTCCTGTAGGGATGGCAACCATGAAAGAGAATAAAGGGAAGGGTTTGGTAGATGAGGAAGCCGTTTAGGAGGGAGAGGAAGTCCACTCCCAACCTCGTCCATCTGGTGCGGAGAAATGGAAGACTCTATCCAAGATGCTAGATATGGAGAGTCTTCCTAGTCATCATGGCCATAAGAAGGCTAGAAATGGGTCTTCTAAACTTGGGGTGTGGTTAAGGCTAGTTCTTTCGTCCCTCTTGCTCCTGCCAAACAGCCATCCACTGTGCAAATCCTTAATGTGGACCTGTCAATCCCCCTGAAGTCACCCCATCCAAACCTCCAAGTAGTAGCCCCATGACCCTTCTAAGGAGTGAAGGCCTTGCATGGGAGATGTTTAGCAGTCCGTGTCTGACAAGGATGTTGCCATTTTCTCTGACATGTCTGTGAGGGAGTTTGAACGATCTACAGTTCATGACCTTTTTAGGGTACTTTTTCTCGTCCTTAACCATTCACAAATTAAATTATTCTTGTCCATTTATCTTACGTCCATATCTCTTCATATAGGCTATGACTAAGTTTATGGCGGCGTTTAGACAAGCTTATGAACTGGACAAGCAGAGGGTCAGGCTTGAGGCGAAGATTCACGACAAGGAGAAGGAATCTAACCATCGAGGTGAGGTGAGGGCTAAGTTGGAGGACGAGGTGAAGGAGCTGAATAACCTCATCGAAGAGCTAAAAGTAGATGTCATAGAGAATGATACTCATCTTGACCATCTTTAAAAGAGAAGCGATGAGCTCTACACTCTTCTAAGTGAGACTAGAGAAGAAGCCACCAGGGAGTTCAAGGCGCCTAGCGAGTTCACTAACCTTTTGGACAAAAACTACATTGTTGGTTTTGAGGATTTCTATTTGGATGCCCTTGAACACTTCCCTGGGGTGGATTTTAGTCTAATTAAACTCTGTGTTGCTCCTGAGAGTTCTCTACTCCAGACAAGCTCTAAAGACGTGAACATTGAAGATGACGCTTCCATTCAGCTCGAGAAGGATGACCTAAAGTTTGGAGGAATTTCCCCTAGTGGTTTATCTCCAAAATGAAATCTTTACTTTTACTTGTTTATTTCTTTTACTTTCCTTTTTTTTTTTTTTTAAGGGGTCTGTTGTTTTGGACCATTTTAAGTTTCTCTAAGTACATTAACGCGTCCATGTTTAAGGATAAGTGTTTATACAATTGCATTTTTTAGGCATGATACATTAAAGGTTTTTGGATGATGGTTGTCTACCCTCTTATTTATGAACATATTTTCGTCCATGTTTGAGTACTCATTCTTATTTTTGTTGCCAATTTTAATTCCCAGTGTCCTTTGTCCATATTTAGGACTTTATTTTGGAATAGATGAATATTTTCCTCGTCGTTAGACTTATTTTTGGAATTTTGCTTGGCTATTTTTATTTTTGTCCATAGCTTGGAATGCCTAGTGGATTGGATGTTTTGTCCATATAAAGTGTATTGCATGCATGCTTTTCTTCGTTCTTTATTTTTGGACGAGTGTACTGGGAGGTGTTTGTTCCTTCCCTTTGTACTTAACGTTATTGCCTTAGGTTTTATGGTTATTTGCCTTTTCCTCGTCTAAGGATGGCTCATGACGATACATCTCCGCGTCCAGAGATTTTAAATGTCTTTAATTTCATATGGACGTTAATTTCACAAAATCATCAACACTTAAATTAGAAAATTCAAACTTCTTTATATATAATAACTGTACATAACATCGTCCATAAACATCAGAGAAATTAGTACATAGCATCGTCCAAAGACATCATTGATGCTAGTACTTAGTCCCTTTTTTTAGGGAATTCAAATTACTTTATATACAAAAGAACTTTGTTCATGACATCGTCCATAGCACACGCTAGTAGCTAGTGCTTTTTAGGGAATTCAAATGCTAGAAAACATAAAATACTGCTGAAAAACTTAAGTAGATAACACAAATAAACTACTAGTGATCACTAGTAATATTTAGTCTCGTCCATGCTGACCTTCCTTACGAGTCTTCTTCACTGGTAGTACTTCCTCAAGTGCTCCACATTCCATGGGTGTTCCAGTTTTCGTCCATCCAGGGCTTCCAAGTAGTATGAACCTCGCCTTTTGAAATTGATAACTCTGTATGGTCCTTCCCAGTTAGGTCCCAACTTTCATGAGCAGGGTCTTTAGTAGTCAGGGACACCCTTTTTAGGACGAGATCTCCAATGTTGAATTGCCTTGGCTTCACTAATGCATCATGCTGCTTAGTCATCAGGATCTTGTAATGCGCCACCCTTTGTTTTGCATCCATCCTGACCTTGTCAATAAGGTCAAGGCTTAGACGAAGTTGTTTCTCATTCTCCTCATTGTTATAGTGGGCCACTCTGTAGCTAGTTAGACCAACCTCCCCAGGTATCACTGCATCACTTACATATGCTAACTTAAAATGAGTTTCTCTAGTTGGAGTCCTTACTGTCGTCCTAAATGCCCAAAGGACACTAGGTAATTCATCCGGCCATATCCTTTTTGCCCCCTCAAGCCGAGTCTTGATGATCTTCAGTAAGGACCGGTTTGCAACTTTAGCTTGTTTGTTAGCCTGTGGGTGGGAGGGTAAGACTAGTGATTCCTAATTCCTAATTGCTTGCAAGACTCTTTGAAGGTTGTATTGTCAAACTGGTGTCCATTCTGCTCAATGATCTTTGCCAATGGATCTGCTTCCACCCATTTGGTAAAATAATCAATCCCTACCACCAAGAACTTCATTTGCCTTGTCCCCATAAGAAAGGGACCAAGGATATCAAGTCCTCATTGGGAAAAGGGCCAAGAGGCCACCATTGGAGTGAGGTATTCTGGTGGTCGTCTAGGCACATTACTGTAGTGTTGACACTTGTCACATGCCTTGACATAGGCTTTGGCATCTGCTTGTATGGATGGCCAGTAGTATCCAGTGCAGACTATCTTATGAACGAGGGACCTAGCCCCAGAGTGGTTTCCACAGGCTACTTCGTGGACATCTCTCAGGATGTAATGAAACTCGTCCATAAGAACCTTGTTGCTCTCACCCTTAGTTTCCTTGATTCTTCTTTATCCTCTAGGAGGAGCCAATCTTTAAGATAAGACACAATTGGAGTGGTCCAGTTGGCTACTCCTTTTATTTGATGTACTTATGGAATGTCAATACTTGGGATGTATTGGACTTTAATTTGATCACTCACCATCTCGTCTCTAGATGCCGTCTTGGCTAGGATGTTAGCTTCCACATTACCTTCCCTTGGTATTTGTTGAAATTGAGTTGTTGTGAAGCTTTTGATGCATTACTTAACTTTTCGCAAGTAATTTTTCATCTGTTCTTCCTTGGCTTCACACGTTCCATTTACTTGGCCTATCACCAACTGTGAGTCTCCTTGGATGAGAACTGAATCTGCTTTAAGTGATTTGGCTAACTCTAAGCCCTGAAGTAGGGTTTCATATTCAGATTCATTATTGGTTATCTTGAACTGTAGAAGGACGGCGTACTCCAGATGATCCCTTTTTGGTGATTGTAAGACTATTCCAATTCCTCCTGCATGTTGTGTGGATGAACCATCCATATGGATGACCCATTGTTTTGCCCCCTAGCTTTCATTCTGATGATTACTACCAGGAGTGAATTTGGCAATGAAGTTTGCAAGGACTTGAGCTTTTATTACTTCTCTTGGTCTATATCGCACGTCAAATTCACTAAGTTCCACTACCCACTGGATCAATCGTTCAGGCCTCCAGCTTATTCATAACTTTCTTTAACAGGTGATCTGTTAGGACATTGATTACATGAGCTTGGAAATAAGGCCTGAGCTTTCTTGCTGCTGTCACCAATGAAAATGCTAACTTTTCCATTGGCGGATATCATCCTTCAGTTCCTCTTAAAGCTTTGCTAGTGTAGCAGACAGGCTTCTGTACCTTTCCCTTTTCTCTGATCAAGGCCAAACTCACTACATGAGGGGACACCACTAAGTAGAGATACTATTCTTCACCTAGTTTGGATGGGCTTAGCAGTGGAGTTGAAGCGAGATAAGCTTGCAAGTCTTCAAATGCTTTTTGGCACTCGTTCGTCCATTTAAACGCTTTCCTTAGTACTTTGAAAAATGGCAAACACTTGTTAGTAGCTTTTGAAACAAACCTATTAAGGGCAGCAACTTGTCCAGTGAGGCTCTAGACGTCCTTGATATTCTTCAGGGGCTCCATGTTCAAGATTGCTTGGATTTTATTAGGGTTTTCTTCAATCCATCTCTATGAAACCATAAAACCAAGAATTTCCCTAATGCAACTCCAAAGGCACATAGCTTGGATTCAGCTTCATCTTATATCGCTTGAGTATATCAAAGGTTTCTTGAAGGTCGTCAAGATGCTACGTCTCCTTCGCGCTTTTGACCAATATGTCGTCCACGTATACTTCAATGTTTCGCCCAATTTGTGGACAAAACATGTGGTTGACTAGCCTCTAGTAGGTAGCTCCTGCATTTTTCAGACTAAATGACATTAATTTGTAAAAAAACAATCATTGGCTTATGATGAAGAATGTTTATTCCTGGTCTACCTCACCCATCTTAATTTGGTTGTACCCTAAGAATGCATCCATGAAACTCAGCAGCTGATCAATGTGCAGAAGAGGATAGCTATCCTTGGGACATGCCTTGCTTAAATTTGTGAAGTCCACGCACATCCTCCATTTTGCCATTAATTTATTGACCATCACTACATTAGCTAGCCAATCAGGGTAGTAGACTTCGCGGACGAACTTTGCGGCGACTAACTTATGAATTTCTTCTTTGATGGCATTATCTTGTTTTGCGGCAAACACTCTCTTCTTCTAATGGATGGGCTTGTAATATGGGGACACATTTAAACGATGTGTAATTACATTTGGGTCAATCCCAGGCATGTCTTCATGGCTTTAAGCAAAACCATCCGTGCTCTTTTTGAGGAATTCGACGAGATCCTGCTTCATTTTCTCCCCCATACTCATCCCAATCCTGGTAAACTTCTTGGGGTTGAACTTGTCCAACGGTACATCTTCCAATACTTCAATTAGCTCAGCCAATGTTCTTCTTTCTTCAATGTTCATTGTCTACATCTACTTGTCGATGGCTAACATCACCAAGTAACACTCTCTAGCAACTAGTTGATCTCTTTGCACTTCCCCAATGCCATACTTTATTGGGAATTTGACAGACAAGTGGTAAGTGGACATTACGGCCCTCCAATTGTTCAAAGTTGGTTGTCCAAAGATGGCATTGTATGAGGATGAATAGTACACAACAAGGAAATTCACTTCCTTATTGATTTGCCATGGGTAAGAGATAACCACGACAAGTAAGGAGATAGTGCCTACTGGTAGAACCTTTATTCTTCTGAATCCGATTAACGGCACATTCACTGGATGAAGTAATTCCTTGTCAATCCTCATTTGCTGGAAAGTTAGATAATAAAGGATGTCTGCTGAACTCCCATGGTCTATTAAGACCCTTCTAGTTGTATAATTCGCAATTGCCAAAGTGATGAAAATTGCATCATTATGAGGATGTTGTAGCCATCTTGCATCATCATCTGTGAAAACAATGGTAGGCTTATCTTCTCTGATCATCCTTGGTGGTTGTCCAGATAATCGAACATTTTGGACTACCCGCAAGTAGGTCTTCTTGGCTTTGGATGAGCTTCCAGTTGATGTGCCCCCTACAATGATCCTGATTTCTCTAAGTTGTTGACGCATTGGTTCTTCTGCCTTACCTTTCATTAGCTGCCTTTCGTCCTTATGGTCTTGTCTGAGGAAATTTTTTAACTTTCCCTGCTTAATAAGAACTTCAATCTGTTGCTTCAAGTCATAACATTCATCAGTATCATGTCCATGGTCTCGGTGGAAACGACAGTACTTGCTTTTGTTTTACTTGCTAGGATCTCCTTTCATCCTCTCGGGCCATTTCAGGGACGGGTCATCTTTAATTTGCATCAACACTTGGTCAAGTGGAGTATTTGGGGGAGTTTAGTTAGAGTATCATCCCGAGGACGATCCTGCCTTCTTGCCATCACGATCCATTTTCTCCCTTACTTTGGCTTTTTTTGGACAAGAACCCTGCTTTGGATGGTGTATATAACCATTTTCCAATCGTTCACCTTTCTTCTTTTTCTTGGCAATAATCGCGTCTTCTGTGTTCATGAAACTTTGGGCTGAATATATCAACCCAACCATCATCTACGGCTCCTAGTTGTACAACTTATGGATGAGCAAGTTTGAACTGACTCCATTTTAGAAGGCTGCCAAGAGGATTTTATCATCCATCTCATCCACCAATAGGGCTTCCCTGTTAAAATAGCTAATGAAAGTACGCAAACTTTCATTTTCTCCTTGTTCTATGTTTAACAAGCTGGACAAGGAATGCTTCTGCCTTTGTCCCTCCACAAAGTTATTGACGAACAACTTAACTCCTGGAACGAGGTTATGGTGTTTGGTGGTAGCTTACCAAACCATACTTTGGCTGGGCCTTTCAACATGGTAAGGAAGGGTCTAAAACACCTTGGAGATGCATAGTTGTCTTAAATGTGGCAATGTGATCACAAGGATCCCACGTTCCATCATACGAGTCCAAGCTAGGTATTTTGAACTTGGAGGGTAAGAGGGTAGGGGGTGACTTATGATGGACGCAAGGAAGGGGGAATCAATTTTGTGGACGAGGTTATCCTCGTGATTTGCCCACCTCATGGAGTCCTTCATCTCCTCTATGGCTATTTTCATTTGATCCATTTCTCTCTCCAAGTGTGGTACTCTACAGGTGGCAGTTCCTCTAGAATGAACTCCCTCAGTGTCGCTTTTAGCCCATTCATTCTCTGAATTTTGCACATGCTCCTCACCACGGCGTTGTCGACGGTGTCTGTTAACTCCTGGTTTTTTTTTTTGCGTCAAGTCCGCCATTGCAGCGGCCATGGACTGCAACTGTTGCTGGACGGTTAGTGGTGGTGCTGGTGCATGGTTTGGGTGACTGGAGGCATTTCCACTCCTATGGTGTTTTGGACTAGTGGCCATTGACCTAGTCCAAACCATGAAGCCTTTTAGTCTTGGAAAGTTGAGTGGTTAACACTTAGAAACTTTACTCACTAAACTCTTCCTACAGATAGCGCCAACTGATGATGCATGAAAATCAGTAGGCTGGAATGCTTCGGTCTATGGTGATGGCTTTTTGGTCCTGAAAAGAAAAGAAAGAACTGTCAAGGGTGATCGGTGCAACTTGACCAAGGACCCTCCGACGGCTAATTCAGTTTTCTCTCTAGAACATATGGATGGGAAACTGTGAATAGTAGAACTTACCTTGGGTAAATGTGACTTGATCCTTTTATAGAGAGTTGGAAGTGGGTCTACTTGCTCAGATCCACTACCATCGTGGGAGATGTGTATAGTTAATGGAGAAAATGTGGAGTAGGTTTCGAGGAGGTCTTTCGACGATCCAAAATGACATATTGTGGGTTGAATGTGTAAAGTTTATAGAGAATTCCTCTGAAATTTACCTAGTGTTGTATAGTTGTCTATACTCTTTTGAGCCCTAGATGATTACTTTTGACCATCCATAACCTTGAGGGTTATGGATGATCATCCTAATTTGGACGATTTCTATATCTTATATGTGTTGTCAGTGGGTTTGGGATACTTCTATTGAGCTTCTTTTCTTGTAAAACCTTATGGACGTGTTCTGGTCATGGACGATCACCATGGATGAACTAAACTTGGTTTGGATCCTATCAATAATAAAGTCTAAAACATTGGATCGCTCTCTCACTACATCATATATATTTTGAATATTTTAAAAAATATATTGTGTACACTAGAGAAGAGAAGCCAACAAAGTCATCACCTTTGATTGGGATAAGCTTCGTCAAGAGATGGCGGAGCGAACATGCCGCTTGTCGGGGATGTTTTGCAACAATGGCCAAAATGGTAAAACAATCCTAAATTCCCATTGGGTTCTTTAGAAATGTTTATTTGTGAAGCTAAGCCCAAAATTTCATGATGGAAATATGAGTGTGCGCAGCGGAAAATTAACAGATCTACTTCATTAGAAATTCATAACATGTACTATGTAAATTTCAGAATACAAAAACAAGAGAGTGTATCTTGGTGTGGTGAATTTCAAAACAAAGATTGTAAGCACTTGGGAATACTTTTAATCTTCACTCCAATTCCACTAACACCCAAGATGTGTGGTCTTTCAATCAGTTTCTATGAGTTTGTTCAAGGGAGAATGAGAGAGTGTCCTACACTCACATACACCATTTCATATTCTTACAAAATCTGTATGTTTCTCCCCTCACAACTGATTATCTAATCGGGCTGACCTTTTGGGCCTTTCGAATTGGGCTTAAGTATGTGGCTTGGAATGGGACCAAAAGGGACTAATAAGACACTAGCTCCAATGGGCATTGGGCTTTTCTGTCAACTCTTGACAAGTCCAAAGTTACCATTAACTATATTTAATACCACTATATAAATATAGTTGCACTCTAGGTCTTATCTATAAATTATATCTCAAGACTTTATTATACATGCAACCCTTTCATAAAATATTCGTAGTAATAAGAAATCATAAAAGTAGACTGCCATTTTGTAGATTACTACATCTTAATCCTTAAGTACCCGATTTAATCCTCCTAAGTTATTCATCATATATTTTTGAAATCCAATTTCATAAATATATACTTTAGTAATTACTTACTAAAATGGTTAGGCCTAACTCTTTGAATAACAAACCTATTAAACTTATCTCAAGGGAATATTTTGTATTTCCATTAAAAGATTATGAATTCCATCTTGAGAATTTATGTTCCATTAACACTAAATGTGGCTGCCCAACATACTGAGATTTTGACCGTAACTTTAGATCTCACTCCTGATATATCAAAGCAACCTACACTTTATGATCAGGTCCATTATTCTCTCAGGATTAAGAGTTCATGCAAATATAAGTCGTGAGATTTATTATTCAATTGACAGTCTTTAGGAGAATAATAAATCTCACAACGGTCCAGTTCAATATGTCTTAACTCTTAAAATATATCAACGTATCAACTAGAAGTCTCCACTTCCATGATCAAGACAAATCATCTTAGTTGATATGTTATAGTCTTCGCAAATGAAATGCCCAATTTCATCACCGACTACGAACTATAATTCTGAGTTTACAAAGAACTTGTGATTTATATTTTCTGTGACTTTTCACATAAATCACATACTATGCATCTCATGGACTATATGATAATGTCCGAATATTCATGTTACCATTATTTCAGATAATAATAAAACAACTTTATTAAACATAATATTAAGTCATACATAATGTCATACATAGTGTCACACTTAGTATCTTACATAGCATCATACAATAGGATTTATGGGCACTTACCCTAACAACATTTCAAATGTATGATGAACAATGGCCAATGATGTTTTAACAAGAGAGAAATCAAAATGCTTATAACAAAAATGCAAAAAATAAACTTAGAACATCAAGTTTGAAACTCTGACCCATAGTTAATAGGAAGAGAAAACTAAGAGGGAAGGTTCCTCTGTACTAGTATTTCCACCCATAAACTTCAAAATAGTGAGAATCTTTGCTACCTGAATGGGGTTTTACTCAAAAAATTTAACTCTAAGTATAAAACATGGTTAGCTTATTTTTGAACTGAAGAGAGTTTTATACCTGCCTTGAGGTGTCCTTAATGACTAGTTTTAAACCAAAAGATGAGGGTACGGACCTCAAAGGTGCTAAATTGATGTTTGGTACAATTTTCCTTTTGTTTTGATAAAAGATTGGCTTGCTTTTAAGTATAATTGAGGAAATAAATTGGCTCAATCTTATTGGCTAACCTTTTCTAGTCATGGTAGGTTCTTGAAAGCTACAATAGGTGGCTACCATAGGTGAGACTAGCCAATTAGAGTCAGTTTTTTTTTTAGGCAGAAAAATATTTAGGGCGATTTACTTAGTCCACAGACAGCACAAGCATAAGACCTTATTTGGAGTTGAAATTTCAAGTACAAGACCTCCTCCATGACCTTGAGGTGCTACTAGCATCCCTAGCCCGCTTTGTAGCATGCATGAATTAGGCATATGCAAAAAGTCCAAAAGGAATTGAACCATGCCCTCCAAACCACACTTCTTCAATTTTCCCAATATGTCATATGAGTTTAGGTCATGCTTAAAAGAATAAAATAAAATAAAACACATGGCTTAAGCCCAAAAAAAGTTAATCTCGGTCGAATCGAGCTTGTAGATGTGTTGTGAAAATGATAATCAACGCGGTTTAATCTGCAATTGAACCCACCATTACCAAGGCCTCTTGTTGTCTTGCTTCCTTTAAATATTTGAGTGACTTTGTGATAGGTGGCCACTTCCACAAAGTCAACCAACAGAGTCAAGTAGTAGAGCGAAATCGACCCAACTGCATTGGCTACTGAAGTGTCGTGCAAGTGGATGAAGAATGAAGGCTCAGACCATCCTCTCTTGATTCCATGAGTGGTCTGAGGCCTGTTTCTGAGCAAGTACAGGCCCCCTAAGTTGACAGTGCTAGTTTGAAAAGTGTGCCTAATAATGCCTTATCAAGGCAAGCATTAACAAGGAGTTTCTAGAACCTTACAGCTACCCCCCCCCCCCCCCCTCCCACCTACAATGAAGTTTGGTGAAGTGGTAGGTGTTGTGTAGGGTCAGAGTAAGCTCCCTACCAGAAATATGGAACATGCGGGTTATGTCCCACCACTACTCAGAGAGAGCCAACACTAAGGCCTTTCGAGCTCCCCCGTCAAGCAAAGTCTCTACTTGCACTTTAAAGCTAGCTTGGTGCACTAACTCCTTAGTCTTGATGAAAACTATGGTTGGCGATAGTTCTTCAATGTGAAGAAAGTTTCAAAGATCAAAGTGATTATGTAGCAAAGATTAAACACACACACACACACATATAGAGTGAGAGAAAAATCTAGAAGAACTTTTATTGATCTTTCTGCTTGAAATAACAATATGAACTATATCATAGTATTTATACTAGATGAAACTCTATAATTGTATATTTAAATCCCTAGAATTATGGAATTGATCCGCATAATGTGGAAACCAAAACCTAGAGCAAGGTAACTGCCATTCTCACCTTGTGTAATTGAATTACAAAGGACCAAAGCTTCACCATTTAGCAACGAATCTATTGACGTTGCTTGAGTTAAATAAAATGGTGCGTTTAGTCATTGAAATGGAACTGTGCGCTTCATGCTTACTATGTTAAAGTCAACAACGCCGTTTTGTTCTGGGTTTATGTATCTTCCTCAACACCCCCCCTCAAACGAGAGGGGGAGGAATCCACCATGAGTTTGCACCTTTGATGAAGAAATATAGGTGAGGACTGAGATTTGGTGAAAAAATCTACTAAATTATCCGTGCCTGAAACAAACTTCACACACAATTCTTTGCAAAGAACCTTTTCACAGACAAAATGATAGTCAACTTCAATATGTTTGGTGCGAGAATGGAAGACTGGATTGGCCAAAAGGGCAATAGCTGAGACATTGTCGCACCATAACATTGGAACATGATATAGAAAAAGAATGTGTAGCCAAGCCAATTTAGCTATAGTGGTGGCTAAGGCCCTGTACTCAGCTTTTGTAAAGGAGTGTGACACTGTAGATTGCTTCTTGAAAGACCAGGACACAGGACTAGAACAAAGGAAAACCAAGAACCCATTTGTTGAATGCCGATCAGATAGATCCCCTACCTAGTTAGCATTAGTGAAAGCTGAGAGAGTCAAGGGACTAGGGGAGAAATTGATACCATGGTGAATAGTGCCCTTGACATATCAGAGAACACGCTTAGTAGCCTTAGAATGAGTCGAGGTTGGATGATGCATAAACTGATAGAGAAAGTGCACATTGAAAGCTAAGTTAGGGCGTGTGAATGTCAAATCTTGTAAAGCTTCAACCATAGATCTATATTCAGTAGGATCAGAAAGAATTGTCCCCTCATAAGGTAGCAATCTATTAGAAGGACAACAAGGGGTTTTTGTAGGCTTGGCATTTTCTATATGGAACATGTGTAGGACATTAGAGGCATATTTACTTTGTGTCAAGGTGAGACCATACTTAGTTGGCTAAATTTGTATACCCTGAAAGTAAGAGAGAGGCCCCAAGTCCTTTAGCTCAAAAATAGAATTGAGGACAGTAATAAGGCTACTAATGTGAGCAGAATTGTTGCCTGTGATGATAATGTCATCCACACACAAGGGCAAGTTGATGATAGTTTGTGTGGTTTGAAAAATGAAGAAAGAGTTGTCAGGTAGGGAAGTAGTAAAGCTCAAGTGTAGCAAATGAAATGTGAACCTTTCAAACCAAGCTCTCGGAGCTTGTTTCAAACCATACAAGGACTTATGCAATTTTCAAACATAATTAGGAGGCTTGGAATCAACATAGCTAGGAGATTGTTGCATATAAAACTATTCTTTGAGAAATCCATGTAAAAAGGCATTGGAAACATTTAGTTGCCTTAATGGCCGGTGAGAATTGACTACAATTGCTAAAACTAACCTCACAATGGCAGGTTTGATAACAGGATTGAATGTGTTTGTATAATCCACTCCAACTTGCTGATGAAATCCGTAGCCACTAACTTAGCTTTGTATCTAGCAATAGAACCATTACTATGCAGCTTAAGTTTGAAGACCCACTTGCAGCTCACAATATTCACATTAGGAGGTGAAGGAACTAAGTCCAAGTGTCTTGCTTCTGTAAAGCTTTGAATTCAACATCCATTGCTTCACACCATTTGGGATATTGAGAAGCAATTTTGTATGTAGGAGGCTCAATATAAGTGTAATCAATGACAACCTTGTAACATAGCTTAGGCTTAGTAATAACACTCTTTGATCTAGTCTACATAGGGTGTTGGTTTTGAGCAGATGGTTGTGAAATAGGGAAAGTGACATTAGAAAGGGGAGTTACAGAATTGGGAGCTGTAGGATTGGGAACTATAGAATCCTAAATAGTAGGATTAGGACATTAGAATCTAAAGTAGAAGTGGAGGAAGCTACAGGATGGGAAACAGTTGGTGCAGGAACAGGTTGAAAGGGTGGATCAGGTGAGGTTGGAAGTGGAATGTGTGGAGTGGTAGGAAGGGAAGAAGATTTAGTGGACTGAGCAAAAGGAAAGAGGACCTAGGATTGAAGGTTGATTTGTAGAATAGGATATAGCAGGTTTGAAAACCAGGTAGTATCAGTGGAAGTATAAGTGAATTTGGAGGAACTAGATTTAGTGGGAGTATGAAGAGAGTAAGGAAACATGGATTCATTAAAAAGGACATGTCTAGAAGTATAAACTCAATTTGATTTAAGGTCAAGACACAAATAACCTTTAGATATAGTAGAGTAACCAAGGAAGACACACTCTAGTTCTTGGCTCTAATTTATGGGAATTATATGGTTTGAGATATGGATATCATTCATAACCAAATACTTTGAGTTGAGAAAGACCAGGATTAGAAAAATATAACATAGACCAAGGGGAATGGAATTGAAGAACAGAAGTAGAAAGAAGATTGATTAAAGAAATAGCTGTTTATGTAGCATAAGGCTAATAGGATATGGGAATGGAAGCCTGTGACAGCAAGGTGATAGTGGTTTCAATGACATGCCTATGCTTTCTCTCAACTAAACCATTTTGTTGAGGAGTATATGGACGTGAAACTTGATGGATAATGCCGAGACATGTAAGATTTGAAGGCATTGGAAAGAAATTCACCACCTCCATCAGACCTAAAAGTCTTGATTTGGGTAGTGAATTGAGTCTCAACCATGCATTTGAATTGAACAAATTTTGCAAACACATCTAACTTGTTTTGAAGAAAGGAAATCCAGGTATAGTAAAATGATCAATGAAAAGGACATAGTAATTAAAACCATTGACAGAATTAACAGGAGGAAGTCCCTATAAATCTGAATGAACCAGTTCAAAAAGTGGAATTACTAATGAATTGAGACTTAAGGAAAGGAAGTTGATGCATTTTCCCATATAAGTAATGTGTACAAGAAACACTAGCATTACACTTATTTGAAGAATATCTGATTGAGAAGAAGAGATTAAGGAATTACCAACATGAGTGATGGGTAAATTTTGTCCATTTCCTACTGTGAGATGATCTTGGCCATGGTAGGGTTTTGGAAAGCTGAGTTGATTCAGATTAGACGTAACATGATTTGTGGCTGCACTGTCAATAAGCCATGGTTGTTCCTGAGCAATGTAAGCATCAACAAGCTTAGTGGATGGATGTTTTCCCTGATAAGCATAGTCCATCCTGTGGTAGCAATCAATTGCCAAGTGACCAAGCTTACCACAAATCTGACAAGTAGGCCTTTCTAGTCTTGCACCAGTGGACTGGTTTTGTTAGAATGGATTAACTGATTTGGTGATGAATTGGAGCCTCTTCCTAGACCTCTTCTATTGTTGTAATTTCCTCGACCTCTTCCTCCATTATAGGATTGATTGAAAGACTGATTGTAACCTGAATTAGTGTTAGGCCTTGAGTTTGATGCAGCAGCTGTAGCAAAGACTAGATCTTTAACATCTAAACCCTCATTCAAGGACTTTTCTTCAGCATTCAGCATTGTTGCTAGTTTGTTAAAACTGAGTTGAGTGCTTCTGGTCCTTGTGGCAGACCTAAAGGCATTATAATCCTTAGGAAGCCCCTGGATTGCTATATGCAATAATTCTTCATCATTTACTATGACACCTACAACAAAAGCTTGTCTCGAACTATCTTCATCTTCTATAGATAAATATCCACAAAGTATGTGCCTTTCTTGATGTTATGTAGCTCTCCTTTGAGATTCATCACATGTGATCTAGAAATAGATGAAAACCTATTCATCACACTTCCATTGCAGTAGTGCAGCCTACAGTCAAGGCTAAAATGGAAGGTGAAAGAGTAGAACTCATAAAAGTGAGCAAAGCTTTCTCTTTAGATCTCCAATTCACATAATCTGGATTCATGATTGTGGTGATTGATCCAGAAAGATCCTTCAAATACTTATCTAGAATCAAGCTTAACAGTCATCATGTCAGCCATGTTTGACAAGAGTAATAGAGGTTGATTCATCACATTAATAGTGGAGGATGAAGAAGTTGAGGTAGTTGTTGAAGAAGAGGCCATAGTTGAGCTCAAAGCTACCATTGTTGAGTTGCTTGCAAGGATCGTTGGCTTTAATACCATGAAGAAAACTATGGTTTGTGATAGTTCTTCAATGTGAAGAAAGTTTCAAAGATCAAGGTGATTATGTAGCAAAGATCAAACAATCACACACACACATACACACACAAAATGAGAGAAAAATTTAGAAGAACTTTTATTGATCTTTTTGCTTGAAATAACAATATGAACTATATCACAATATTTATACTAGATGAACCTCTTTAACCATATAATTAAATCCCTAGAATTACAGAATTGATCCGCACAATGTGGAAACTAAAACCCAGAGCAAGGTAATTGCCATTCCTGCCTTGTGTAACTGACTTACAAAGGACCAGAACGACACCGTTTAGCAATGGATCTATTGACGTTGCTTGAGTTAAATAAAACGGTGAGATTGGCCATTTAAATGAAGCTGTGCATTTCATGCTTACTGTGTTGAAGTCAACAATGCTGTTTTGTTCTAGGTTTGTGTATCTTCCTCAACAAATCTTAGGGACTAGGGCATCCCATCTGTCCTATGTCTTGGCAAGTCTGCCCCTACTAGTGGGAGTGGGATAGGGCTCCTGTAGGTGAGCATGACAACATCAAAATACCGGTAAGTATACACAAGGATTGCATGACTAAACTCTACTTATTATGCCATGTGTGTATAGTTTCTTTCTTTATCACATGATTTGTTGATATTTGTTTGTGTGTAGTGTTCTTTGTTTTATTTAACTTGCTTTCTAGTTTGCATTTTCAGTATATTGTACATATCCAATGACTATATACTGCATTTTCTTTTCACTACATCATGTATTTCATCTTTAGCATTTCATTTCAGCTTGAATTTTGAAGCTTAAAACCATTAAAAAAAAATAGAAAAATCACAAGTTTTGAGCAAAAAAAGGATTTTTGTTTGCCCCTTACTTTTAGTGCGTACGCTAGCTACAGAGTGCGTACACTCTTTTTTCCAGATTTTCAGACCTAACTCTTCGCATTTTCAAATCATCCTAATTTGGTTTCTAAGCATTTCTACACCCAAAGCTCAGTTCCTAAGCATGTTTTTAATCAAATGTATCCTAAAACTAGCAAATTTTTACATCAAGCATGCATTTTCAAGGATTTTCATAGAATTTCTCAAAAACACAAATTGCATTGAAATGAATTTGAAGTGTTTTAAACTTACTCGTGAACGAGCTCAATCAGAAGCATGGAGCTTGATCTTAAAGAGGATATCAGCCTTACTTCGATGTGGACGAAGAGGAATCCACCGCTTCCACGCAAACCCAATCTCATCTCAGAATCGCATCATAGCCTAGCTAGTAGCAGCCCCACCATGAGCACGTGATCTAGGAGGCATTTTGAGATTTTTGGGTTATGGTTTTTGGAATTTAGAGAAAAGGGAGACAATAAGGTTGAAGGAAGTTGTAATGGAACGAAGTGAGTAATTGTTTGAAGCCATGGGGTTGGGCATTTTTGGGTGCCTAACACCTTCCTAAGAGTATACATAAACTCCGAACCCAAACTCTGGTAGTAAGATCAAAGGTCCCTCCTTGAAAGGTTGCTATATTGATGGTTCCTAGACCATATAACTAGGTGGCGACTCCGACACTTTCCATTGTGCCCAAAGTGGCGACTCCATTAGGGATGGTGAGTTTAATTCCTTTGTGTTCTATATGTTAACTTTAGTAAAAATTGTCTCAGTACTTGTTTGCACTCACTTCACTTGTTAATTTGTCCCATAACTTTGGTTGGTGATGAGTGGGAAGATGGAAGACTCCATTCGGCCCTAAATTTTCCAAAGTTCGTCCCACCAACTCAGAATCAGTGCCATCGCCTATAATAGGCCTTGAGTACATTAAAGGTTTGCTACCAATCCACTATGGAGTCCATTTAGGCCCTCTGTTGGAATTATAGCCCACCTAGTTGTGAGTGACCTACTTATCTATTCCTTTAGCCTTAGAAAGCCTACCAATACTTAGAGAGATCCTAGATCCTACCATGAGGGGTACCCTTTATATATATCTCTTGTTTGTTCAACCATATATCATGTGCTGACCTAATTCTAAAGGACAACTAAAAGGTATTAAAATCAAGGGATGGCCCTAAAGTTAGGTATACCCTAAGATGTCGTGGGATAAAAGAAAAGAAGTTCTCACATATAAGAGGCTTGTCCCTAAATCCAAAGGTATATCTTAACTTGAAAGATTCATAAAACCATTGCCTAATTGCTATCGTAGGCCCAAGTGGAGAAAGCCCTTTGGAAAAAGAGGACTTTAGGCCTAAGGTAACAAGTATATATGCTATGGACTTAGCATCCAATATATCCTTCAAAGTCCAAAATGAAACTCCCTGATCTTGGGTCTCTTTGTTGCATACCTAGGTCCAAAATGATGAGAATTTCTTTGACTTTGAAAAGAATGCCACAAAATATTCTAGCTAGAGGGCTATTTCAACGTGTGGAAATAATGAATAAAGAATGAAAAGCCCAAAGGTGAAGAATATATTGTAGGACCAAGTTTGAGACAAAGGGTTGAAAATTCCTTAGTACATTCTAATGAAAGCCCACGAGAGTAAGATGAGAACTTTATTGTAAATGGACCAAAGCCCAATGAGACAAGGGGTAAGGATCCATGAGAGGATAGGGAGTGACATTGTAATTAGGCCTTCATTAAAATGAATTTAAGAATTTTCCAAGAACATCTAAAGTTTAAAAGAAACCTTTTAATTGGGACTTGAACTTAATGAAAATGGGGCTTCTTTTAAGACATCACTCCAATCCAAGTCCAATGGAGGGTGGGACATCCAAGTTGAAGGCTTATCAAAGGGGAAGAATGGATGCTGCAAGTGAGAAGGTCTTCAAGCAAAAGATGCTCGAATGTGTAAAGGCATAAGCTGAGGTCCTCAAAAAGATAATAGGTTACCTTTCTAAAATTAAGAAAGAGGAAGCTGAGAAATGCAAGGATAAGCCCGAACCAAGTGGGCCGACTCAAGAAGGCATTGATCATGTGACGGTAGAAGGGAAAGTCTACCTACCTCTACCCAACTTCAAGCCGCAACTAAAGAATGCTCCAGGACCATGGACTTTCAAGAGGGGTCATGTCAATGACTTTTTCGAATCAAGATACGTGGGATCATGGGAGGATCACAATTGGCCAGAATGGACCTTGAAGGTAGGGATAACCCAAGTCACCCTAGCTCGTTTCATACTTTAGCGTAACATGAACCCTTCTTTCGATGACGATCAATACCTTGTAAGGAACAAAGAAGAGGAAGGAGATGATGAGATGATTAGCTACTGGAGGGGGGAATATGGTGATTGGTTCCATGACGAGGCAAGAAAAGACTTCCCTAATGAGGGTAAAGATCTGTAAGTCATGATTGAAGCTATGAAGAAGAAAGACGAGGAAAAGAATGGTAAGCCTTGAAGAAGAAAGAAGAAAGAATTCATTGTGCCTATCATATGGCCCATTAATAATTGGACTTGGGTTGGGTTTTTGGAGAACATGGGGAAAATGTTTTGTAATGTAAGTTCCAATGTACTTTTTAACAATTTCAATAAGATGAATTCTGATTTGGCTTACTTTGATTTGTCCTATAACATTGACATTCTGCACTTAAATGATTTAAATGAATTTGAAAATGAAATTAATAAACAATTGGAAAAGAAAATTGAACCTATGGAACCAACTCTTGAAACTATTAATTTGAGCAATGATGAAAATCCACGCTTAATGAAAATTGGCTTAACTTTAAATGAAAAAGAAAAGAAAGATCTTCAAGAACTCCTCATGGAATTTCAAGAGGTGTTTGCATGGTCCTACGAAGATATGCCAGGAATTGACCCTGAAATAGCTCAACACCACATTAATACCCATAACCACGTGGTGCCCGTCAAGAAAAAATTGAGAAGAATGAGGACCGAATGGCTTTTAAAGATCAAAGAAGAAGTCACTAAGCAACTAAAGGTAGGAATCATCAAACCTGTAAGCCAAGATGAATGGATAGCCAATGTTGTGCCCATACCTAAGAAAGATGGAAAGGTGAGGATGTGTGAGGATTTTAGAGACTTGAATAAGGCATGCCCTAAGGATGACTTTCCCCTCCCCCACATTGATGTCTTAGCGGATAACATGGCGGGAAGTTCCTTGATGTCCTTCATGGATGGTTTTTCTGGCACAACCAAATCAAGATGGTTCTTAAAGATATGACCAAAACCACTTTCACTACCAAATGGGGAATCTATTGCTATACGGTAATGTCGTTTGGCCTAAAAAATGTTGGGGTAACTTATCAAAGGATGGCTATGGCCTTGCTATATGATATGATGCATAACGAGGTAGAGGTGTATGTTGATGATATGATAGCGAAGTCCATGGATAGAGAAAGCCACACCACAAACTTGAGAAAGTTCCTCAAGAGGATCAAAGAGTATAGATTGAGGTTGAACCCACAAAAGTGCACCCTTGGAGTAACCGCTGGAAAATTGTTAGGATTCCTAGTGAGCAATAGAGGGATAGAAGTTGACCCATCCAAGATCAAAGCCATATTTGAGATGCCTCCACCCAAAAGTGAGAAAGAGATTAGGGGTTTCTTAGGATGACTACAATACATTAGTCAATTCATTTCCAAGCTCACCTCCATTTATGAGCCTATCTTTAAATTCCTAAGAAATAATGAACCACACACATGGAATGATGAATTCCAAAAAGCCTTTGAACTTATCAAGGAATATCTCCTCCACCCACCTATCCTAGAGCTTCCACAACATGGAAAACCCTTACTCCTATACCTCTCCATCATAGGGGATGCGGTTGGAAGTATGCTTGCACAAGAAGATGATGAGAAAAATGAAATAGCCATATACTACTTAAGTAAGAGATTCCATGATTACGAGACTAGATACACTCCCAAAGAAAAGTCATGCTTTGCACTTGTTTAGGCCGTACAGATATTGAGACATATCGTTTTACCCTTCCAAATATGGGTAGTCGCAAGAATAGATCCATTGAAGTACCTCTTTGATAAGCCCATTTTGAGTGGGAGGTTGTCAAGATTGTTGATCTTATCGGCAGAATTCGATTTGAATTATGTGGCTAGGAAAACTATCAAGGGAAGCGTCATGTCAGATTTTTGTGCTGAGAATCCTATAGAGGGGGAAGATGGCAAAGAAAACTTCCCAGACGAGAACATTTTGGATGATGAGTTAAGGACATGGAAGATGTACTTTGATGGAGTTGTAAATCAATATGGGAATGGGATAGGAATGCTTTTGATCACTCTCGAGGGATCTCACATACCTTTGGCAATCAAATTGAACTTCGAAACAACTAACAACATGGCTGAATATGAAGCGTGCATCGCTGGAATGGAAGCTCTTCAAGAATTGGGGGTAAAATAAGCCAAAGTCCTTGGGGATTCAACTTTGGTTATAGCCCAAGTGCGAAAGTTGTGAAAAGTGAAGGAAGAACACTTGAAGCCTTATTAGCAATACTTAGAGGATTTGACTAAGATCTTTGAAAGAATTGAATACACAATCATTCCTAGAGCTCAAAATCAATTTGCAGATGCCTTAGCTACTTTTAGCCTCCATGGTTGAGATACCTAAGAGAGTATGGACACAACCCTCAGAGATTGAGGAAATTTATGAGGAAGTGCACAAGAGGAAGACCGAAGCTTAAGTAATGGCCATAGAAGAAGAGGAAGTCCCGTGGTACTATGACATCATGAAATTCTTGGAACTAGGGGCATATCCGGATGGTGCCAATAAGAGGGAGTGTCATTCCATTAGGATGATGGCAACCCAATACATCCTATATAGAGGGCAACTCTATAAATGGTCCTATGATGGTATACACCTTCGTTGTTTGAAGAGGGAAGAAGCCGACAAGGTAATGGAAGAAATTCATCAAGGACTTTATGGCCCTCATATGAATGGAAGAATGATAGCCAAGAAGATTCTAAGGATAGGGTAATACTGGAATATGATGGAGACTGATTGTGTGGACTATGTGAAAAGTTGTCGTGATTGTCAAACACACACTAACTTGGATTATGTTCCACTTAGTGAGTTGTATAGCATGACCTTTCCATGGCCATTCTCGATTTGGGGCATAGATGTGAATGGAAGAATAGCTCCCAAAGCTTTAAATAGGCATGAGTACATTTTAAAGGCAATTGACTACTTCACTAAGTGGGTGGAAGAAACCTCCTATTCCGTGTTGAAAGCTAAGCATGTAGGCGAAGTCCAAAAGGTCATGGAAGAATATGGTATGGAGCACCACAAGTCTTCACCATATCGACCACAAGTTAATGGGGTTGTAGAAGTAGCCAATAAGAATGTGAGGAATATCTTAGCCAAGATGGTAGTGACATTTTGGGCTGAGAAGCTTCCATTTACCCTATAGGGTTATAGAACTTCTTTCCAAGCATCGACTGGGGCAACATCGTACTCTTTGGTCTATAGTAGTGAGGTAGTGCTTCCTATTAAGGTGGAAATATAATCTTTGAGGGTGTTGGTAGAGACCAAGGTCCTAGAAGAGGATTGGGTTAAGGTGAGATATGAACAATTGACTTTGATAGATGAGAACAGAGCTAGGGCATAATGCCACGCACAAGGATACCAAAAAAGGGTTGCTAGAGCATTCAACAAGAAAGTGATACTGAGAAACCTTAAAGAAGGAGACTTGGTCCTAAAGGTGCTTAAAGATGAAACTTATAATCTAAGAGGGAAAATGAAGCCAAGGTGGTCTAAGCCTATTATCATTAGGAAGATAATGTTTGGATGTGCTACAAGAATCACAGATTTGGATAGGGAAGAGATGCTTCACCTTATTAACATGGATAGACTACGAAAATACCACATTGAATAGAAAAAAAGAAAAAAGTCTGCTATGTTGAAAACCCGAAAGGACTGCCTAGGCAAAAGTTAAGCTAAAAGAACCCCGCTAGATTGAAAACCTGAAAGTGCGGTCTAGGCAAAAGTTAGGGGAAAAGACCATGGGCATGGCAAAAATTCCTCAAAAGATGTCATGGGCAAAAATTACATTGCAAAGGAAAAAGAAAAGAAAAGAAAAAGAATAAATGAGATGACAATAAGCAGAGATAATAAAAAAAAGGAAATTCTTTCACTGCTCAAATTAAAAGATTATAAGTTTGTTCTCATAGGGGATTTGGAACTCCTTTATTAAATTCAAAGAGAAAAACATAAGAATCATAGAAGTGCAGAAAAGTAAAACATGGGGCACATCAAGGTGATCACTCAGTCCTCTTTATCTTCTTGCTAGTCTTCATGTGAGCCTTTTCATCCTTCAGAATCCACTTCATGTCATCCTTCAACCATTGCTTGTAGCTTGCATTAGGGTAGACGTATTTGGGAGGGACAATGTCTTTCATCACCCTACGGTATGGCCAAGCTTCAGTAATCCTACCCAAGATCTTATTAGTGAACAGTGTAGTATAAGGAAGGTACCCTTATCAGTAGGAGATCCTTGACGCTTTCCAAAGTGCCTTGACATACAACAAGTGGAGTAGTAAGAGCAGTAACGAAGCCTAGCTAAAGTCACACAATGGTCCTTGCAGCAGCAATGGACCATGCTTGAGATATGCCACCATTCCACAACCCACTGGGTGTCAGTCTCCTTGAGGTAACCCATGAGCTCTATGTATGCTTCAAAGCCCAAAACATCTCAAAGCCGGCGGTCCCTAAGATGCCTAGAAAGGTAGGTGCTGAGGGGCATAGTAGGAGGGTGGAGCAACTGAAGCCTCTCTTGTAGCCATATTTGAAAAGAAAAAAGAGAAAAGAAGAGAGGGAGAAAAGGAAAAAGAAAAAAGAGAAAAAGTGGAGAGCATGAGTGAGAAAATAAAATAATAAAAGATGATATAAGGTGCCTTGATGGGTTAAAAACTGAAAGGCAATCCATACAAAATTAGAGGAATCCCGCTAGGTTGAGAACCTAGGCAAAAGTTAGGGATCATACTTGAAGAAGAAGAGGACTCCCCATAAAAAAGCTTGCTTCCTTCCTTTGAAAGGCATCCAAACTATTGAGGATTTTCACAAAGATCAAGCCCACTGGATTGCCCTTCTTTCCCTCATAAGCCACTATACACTATATGATTGTTGAACCAAGAAAAACCTTGCAAAGGCACATAAGCAAAAGGCATAAAGGTAGTATTGTAGTGGCCTTTCACCCTTAGGAAGGTCCAAATCGGAAAAGTAGTCAAAGACCAACCTAAGGTTGAGTTTGCCAAAAACACACCACTTATTGGCTGTGGATTCAAGGACACCCAACACCACTCGCAGTAAGGAAGGAAGATCCCCACCTATGGTAAGACAGATAAGGTCATCAATCTCTGGTTCGCCCATGATAGCAGTAAATTCCTCAATAATGGGGCATAGTTCTATTCTGTTGAAGCGGAGTACATGCTGGGAAGGGACCCAATAGTTGGCTGCAGCATGAAGAAGGGGTTTATCCACCCTAATTTGATGATAAGGAAAGATGCAAGAAAGGCCAAAGGGAGCAACAAAATCTTTGAAATCGGGACCAAGTTTCCTAATCCAAGTGGAGACATTAAAATGAGGGCTTTCTGCCATGGGGAGACCTTAAAAAAGTGTTCTCTGGGTTTGAAAATACGTTGGTGAGGGTTTTCGACCCAAATTGCTACTTTTATACCTAAGTAAGTCTGCTAGGGTTTTTATGATTTGTGGCCTACATGCGTAGAGTCAACCTTGCATACACAGAGATAAAGTTTCGTACACAGGCCCATCTCCACATATGTGAGAAGCTTGGCAGAGGCCTTTGTGCCCTTGTTTTGAGCAGAGCTTTTCCACTTCAAAGCATTCCTAAGGTTCCTGTGACTTAAAGAATCATTCAAGGCACATCCCAAGCAAGATTACTAGCATTAGAGAAGCAAAGATTGTATAGAAACATACAATTTATCATTGTACTTGTAAATTCAGTGCTAAGTTCCAATCAAAAGCATAAATGTAAAAAGATGTTCTTAATACAAATCTTTTGTCTCAAACTTAATCCAAATGTCTGCTAAGGGAATTGAGAAACACTAAAAAGAAAAAGGAAACAAAAAGAAAAGCTCTGTGTTGTGTTTGTATATATGATATGGCTATAGGTAATCAACGGTGCCGCCTCTTCCTTGGTTGGTAGCTAGAAGTTGCCTCCTTATCCTCATCCTCACCACCATCACCATTATCATCATCGTCGTCATCGTCATCATCACCCCTACTCGGGTGGGCCGCTCCTACAGGACCATACAGCTCCCTTGAATAGTTGGTCACTTCCAACTCCTTATGCTCTTGAATAGTGGGTTGCAATTGGAAAGAAGAAGGGCCAGTGACTGGAACGAGAAAAGAAATGGTAAAGAAGGAAGAGCAAAAGGAAGAAAGAACTCACCACTCGAGTGTTGGGAGGGAAAGGATAGCCCATGACATTGGGATTACGAGGCACAACACGCTTTTAAACAAAGCCATCTGCTTCATAGGCAGAAACCGTCCAAGGTATATGTGGAGGATCTATGGGCTCACAGGTAGCAGGTCCCCCTCATTACAATACTCCATATTAGTAGTCATGACAAGCCAAGAGAGAAGAAGAAAACAAAGAACCAGAGTTTGAACATATACTTGAACAGTGAGTGAAGGCATAAGGCGAGTGAGGTTGAACTCTTCATAGTCCAACCCCTCAAGGAGCCGCTCTTCATAGTCCCCCATATATTGTACTCAGCATTAGTCATGGAGTGTGGGGCAAGCATGAACTCAGGAGGGTCCATTGGAATCTTTGGTTCATCTCTACCTACCAATTGGTATCGCACTCTCTCCACTAGGTATAACGCCCTCAAGCTTGCCCCTTCAATGGGTCAAGTAATTTTTGAAGCAATAAGAGTGATAGGCTCCAAGTCTCAAGAAGCAAGAAGGGGTTGGCCAACCCATGGAGTCCAGTTAACCTATGATGACACAAGGTTAGAAGAAAAGCATTCTAAAGAAAATGCATGAAGAGGCATGAACAACTGGAACTCTTAAACTTACCTCATCCAAAGTTAACCTAACAAGATGAGCCCTCACTTGGGGAAACTCCTTCAGAGCTAGGTTGGTACTTGGAGTTATAAGACCATACCTGACAACCCACTGCTATAAAAAGAAAGAAGCATAAACCATAGGTTGGATACAAGATAACAGTTTGCAAGATGACAAGATGCAAGATGACAATTTTTCAAGATTGTAGATCTAAAATTTTCTTAATAAAAAAAATTAGATCTACATCTTCATTAGATGCAGATCTGAATTTTCCTTAATAAAAAATGGATCTGCATCTTTCTTAGATGTAGATTTGAATTTTTCTTAATCAAAAATTGATCTGCATCTTTCTTAGATGCAGATCTGAATTTTTCTCAATAAAAAAAAAAAACTGATTTGTATCTTTCTTAGATGCATATATGATTTTTCTTTAACATATGTAGATTTGGAAATAAAGAAAAAGATTAAACATGTTTGTATTTATTTTATTTTATTCATGTTGCATAAATTTAAATTATGAGTGAAACTCTCTTCTTAAACAATCTTTTCCATTTATTTTTTTAAAACATATAAAAAACAAATCTGATTTTTTTGTTATCAAAAATCCCTTTTTTTTATCATTATCACAAAACAGATCTGATCTTTTACAAACCAAAAGAAAAAACCTTTTTAGTCCTTAAAAACAGATTTGATATTTTTCAAATCAAAAGACTTTATTTTATGTAATAAACATAGATCTGAATTTTTTATCTCCAAAAATCACTTTTCTACATACTACAAAATAGATCTAGTATTTTGACAAATCAAAATCAATTTTTTTTTTACCAACCAAAACAGATCTAATTATTTTCAAAAGAAGAGATGTCATTCATAAATAAATTTGTGTGATCTAATTTTTGTTTCACATGTTCAATATATCATTCATGACATGCATAAAAAGGTACATTGGTTACAAGAGTCTAGTAGACCAAACTCTATCTGGGTAGAATGGGTGCCTAACACCTTCTCATTCCGTAACCTAGCCTCCGAATTTGGATCTTTGGCTAGGTAGATCTAGCCATGTCTTTATTTATTTTGGGTAGAATGTAACTAGGACTAAAAAGCCATGTAATTATTTGGTAGTTTGTAACTAGGACCCAAAGCCATGTAATTTTTCAATTTTCCAAATATGTAATTTTTTATTCAATCAATGAAGAGAACAATTTAGTCATGTATTTTTTTTTTTTGTATAAAAAATAAGTGGTGACTCCACACCACTTACCCAAAAAGAGAGGTGCCCTGAAAAGCACTCCAAAGATCTCTCTTTTTTGAGAGGCAACTTTCGAAGTCTCTCACAACATGTTTTGTACATAAATAAAACCTAACAGTACATATAAAAAAAATATATATACAGGTGGTGTCATATAATAACATTCCTTAACTCACTCTTGATAAATGGAAGAGAAATGTCAAACTAAACTACATCAGGCATAGCTTTCGAGTTTTGTAAGTGAACAAATCTCGGATGCAAGGATGCTCTCCCTGCTTTTGATAGTTGTCCCCGGAAGAACATATAGACTAAGGATGTGTTTGGATATTACTTATTTTGTTGAAACTGAAAAATTATTGCTGAAAATATTGTAGATAAATGTAAAAGTTAGTTGAAATAGTACAGTGGGGCCCATGAATAGTGCCAAATAGTGTAGTGGGGCCCATGAATAGTAACAAAAATAAGTTGAATAGTTAAATAAATTTCATTTTTAATCCTAACCCAAATGCACACTAAGGATTGGTAGCTTGTCTGCTTTAAGCTTTGAAATTGAGGTAATTTGGGATATCTCAAACTAGATTTGATTAAGTGTTTGTTGTATAGGCATGTGTTGAGTTCCTCGTTGGATGATTATTAGGCCGAATTGCTATATAAGTATTATATCTTTCCTTGTTTTATTGGGTTATAATTTATATGCCTAGTGCTTTTTCGAGTTATAACATAATTAATCCAAACTTGTTTTAGAATGTGTATGCTACAATTCTCACTAAACAAATTGACATGGTTACACATTTTGAAAATCCAATCATTGAATTGCATGTTCTTTATGTTTTTAAAACACATCAAATTTCATGTCAATCAAATGATGACATAGCTATTGATCTTTGATATTGTTGAAATTTTTCGAGCATAGAAAATATAAGAAGAAAATTTAATTCAATGGTGGGTTTGTCAAAATTTATGTCTAATAAAAGGTATTATGTGGAGTTGTACTATTGTAGCCTCAATTTACAACCAAGTTTATTGTCAAACTTTGGCCAAAGTTTGATTTATGTTGGGCCTGAAAAAATTTGGGATGGTCACTTTTTTTTTAAGGTAAAAAAATCATAAATTTTTTAAAATTTATATATAATAATTATTATTTTTCTACCTAGGTTAGGGTGGTTCTGTGATCACCCTAGCTTCAAGGTGAAGCCAACCCTGCCAGAGAAGAGAAGCCAATAGAGCCACCACCTTCAAGTGGAACAAGCTCCGTCAGGAGATGGTGGAGTGAACATGCCACCTGTCATGGACATTTTGCGACAATAGCCGAAATGGTAGAACAAGCCCAAAACTCCCCTTAGGTTCTTTAGAAATGTTCTTTTGTGGAGTCAAACCCAAAATTTCAAATGTATGATGAACAAAAACTAATGGTGTTTCAACAAGAGAGAAATCAAGGTGCCAGTAAGAAAAATGCAAAAAATACACTTAGAAGTTAGAACATCAAATCTGAAACTTTGACCCATTAGACAGCATGAAGAGAAATTTGAGAGAGGGAAAGTTCCTATGTACTAGTATTTCCACCCGCCAAGTTCCTATCTACTAGTATTTAATTTGTGTTTCTTTTAGTCCAACTTATATGTTTTTTTTTTTTTTTTAATCAAAATGTGTAATTTATCCATACACACAATAAAGTTTGTAGCTTTGTGTTATTTAAGTTGCAATGTTTTGGTGGGCATACACGCTAGGTGTTTGAGAGAATGACTAAACACGTATACTTGCAATTAGCATGCTCTATTTCTGTTTTGTTAAAAAATAAAATCTCTGTGGGCACTCTGTGGTATAGCATTTTTAAATTTCATTCAATTAATATAGACCTTGAAAGAGATAGTGAACCTCATCTTTTGTTTTCATTTTAAACTGGTTCCTGTCTAATTTGTAGGATGTTTTTGGTCTCCAAGTCAAGAATATTTCATCTAGGTCTTACTATTTTTTTTTTTTTTTGACTTTTAAATATAATGAAAATGATTTATATTTCAAATTAATTTTTTTTTCAAAAAATTATAAAATTGGATGAAAAATATGATTAGATTCAAGTTCAGGAAATATTTTTGATGCTTGAAGTTTGTGTTTGATCTATTATACTTTATTAGTTTTTAGTGAGACTATTTGAAAATTTTTGAAAAAAAAAGGTTTTCTTTCTAGGAATTTTCAATTTATTTTATTCTCAGGAAGGTTTTTTTTTAGTTCTGAACACAATAACTCAATTCCCAACCTTTGATGACCACTGATAATAGTTTTTCAATCTAGAAGAAATAGGAATAGAGTTTTAGTATGGTTATCTTACTCAATTGAAGTAAGGGAAAAAGGGAGATGCTATCTTGCAGCTTGTTCATTAGTGTTCTAGGTCATTTACAAAAAATAAGTTCTTTAAATACTCCTCACTTGAGAATTAGGAGTCGCATGTACTCCTTCCAATTGATTTCAAGGGGAGATGACTACCTTCTTATCCCTTGCCTTTTAGTCTCAAATTAATATATAATAAAAAGCTCCATTAAAAATTGGAGGACCACCACTTTCTGGTGGTTCTTCATTCACGCTAGTGTAGTGATTGTTATTTTTTTTTTGGAATTATTGTCATTGTTTTTCCTTTTACTTTTCCCTTCTTGTTTAAAGTTTTTTTACTTTTCACCTATCTACTTAGGCATAATAAAATGATATGCAAATAGTCCTTGATAATTTTGCTTTATGATACTAATTATTGTGATGAATCGCAAACTAATATCAACATCTGCTAGTTTTTTACTTGGTATACAGAGGGTCCATTTAATTGTTGTTCGTGGCCATTGATATTGAAGCTAAAAGAATGGCCTCCATCTACATTATTTGAACACTTGCCGCGTCATGGTGATGAGTTTATTTGTTGCATGCCGTTTAAGGAATATACACATTCACACAAGGGTATTTTAAACATTGCACTCTATTTGCCCAAAAAATCAGATATGGGTCCCAAGACTAATATTGCATATGGAGTTGCTCAAGAGCTTGGCCACGGAGACTTTGTCACTAAGCTTCATTGCGACATGTCTGATGCGGTATGTTTGGTCTTGTTTGATGTGCATTGATAATAGCTTAATTTTGCATATTTATATCATTATTAGAATGCATTATTACACTTATTTTGAGTTAATTCATGCATTTTATATTTGATTTTGGAATAATGTTGAATAATCAATTTACAAGGGCCATGATAAAGTTTAAAGAAGGCCAACCCAATTTAAGTCCAATTGGAGCAAGGAATCAAAGGAAATTTGCACCAAATCCAAGTCCAATTCGGATTAGGATTCCAGCCTGCACATAAGTTAGTATTTTTAGCATAACATTCGACTCAGATGTCCAATTGAGATGATTCAAGTTGTGCTGGAAATTTAACTTAAAGTGCTACAACTTTCTAGTTTACCAAAAGTCCGAATTCTGAGGTTAAATGGGCCAAAATCATCGGTTAAGTGAAGCCTAAAAATCTGGGATTTTCTCCAAATGGGTATTCAACTTGTAATAGGATTCCTTGACCTATTTAAAGGCTCTTTAGGGCAGAATTCAGGGAGGCTAGTGTGATGGCTGGGGGCAGAACATATAGGTCGCGGCTACCTCTTTGGCTTTCTTCCATGACAGTTAGTTTTAATAATTTGTTTGGTTTAATGTTTTGCATTTTATTCTTGTGTTTTATTTCAATTATTAGGAGTAGCTAAATTTATAATTGAGTTTGAGGATGAAACCTTGTTAAGGATTATCAATATTATTTACGTGATTTGATTTTTCCGACAATATTTGTTCTTTAACGATTTAAATTGTTCTTACTTCATATCAATTAACTAAAGATGAGATTCTAGATATGAGTTCAATCATGTTTTTCTCATAATTTAGGATTTTTCTTAATTAGTTGAATGCTTGGTTTATTATTTCTTGATTTTAAAATTGGATATCTCTTGTGATTTGTTTGGCTACGAATACAATTGATGATTTGATTTTATACCTAGGAAGCGAAGAAGAGCTTGCTTTAGATATTTAAATAGAAGTTTTATTGAAAATATTTTTCATGGTAGCAAGATTGATTTCTAGATTATCATGTAGTGGTTGGGAAAAATTAATGATCGTAAATATATGCTGATATGAATTAACAAGGCAGATTCCAAAACCTTAATTCCTTTCTATAAATTGTTTACATCTCTTTACTTCTTTACATTATATCTTTTGCTTAATTTAATTATTTGCTAAGTTTATTTAATTTCAAAGCAACCTATTTTTATTAAATTAGATTAGGATTAATTTGGTTAAGATTTGATTAATTTTTCTACGTTCATTCAAGTCCTTGTGGGTTTGACCTCGTTCTTGTCAAGCTATACTTTGGTATGGTTCGTAGGCTTGTGAGTACTTTAAAATTTCACAACATTGTTGAAACTCCTGCTAATCAATTTGTTCTGTTTGTCAAAGGAAAATTTCTGTTTGGTTGAAGTACTGCATGAAAATGTCTATATGAGTTTGTATAGGTTAAAGGAAGTAGATATGAGGGCTAGATGAGTTTGGTAAGGGTTGGCATTTGGTAAACACTGCATGGCTGTAATTACTACTCATCACACATTTTACAGAAAATCTCTAGTATGTGTTGACATAAAGCGATGACTCACATTTTCTCCTTTGAAAGCCATTTTGATGAAAGCAGTCGTTAGTCTTACAACAATTGGACATTGAGATCTTGTGTGGGAGGGATAGAGCTATTGGTGTTGGTGCAAAATATATGGATGCTACAATTGAAGTTATGACTGAGGAAGCAGAAAAGTGATGAATTCTCCTATTGCACAACACATCAACATTTGGTATCAACAAGTTATGCAATTGAGCCTTGCCAAAGAAAAAAGAGTAGAAAAGATCCACTTTGAAACAATTTTTTAGTATGAGATTTTGAATGTTGTTAATAAAAATTTAAAAAAAAAAAAAAAAAAAAAAAAAAAAAAAAAAAAAACCCATATGTTTTGGGTACTCTCTCTAAAATATTTTAGTTGGCAAGAGTTGATTTTTTTAGTTGGCTATGATGGAAGATATTTAGTCATTATCTTGTCAATTGGTGTATCATTGGCCTCCATGTTTTGAATTTTGTGTAAAAAACACATATTTTGGATACTTTATCGTCTTTCTTGAGATAGAACTTTTTAGTTGTTAAGAACTTTGGAAAAACTCATGCATTTGGGTTCTCTCTTTATGTTGATATAGAACATTTTAGTTGTCAATAGTTGGCAAAAAAAATTTTAGTTGGCTGAGATGATAGATCTATAGTCATCATCTTGTCAATTGGATTATCAATGGATTTTTCATTACATCATGTATTTATTAAAAAATGTTACTAAAATTAAAATGTAGAAAGTTTAAGAAAAATAATAATTGGAAAATTTATTTTATTGATCTTAAATCCAAATCTAAATCCAAATCCAAATTTAGGTATCGAAACAATGGAATTTCAAATCCTTCATTGTATAAAAAGACCCAAACAAGGAATTTAAAAATCAATGGCTTTTTAAATCTATTAATTTTAAAGTCAATGGGTTTCAAATCAAGCAAATAGACTTGTTGTATAACATTTTTATTTCCATTTTGGTCTTGCAAATAGAGGTTTTAGAGGGTATTTTGGTCAATTTTAGATTTCAAGGGTCCTTCGGTCATTTTCTAGGTTTCAAGGGTATTTCAATAATTTTAAGGTTTTGGGGGGCATTACGGTCATTTTTTAGGTTCTAAGTTTATTTCAGTAATTTTTTAGGTTACAGGGCCATTTCGATCATTTTTAAGGTTTTGGTGTCATTTAGTTATTTTTTAGGTTTTAAGGGTGTTCTAGTAATTTTAAAGGGTTTTGAAGGTATTTTGGTCATTTTCAAGTGTTAGGGGGTTGTTGGTCACTGTTTTAGGCTTTGAGGGTATTTTGGTCATTTTTAGGTTTTAGGGGTATTTTAGTAATTTTTAGGTTTCAGGGGCATTACGGTCATTTTTATATTCTAAGGGTATTTTAGTCATTTTTTAGGTTTCAAGGTCATTTTGGTCAATTTTTTAGGTTCTAAGGGTATTTTGGTAATTTTAGAGGGACTTTGGGGTATTTTTGTCAATTTTTAGGTTTCAAGGGTATTTCAGTCATTTAGAAAGTTTTTGGGCTCATTTCAGTTATTTTTTAGGTACTATATTTTAGTCATTTTTAAGTTTCTAAGGGTATTTTTGATATTCTCTAGGTATAGGGGCATTACAGTCATTTTTTTTATTCAAGGGTATTTTGAGAATTTTTTAGGTTTCTTGATTATTTCAATCATTTATATATATGTGTGTGTGTGTGTGTGTGTGTGTGTGTGTTTTAGGGTAATTTCGATCATTTTTTAGGTTCTAAGGGTATTTTGATCATTTTTTTAGGTTCTAAAGATATTTTGATCATTTTTTAGGTTCAAAGGGTATTCTGGTAATTGTTGAGGTTTTCGGGGGTATTTTTCCATTTTCAAGTTTTATGAGGTATTTTGGTTATTTTATAGGTTTCAAGGGTATTTCAAAATTTTTTAAGCTTTCAAGGTCATTTCGGTCATTTTTGGGACTTCGTGGGTATTTCGGTCATTTTTTAGGTTTAAGGTGCATTATGGTCGTTTTTTTAGGTTCTAAGGGCATTACAGTCACTTTTTAAGTTACAAGCTAATTTCAGTCATTTTTTAGGTTTCATAGTCATTTAGGTCATTTTTTAGTATCTAAGGGTATTTCGATTATTCTTTAGGTTTAAAGGGTATTTTAGTATTTTTTTTAGCTTTTAGGGTCATTTCGTGGTAATTTTTGAGAGTTTCGAGGTTATTTTTGTCATTTTCAAGTGTTAGGATGCATTTTGGTAATTTTAGTAGGTATTTCTAAAATTTTAGAGGTTTTAAGAATATTTTTTTTATACATATTCGTTGATTATTAGGCAATCAATGAGGTTGGGTTGGGTTGGGTTGACTACACTCATTTGTAATGTTGGTTCTACTTAATGTGACGATAGAACTGTCAAATGTTAGTGAAAAATAAGAGAACCATTGAATGTGACAAAGGTATGGTCACATGTTATTTTAGTACTGCACAATGTGACAATGAAATTGTCAAATGTGAGAAAAAAAAAATAAGGGTACAACCAAAAGTGGCAAAAGTACAGTCATATGTGATATTGGTACTGCCTAATGTAACAATAAAACAATTAAATGTGAGAAAAAAAAATAAATGAACCACCAAATGTGATAAAAGTACAGTTATATGTGATGTTGGTATTGCCTAATGTGACAATAGAATTATCAAATGTGATAAAAAAAAAAAAAAAAAGTATCACAAAATGTGAGAAAAGTATAGTCAAATATGATATTGGTACTACTTAATTTGACAATGGAACTATCAAATGTGAAAAAAAGAAAAAAAAAAAAAGGAAACCACCAGTGTGATAAAAGAACTATTACATGTGATGTTAGAACTACACAATGTGAGGATAAGACCTTCAGATGTGAGAAAAAATAAGGGTACCATCAAATGTGACAAAAAAAGGTCACATGTGATGTTGAAACTGCATAATGTGAGGATGAAACCGTCAAATGTAAGAAAAAATAAGGGAATTATCAAATGTGATAAAAGAACTGCTACATGTGATGTTTGAATTGCACAATATGAGAATAAGATTGTCAAATATAATGTTTTGGTAATCTAGTATAGCAAATTGACTACTAGCAGGTACCATACCTCCAAAAAAAAAGGAGTACAGTAAAATTACCTGGCTTATATATTGGGGATTTCTCAATTTCTCCCATATATCAAATGGGTTTGGGCCACCGTTAAAAAATAAAATAAAATAAAATACATGAATTAGGCACACAAGAAAGTTGAGCTCGGCCAAATCGGGCTTGTAGATGTAGTGAAAACGACAATCAACAGCAGCCTAATCAACCACTGAACCCACCATTACCAAGGCCTCAAGTTGCCTTGCTTCCTTTAAATACTTGAGTGACTTGGTGATACTTTTTCTTCCTCGTAAAAATGTCTTAATTAAGCTTGAGAAAGAAATTTGTGTGGGAAAAAAAAAATGATTTTGATCTTCACAAAATTATATAATGTGGAAAGGCTTCAATGAGTATGCGAGTACGGCCTACGAAGTCTTAGAACTCCCAAAGTCATCTCCATATTCTACGGCCTTGACAGCAGAGTACGCGTGTTGCAGGTTTAAATATCATTTGTAAATAAATTTTCCCCTAGTCTGATATGCTGCTGAGCGCTGTCATTCATATATACATGTATACGTTTGCTGCCTCACAATGACAAAAATTGGTGCAAGCAAACCTCTAGCAACACTTACTTTTCCTTGTAAAATTTTTTTAATGCTAAAAATGTGTAAAAAAGTTGATTTTGAATCTGATCATTTTCAAAATCATTTCCTTCACATAGTATTTATATCTGAATTAGGACACAAAATCATTTTCTTTTTGCTACAAAAGTTGCCATACCAATCCAGAAGACTCAAGAGAGTAAAAATTAAAAACATTATCAGAATCCCTAAATGTTTTTTCCCCCAAAAATGAAATGAAGAGAAAGATAAAATATTTGAATGTAGCCGAGGGTTCAGAATGGTCCAAAACAAAAGCTTTTTGGGCATTCTACGATTCGGCATGTAACTGTGCGAAGGAATTAGTATTTGTGTTAGAGAGAGATCTCCCCCTCTCTGCTGGGACCTTCGCATAATAATAATAATAATACATTTCAATTGTAATGTATGAAAATTAGATCTAAAAATAAAACCGAGCTCATAACAGAAAAAAAATAAAATATTGGGCTCGGCGATCTGCTTTCAGTACAATTTTCGAAGGCAAACTTGGATAAGAGTGCATCGATTTTGTATAGCGCTCCCTCCATAGGTCCCTCGGTAATTTTAAAAAGCAAAAAATTAATTAAATTGAAGATGCTCAGTGAATACGAACCAGAATATAATTCATCTTGCTTGATGCTTTATGATTATAACAAATCAACCAGCAAGCAATCGATTTGTATTACTCTTCATCGCATCTATTGCAACAAAACAAAGAGAGCATTTGCAGAACCCTAATTTCTAAGACCCTGTAGTGTAGATGTGTTTGTAATTGTGAACATGGCTGACTATATATAGCGGTACAGTGGAGCTCTGATGCACCTAAACCGTAGGATGAAGTCACGTGTTTTTTTTTTCCCCCAGATCTAATGGTCTACCGTTGCACGAAAAAGAGTAATTTGTTTTAAATATAAATTTAGGGTTAAAACAAAAATTTATAATATACTCCATTTGCCTACTGCCTCACATTTGGCTCACCAAAATCTGTAATGACCCATGTGCCCATGAGAAAATATATAGTGTTTTTGAAACTCCAACTCAGCACATATATGGTGTAAATTGACACATGGATTAAAAATTACAGCTCAACAGCATAGGTTATCTAAATAAAAAAGACGCAAATACCCTCTAAATTTTCACTATCCCGCCACTCTTCCTTTTCTTCCTCTCTAAAACAAAAAATTTCATCTTTCTCTCTCACACACACTCTCTGTTTCTCTCGCACCAGCACCTCCATCAGTCACCAACACCTCCATCTTCCTTTCTCAACTCTAAACCTTGACAGCTACTACCTACCATTGCCGGTCATCATCAATTCCGACGAGACTGACCTTTGTCTCATCGAAAAACGCCCTCTCTCTCAGTTTCTCTCGCACCACCGTAGCACACCAATCACCAACACCTCCATCTTCCCTTTATCAACTCCAAACCTTGACAGCCACTACCTAGCATCGCTGATCATCATTAGTTCCGACAAGACCGACCTTTGTCTCGTCGGAAAATGCCCAAAATTGTCTCTCTGTTGTTTCCAACCACGACGCCGAAAGTTTTCTCACCGCTTTCAACTCCTGACTTTGCAAGAAGGGTTCTCCTCACTCTTATTCATTTTATTTTCTAGATTTTTTTGCTTATATATGTGCCTTTTTTTTTTCCAAAAAAAAATGGACGTATACATTCTTATGTAAAAAGGAACTTATTGTGTTTGATAAAATGCTTCAGTGAGGATGGATGCACTCATAATAAATTAAAAGTTTTTTCTTTTCTTTTCAAAAAATTGTTCTTTTGGATTATATTAAAAGTGGTTAGTATGATGTAGTTTTATAAGTAGAGAAATAAAGCTTCTTTCTTTGTTTAGTTGATTTAAGGTATTTGATGGTTGTGCTTGATTTTCAGGTATTATTTATTTGTTAGATCTTTTTCTTTCTTTTTTAGCTACTCATGTTAAAGATGGTTTCTTTTAGATGCATTTAAGTTTGCAATATGTGTTGGCTTACTTGGAATTTTCACAATTTGTTTCATTCCTTGTAATAATTTTTTTTCATGGTGCAGGGATGGATGTGATGCTTTTGTTCCATTGTTTTTGCTAAAGGAATTGATTTTAATAAATAGTTTCTTCTTAAGAGTCTCTTATGAGGTATTCAATCTATCTTTTTGTCATTTTCTTAGTTTAAGTCTTTGGTTGATTTATTATGGAAAATTATGATATTTTGATAATTGATATAAAGCCTACTTGAGTGTGTATGTGTTTATGGCTGAGGACCAGCAGGTGTTGGACATTTTTGTTTTCTGTTTTAGTTTTCTTATAGGTGCTAGACAATTTGTTTTTTTTTTTTTTTTTTTTTTCAAGGGAGAATTGTACGAACATATATTTGGCCCTTTATATCATCATCATCATTATCATATTCTTTTTGTGATGAAAACATATTTGGACGAGGAACAATCTGCTTGATTTCTAATGGCAATCGCACAGTCTTGAGCTTAAGGCCACTTCTTTCATTAAATTAGTGGGTAGGTCACCTTTGACCTTAGAAATTTCATATGTTTTGGTTTTGCTCACATGTCATCTAATCCTGTATTAACTTATAAATTGCACGTTCCTGAGTTTATGTGGTCAGTTTAGCGATTCTGATTGGTGTCGATGAATTTTTGGTTTTCAATTACAAATTAATTTGTTTAGTTTCTCGTTGGTAAATTTACTCTGTTAGTTGTGTATGTTAGCAGTTCTTGAACTGCTACATTAATTTCGTCAAAGCTTCTCTATTAAAAGATTATGTTTGAAGGTACAAATTCTACAGACACAAACCCTTGTTTCCTCTCCAAAGTACTGCGAACTTTTCTCTCCTCCATGGCTAAAATCATCTCAAAGCCGAATTCCACTTTACTCATATCCTTTGCTATTTTCTTGTTCTCAACCTATGATGATGATGATGATGATGATATAAAGGGCCAAATATTTATTTTGGGTTGCTGCTGGGGTTTCTTTCAGTTTCGGGTTGCTAGAGTTTTTAATCTGAATTTGTTTTAATTTAGGCTTATGTTTGGATTTATAAAAAATTTAGGCTTATGTTTGGGCATGTGATTTTTTGAAAGAAAAATTCTTTTTGTTATCAGAGAAGGTTCATAATAAATGATTGTTTAAGGTCCTCAGATATTGTCAAGAACTGTTTTTTTCTTTTTTCTTTCTCTAAAACTACACAGTAAATTAAAACATGCATTTCTCTTTACAAAAACAGTCCTATGGACGGTGAGATTGACATGTCTTTCCATTTGATTTTTGAATTTGATTGTGATAATCAATTTTTCATGTACTTACTAATATATTTATTGTTTCTATATCTTATTGTGGTGCAAATTGAATACTTTAGTGGGGTTTTTCAAACTTGGGCTTCTTCCCATTTAAGTGATGGTATTATGATTTCTTTTGATTATATTTTTGTTTATGGTATCTTAATTTCTAATGTTGTTTCCACTTTGTAATTTTTATTTCATGTTAAATTATGCTTGATATGACTTTTGATTTTAGTTCTAATATCACATTAGCTACTGAGCATGTGAATCTGTTTCCAACTACTAAAGCTTAGAATGACCTGCTTTTGATGTTGTCTTCCAGATCTTGCACATTTGTTTGCTGCCTCTTAAAGATTGCAATCTTTGTAGTTCTGTACCTCTATAATCATAATGCACCTGAGCATGTGAATCAGTTTCCGACTATTAAAGATTGCAAAGCCAATACCTCTTTTCTCTGAGAAATTGAACATTTTGGTACTACACACAGACATACATACATTGATCCATGTCTAGGTTTAGAAATATATATTATGTTATTTTCTTTTTTGCATGCTTGGAGTGCAAAGGATGTAGGAGTTAATTCTCTCGCTGTTGTTTTTGTGAGTAGGTATTAACTTGATTTAGGTAGTCATTTACTGCACTATTATTGATCTTCGTTATTCTGTTTTTTACAAATTATTTTAATTAAAAAAACTAAAAAAAAAATACTTATTTTGCAGGTTCTACTTTCATTTTTGGATAAAGAGCTGCATACTTAACTGCATCGACTCAAGGTTTGTTAAAAATTTCTGTAAAAAAATTTAAAAAAAAGTTCCTGTTGCATAAAAGTTATATATAAATAGTCAATATAAAACCACTAATCAGATCATTTACTAGTTTGCAACTAATACATGTATTGCACTATTTGTTTGATGTAGATAATTTTGTTTATGGAATCTGTATTTGTTCATTATTTTGTTTACTTGCTAAATAAAAGAAAAAAAGAGAAAAAAAAATGACTCTTTTGTTTTTGGACTATTTTCATTTTAAAAAGTATATTTAACTTAGCTGAGTTGTTATACAAAATAAAAGAAATATTTCTTTTAAATGGATGGAACATATTGTTTATTGCGATTGTTATACTCATTATAATTGTTTTTAGTTGTTTTTCCAATAATTCATTGTGAGAAGGTAAAATATTTCTTTTAAATGGTTGGAAGGTAACATATGGAAGGTAAAATATTTGTTTTCAATCATACAACCTGCCCTTGAATATTTTGTATCTATAAAAATTCTTCTCTTGGCTTCAAGTCAAACTTTTCTCATAAACAATACTACTTTTGTTAGTGGGAAAAGAAAGGAAAAACAGCTACCGTACATCATCTGTAAAGGAAAAACCAAATAGCTTGGCAACCCAATCTGTTCTGTGTTAGACAGCACCTTTAAGATAATATACCCGATTGTTTTGTTCTTATTACAGAATTTGAATTTAAATTCCCAAAATTTTGAATGTTTACATAAATTTATGATCTTTTTCACTCATTTTTATTGTGTACATGCTTTAATTTAAAAGATATTGCATTAAACGACGTCGTTGAGTTATTTTGGCATTTTAAAAGGTGCAAGAGTGGTGGAGAAAGTAGAAGTAGAGGTGGAGATAAAGGAATATAAGTATGAGGAATTAGTTAAAGCCCTTGAAAACTTTGAAAATAGGTATTATATCTTTCTAGTCTTTTTGTTTGTTTATCTAATTCTTTGAGTAGATTGACAAGAATTAGATTCCCATAGGTGTATAAAATTTGTTAACCCTGACAAACTTTAGTAGTTTTGGAAATCCTTAAACATTTTTGGTAGTTATAAATAAACAGTTAAGTTCTTTCTCAATCTAACATTTTAATCTATTTAGATTTTTATAATTTTGGGTATGTTATTGATGGTTAATATACGTGCCAATTTGTTTGGTTTGTTATCCACTCATCCTGTAACTCCCTTGATATCCTTGCTCCCGAAGGTATAAAACAATGCAAGAAAGCTTGGCGAGCTAAAACTTTTAGAGTTACTTCCTTTCCAATCAAGTCTAAAATCTTAACAATTTATGCTAGGTTTGTTAATTCTGCTTCCAACAATCTCCCTCTATGTTCTTGATATTTGGTTCTTCATTTTGTGAAATTTAATTATTTTTATTTTGCTTCATTGATCTCTCTTCAAATATTACGATTATTTGTTGGTTATATTTCTGCATTATGGTGTTTTTAAAATAAGGCTGCTTTTGAATCAATTTGTATCTATGCTAATGGTGTATATATTGAGAATTTTAATAATAAAGGTATGCAAGATTTTGATAAAATCATGAATCTGAACTTTTGTTGAGGGCTGCAAAAGTAGGAAATGAAAATTTTGGAATTCTGCTTTTGTCTGTACAGTTTTGCAAGGCAGGAAGCTTATGATGGGAGAGCTTTAGTTGTAGAGCACAGAGAATAATGAAGCAATCCAAGAGACTCTTTGTGATACAGTGTAGAGGCAACAACAATATGCTTGCACCTATTTTCTCATATTTAATATGATAACTTAAACAAGTCTTATGAAGAAAATTATTTTTATTGATAAAATATAGTTAGTGAAGCTGCCCCCAGCAATTTAATAAGATTTTGTTGTTGATTTACAAAACTCTTTGAATATTATGATCGTTTGTTATTAGTGCATGTCATATATTTTACTTTCTGTTAGTGTTTCTTTTAAATGTGATATGTAATCTTTTGATTTGAAATTTTACCCTTTTTGTTGTGAAGGCAATAACCAGTGATAGAACATCATATTATTTTTCATCTACTCAAATTGTAAATCACAACAACAAAAAGTATGTAAGCTTCTGCCTAGAATGAAAATTTTAAATTGCTTCAAATGAGCAATAATTTGCTTTGTTTATAGATTAAGAAATATTTGACAAGGTCAGTATATATATATAGACACACACACACCTACCTTCGTTGACCAGCTCAAATCCTAATGAAATTTGTATATTCCATTTTGTGTGAGTTATTCCTTAAAATCCAAAGCGAAAAGGTTCATTTAAGTTGACTAAATTTCTCTCAACCCGACCAAAATGCATTTAATATAATTAAAAAAAATATTTAGCATTTCTAAGAACTTTTCCATGCATCGCACGGGTTAGCGACTAGTATATATATATATATATATATACTAGTCGCTAACCCGTGCGATGCACGAGATTGTTTTAAATCAAATGTTAACATGATCAGGTTTAAACATTTCTCAAATTTCAATCATTGAAAGCTAAATTGGCTCTAATATAAGATAAAACATGTAATACTATGAAGTAATATTAAAAATGAGATAAATACAAATATTATGAAGTAATATATTACAATAATCATAATGTGATCTTACATTTGGTTTAATAAGTAATATACAATTGTGCTTACATCTTTAAGCTTTATCCAATGCTTTTCAAGAATGTATTTCCTCTCTTTCTTAGACTCTTCTCTTTTCTCAACTTCTTCAAGCTACTTAATTTTTTGCCAAATTAGTATCAAGTATAACACCAAATTATACCAATTCATCAAAGATTTACAATGTAAAACCAAACACTCTTAATGTCAATAAATTTCATAATAACCCCACCCCTACTATTGAATTATTAAAAAAGTTCAACATTTCTATAATCTTCATGAGAATAAGTATTCCATTGGTTTTCATCATGAATTCAGAAATAAATAACAAAATAGATTATTCACACACAAAAAAAACTTCAATATATCCTAGTTATAAAAAAAATACTAGTATGAATTGTGCTAAGGTGGAAAATGGTACTATCTTTTGCCATATATAAATACAACATGACCTGAGACCTCAAAAGCATATGTGAAACATGTTTAAATTGTAATATATGGTTTTATTCAAACATTAAGAATACAAAAGCCAAAAATCTAGATATTTATGGCATTTCTTTCAAGTTTATGCCCAACCAAAACTAAAGGCATGCCAAGTGTAGTTCACAAAGGCTTAGTGGCTTAATAGTGTTGTCAAAATTTGTGCAGTCTTAAAAAAAAAAAAGAAAAAAAAGAAAAAAAAAAGTCAAACCATCTCAAGCAAGGGTGTTCCAACAATTTTCCTGACTTTCTCATTAATCGAGCTGCTAAAATAGGATGGCATTAGACATCCAATTAAATGAGCAAAAACCCAAAATCAGTGTCATTGTCAACATGAATTACCAAGAATTAAAAAACTCGCCAAAAAAATTAAGATTATTTAAATAGGTAATTGATTTAGTGAAATATTATAAATGCGTTTCCACTTATGTTCACTTACGGAGAAATTATAATCAACATTAATAGTTGTAAAGACAAAATAATAAGCCAAAACTACATCAAATAGAATGGAATGATGCAAGGAAAGCCACGTGCATAAAATTGTAGAGATAACAGTTGATGATCAAGAGAGAAATCTGCTCCCGTCAGCACCACTTCAAACACAGTTTTTTGAGGCATCAATCAAACAATTTGATTGTGAGAGTAGGCAGCTTACCCTCATAAAAAAAAATTAATAATAATAAAATAAAATAAAAAAAGAACTCTTCCTATATATGTTATTTTCTTCAAGAATTAAAGAGATTAGCATAAAAATTTCAATGTTTCTATCTAATGAAAAAACAATCACCTGCATCACTATAGTTGCTGCTGTCAGCTAACTTCAACTCATGTTTTCCATAGTGACCAGTAATTTATAGAGGCAAAGGAACCTAGAAATTAAAAGCAAAAGCCTAAACTAAATCCTCTAATTGATTTAAGAATTCCATTTTGTTTTATGCAGTTACTTTCATTTATAGTCTTGCAGCCTTGCAAGTATTTGAATGTATCTTATCTAATCAATGTGTCAACTGCATCATACCTTGCATGTCCATACGTTCATGTGTTTGAAGACAAAAAATCTGAACAATATTCAAATTTGAAAAACTAAACAACACTGTGCTCACAGGCATTTCTAAAATTTTAACAATGTTAAGCTACACTCTACAATTTTCTGTTTGTGTTGAAAAAAGTTTTAAACACTTGGGTCACATGGGCTACAAAAAATCTACCCACACCAATTTCGCTAAGGTAGCATAGCATCCTCAACATATAAAATTTAGATTGTGTTGTGACACACAATCTAAACAATGTAATGAATGTCTAGCCTCAACGTACTCCACACCAATTTCGCTAAGATTATCAGGAATGTTGTGTGATGAAAGCAAGCTGATAACTCCACCAGAGCCAAAAACGTACTCCACACCAATTCCGCTCAATTTCCACTAAACAAATTCAAACCCATAGCTCAGTTTCCACCCAAAAAAAAAAAAATTTCAAATTGATTATCACCATTTTAATATCTATTTAAAATATTGAAGATGTGACTCACTTCAAAAAATATTATAGTCAAAACACACTACTAAACTTAGTTACAGAGTTCCAAACTCAAAGACTTATCTAAGTGTGTGCACAAACTCAATTATAGATACAAAGAGAAACACAACTAAAACTACAATTCAATCAACATTAAGTCTGACTTACAACTTTCTGCTTCTAAAATTTTATCAATGTTAAGCTACACTCTACAATTTTCTATTGGTGTTGAAAAAAGTTTTTTACACTTGGGTCACACGGCCTAAAAAAAATCTACCCACACCAATTTCACTAAGGTAGAATAGCATCCTCAACATATAAAATTTAGATTGTGTTGCAACACACAATTTGAACAATGTAATGAATGTCTAACCTCAACGCAATGAATGTCTACAACATGAATAAAAGAAAATAAGCACAACTCAAAAAAAGCTTTAAATCAAGTTTAGTGTAGTTATATCAATTTTGGCATAAAAGTAAACCACAATCAATTGAACAAATCAGAAGTTCTCAAAGCTTTAAATCAAGGCAGTTAAAAACTAAAAGTAGAGTTCAGAAAATTTCATGTCCCAAATCATTTCATTAAGCAAAACATTGAAGCCAACCACACAAACATAGAAACCTAGTCACGGAATACAAAACCGACAAAACAATATGAAACACATAGCATTAATTTCAGCGAAGCTTAAATACATACATAGTATGTACAGATATACACACAAACAGAACACAACTAAACAAATTGAAACCCATAGCTCAGTTTCCACACAAAAAAAAAAAAAAAAAATTCAAATTGATTATACTAAACTCAATTACAAAGTTCCAAACCCAAAGACTTATCTAAGTGTGTGCACAAGCTCAATTACAGATACAAAGAGAAACATAGCTAAAACTACAATACACAGTTTAGTTGCAAACAGAATGTAATAAACCATTTAAAAACAAAAACCCAATATAAAATTTTCTCAATTGAGTCTAATTTTACAAATTTTGAAAACCAAAACGACATAAAAAGCATATTAAGATCCATTTAACAGACAAAAAATCAATTGAAAGATCTAAACTTATATGTACATATATTATAACTCAAACCCAAATAGACAACAAAAACAGGGGTAGGTATATAAGAGAGAGAATCATATCAAACACGTATTTCTATTTTTGCTTACTTTGAGATTGAATTCCAAGACTGAAACTTAAAATCCAGAATTCCAACAACAAAAACATACAAAAACCTCTTTATCTAACAGATCAGAAAAAAGAAAATCAAAATTTTTGTATACAAAATCAGAATTTTTGTTTTTTTTATAGAGCAGGGTTTTGATCGCTTACCGTTGCCGGAAAGAGATTGACTCAGATGGGAGTGGTGACCAAGGAGAAGGATTTGCATCTAGGGTTTTCAGTTTTGGGGTTTCCTGCGTATTCTCTTGCAGACATCAATCGTGTTTCCAAGCTGAGTTTGTGTTTGTCTAACGCATTTTTTTTTTTTTTTTAAAAGATAAGCATCCGGTCAGATGGGAGTGGAGACAAAGAAGAAGGATTTGGGTCTAGGGTTTTCAGTTTTTGGGGTTTCTGCGCATTCTCTTGGACTCCAATCGTGTTTCCAAAGCTGAGTTTGTGTTTGTGTTTAATGCTTTTTTTTTTTTAGATAAGCATTCGGATTTTTTTTTTAGTGAAAAAAGTTTTTAATTTTATTTTTTAAATTTATCAAAAAAAATTATTTTTTAAATATTGGGCTGATGTGAAAAATTGTGGAAATTTCAAAAGTTTCGATTATATATATATATATATATATAAAATATAAATAACCACCCAGTGTATAGATCATCCCATGAGTGAGTAGAGTCTAAGCAACATATATAAGCGTGATGCTTCATATAACTGAAACGTAATACACTTTTGGCTTCATTCATCTTTGAATCTTACAAAGCGTGTGGGCCGTTACGACGTGTGAAAACCAATTCCCTATAGGCAATTTAGGCTACTTCTCTAGACATAAAAGATTTTCTGTTTACACCAATCACTACCAAAGACAAACATATTGCATCATTTTCCCATTGCATGCAAGCCTCGTGTCAACCTTCCCATTGTTTCTTGTCTTGGGAAAAGATAACCTTTGTGTAGGGCTCTCAATTCAACGCTCGGTTGGCCATCTCTATTACTAAGGCAAAAATGGCCAATAGCACATTTTTGTAAACTATGTTACAATCTACTACTGTTTCAAAAATATTTAGCAATTTATCACTTTTTCAGTACTCGAGCTTAACAAAATCGAGTTGTTAACAGTACTTGAGTTCCTCTTGAGTTTGCCAACGTGGCAGTGGCTAAGCTAGAATTTTGCACATTAAAAATGCCACCTTGAGCTCAATGTCCCTAAGCTCGAGTTCTGTGTTGACCAAACTCGAGTTTGGAAGACTTGAGTACCATGTTATTTTACATACATAGTACTTGAGCTCAATAAACTCAAGTCTGGCTTGGGTACCAAGTTCTTTTTACTACACCATCCTCGAGTTCTATGAACTCAAGTTTGGATCGGGTATCTTGTCATTTTACTACACTATACTTGAGTTCTGTGAACTCGAGTACCTTCTTAATGTAAACTTTTGCAGTTCAGTATCTTCCTCAATCTCACCTAAAACACAACTGACTTAGTCTGTCTCCCAGCAACAAATTTAGTGGAAAAAAAATCTCTAAATATAAGCCAATCTTTTTATGTTGATCAAAATAATAGTTTTCCTTTGATTCGTTTTTTCAGATGCTACCAAAAATTGGAAAATGTGAAAAACTATTTTTAAACAATGTTTTCTATTAAAACAAACAGAATGTTATTATCAAAGCAAGACACCAATTGTTTTTTAATATAAACTAGATTTAAATTTTAGATTTTTTAGTTTACGACATTAAACTTTACTGATTGAGCTAATTGTAACGGTATAACCACGCCATCCCACATTTTAAAGTTTAAAGCTCTGGGAGGAAAAGAAAACCTGATCATTCTAAAAATATAAATTTCAACACACAAGAGTTTTAGGGTATTAATCTCATACTATAAAATAGATTTAAAAAAAAAAAAAAACATTTGACATGCGTTAGCAGGCATTCATATGTGGTCACACAGTATAACAAAATCAAACCTCCTTCACATCCTCGAGGAAATGAAGGAGGGGGTGTGGATGGGAAGGAACTTTACTGGTGGGAGAGAGATATTTTGCAATTTCCTTGAGGACATCCAAAAAAGCGTAATTTAGTTAAGCATAAAACTCTTTATAAACCCTCCGTTATACTTGGTTTGAAATAGTATACATGCTCATAAACCATATTTGGAATAGATGGCAAGATACATGCTTCCTTAAAAAAGAAAAAAACACGAAGGGGAATCATTTTATGTCTTACTTGTACCTTCCACCATCTGATTTCAATTTCTTTCTACAGAAGTAGAAAATTTAAGATTTAATTATTCCAAATTACTGGCCTATAGACTATCACACGGAATCTAGACTCTTGCTGACCTTCAATCCCATGTCCCAACTAAATATATCTACTACAATCTAATGTTCTGTTTATGCCAGTTTCATTAACTGCAAATTCTACTAAATACAGTAATACTGCCATAACATAATGTTTTCTCAATTCTCATATAATTCAAATCAAATGCCTGAGAAAACACCAATGTCCTTGTGATGTCCATATATCCAACACACTCACACAGGGAAAAAAATCCTATCCTTTTCAAATTGATCTGTTTCATAGTTTAGATTAAATCTTAATTGTGAAATGGACTCTCAATGTAGAGGATCCTATTCCCACAAAAAGGGATAGCACTTACTGTAAAGTGGGAAAAAATTACACAATTATCAACTACAAAAGTAATTACGGAGACAGACAAAAGATGAAAACACCACACAAAACTGATCATACAACTATAATTATAATTACAGTGGCATAATAAGCACAAAATGGAATAGTGAATTCATGGACTCAATTTAAATTCAGAGAAATACAGCAGAACTCAATCCATGACTCCACCTACGATCATTCACTCAATAGAAGACCATATCAAATATGAATTTAATTCAATAACCCTATTTGAATTTAGCTATAACCTCTCAGCTCTGCACACAACAAAACCTGACACTAAGTGCTAACATTAGGATTAGATGAAATCGAAATTTCATTTCCTCAAACCAAAACAACATGAAATTCAGAGTTGCATTTCCTTTTCATCTGAGTTTCCAAAGCAATCAACCATAAAAGTAGTAGAAAAAGAAACCAACTTTAACTAGAGTTGAGAAACCGCAGATGAATTAAAGCCTATCTATCCCAATGTATGAATGAAAAATTGAAAATTGAGGGGGACCCGCATACCTGATGACCATCTTCCTCTACCAATATCCAAATGTGATATATGCCTCAACAAGTTCCTAATGACTATCTTCTATTGTTAAGTGGAGAACATCCTCTACCAATATCCCAGAAGTCGATGTTTCAGCAGAAATAAGAGACCATGTAAGGGCAATCACTGAATGCTCCGAAGCATTAACTACGGTAGGCACAAAGACTACTATTGCAAGTTACCTTTTTGCCTGTTGATGACCTTTTAGGGTTGTATATATTAAGCTCAAAATCCTGCAGAATAATTTACTTTCATTAAATTCAATGGAAGGGATGCAAAAAAAAAAAAAAAAAAAACCAAAGCTGAAATTTTATAAACAAACAACCAAAAATTAGAATCACATTTCTAATAAGTAAGAATTTTATTAGAAAAGGAAACAACAACTAATATAGTGAAATAACTTGCCATATGGTGATTGTTGGAAGTTGCATTTAGAAGGATGCCCCTATTCAAACTTAGTGTTCCTAGTCCATGAGCCACCACTTGTCGGTACCTCGTTCTGCTTAGGGCATGTTCTTCGGTTATGCCCCTCTTGGTTACATAACCCGCATTGCACCTTCCTCCCCCCCTCCTTCCATGGTGTGGTTCTCGGCCATTTCCCGCCCTCGTCCATCTCATTCCTAATTCGTATTGATATAGGGTGACCTTTCTTTTGGATCAATCGGGGGTTAAGGAAGACCCTTTGAGTTTCTTGAGGATCCAACCATGATAATCTATCTTTCAACGCTGGGAAATCAGGTGCGTAGCTGCGGAAAATGAGTTCACGCTATAGCATGGGTCAATATACTGCTCTGCATCATGTTGATACCTACTACAAACGGCAATAACATGTGAACATGGTATCTTGTACAGTTTCCATTTCTCACATGTGCAAGTTCTTTGCAACAGATTAACTCCATGTGTGTGATCCCCCCCACTAGCACTCCCTGGATTATGCAGTGTATTTGCTTGATAGGATTGTTGTTGCACGCTCAATCTCGTCACCCTGTGATGCTCCGCATTTGCCTTATTTCTCATGAAGATATCCAAGGCATATTTACACCATTTTTTCCCTGAATTCAACTGCTCTAGGCTTTTATTGCGACGATCATCGAAGTAAGCATTCAGTTTGAAAAATGTGTATTTCACCATTACCGTAATGAGCAGGCTACGAGCACCTTTTAGAACACCATTGAACCACTTGGAGACATTCGTGGTCATTGCCTCATAATGGTAACCCTTGTCAAAATCTAGAGCCCATTTGTCTTTGGGTACAACACTAAGATATTGGTGTGCTTCCTGGTTGACAATTTCAATTAATCTGAAGGTGGCATTGAACTTTTGCTTTTGGGTAACACTTGTTGCCCTACATACTAGATTCTTTAAAGTTTCATTGTTCCATTTAGTGTTGATGTTATTGCATAGATGACGGAGGCAATAACAATGTTCTGTCATGGGAGGCTACGAAAAGTGTAGACTAGTGTCTCTGAAGACAGCTTGTATCCCAGGGTGTCTGTTAGATATGACGTACAGATCTCTCTGGTTGGTAACATACTTTCTTGTGCTAGCCAAGAACCAACCCCAAGTCTTTGTGCTCTCGCTCTCGACAACGGCGAAGGCTAATGGATAAATCTTATTGTTAGTGTTTGTTGTCATTGCAATTATCAACTTTCCTTTATATTTTCCGTATAGGTGGGTTGCATCAGTGCTGATCATAGGCCTGCAGTGCCTAAACCCAACAATAGATGGACCAAACGCCCAAAATACAAACTTGAATGTATAGGTTCCCCATTCATAATTGTCGTCCACTAGTAACTTATACTTTGGACCCAGACTTGCATCTTTTAGTCCTACAAAAAAACGCAGCAACTTTGCATACAACTCCTTAAAATCCTTGTATATAGCTACAACAACCTTTTTTTTGGCATCCAATACCTTGTAGGTGAACCATAGTGATTACGCTAGAAATGAATACAAGTTAAATAATTAAAGTTGAAGAAAATAAATCAAGACTTTTAAGGCTATAAGATGAAGATAATCTTTCTTGGGCACCAATAAGACACTAGCTCCAATGGGCCTTGGGCTTTTCTGTCAACTCTTAACAAGTCCAAAGTTACCATTAATTATATTTAATACCACTATATAAATATAATTGCACTCTAGGCCTTATTAATAAATTATATCCCAAGATTTTATTGTACATGCAACCCCTTCATAAAATATTTGTAGTAATTCAAAGTCATGAATATAGACTGCCACTTTGAAGATTACTACATCTTAATCCTTGAGTACCCGGTTTAATCCTTTTAAATTATTCATCATATATTTATGAAATCCAATTTCATAAATATATACTTTAGTAACTCCTTACTAAAGTGGTTAGGCCTAACACTCTGAATAACCAAACCCATTAAACTTATCTCAAGGGAATATTTTATATCTCCATTAAGAGACTATGAATTCCATCTTGAAAATATATGTTCCATCAACACTAAATGTGGCTGCCCAACATACTGAGGTTTTGACCGTTATTTTAGATCTCACTCCTGATATATCAAAGCAACCTACATTTCATGATCAGGTCCATTATTCTCTCAGGATTAAGGGTTCATGCAAATATAAGTCGTGAGATTTATTATTCAGTTGACAGTCGTTAGGAGAATAATAAATCTCACAACGGTCTAATTCAATATGTCTTAACTCTTAAAGCATATCAACATATCAACTAGAAGTCACAACTTCCATGATCAAGACAAATCATCTTAGTTAATATGTTATAGTCTTTGCAGATGAAATGCCCAATTTCATCACCGACTACGAACCAAATTCTAAGTTTACAAAGAATTTGTGACTTATATCTTCTGTGACTAAATCACATAAATCACATACTATGCATCTTATGGACTATATGATAATGTCTAAATATTCACCTTACCATTATTTCAGATAATAATAAAACAACTTTATTAATTGCAATATTAAGTCATACATCATGTCATACATAATATAATAAATAGCATCATACAATAGGATTCTATGGCACAAATCCCAACACCCTGAATATCATCATAAACATCTCTCTACATCATCTCTCAATTTCTAAGCATGCCTAACAAACTAGACTCTGTTTTAAGAACTCAAACAAAAAGTGGAAGACCTTACGCAATTGCCTAGCAATTTACAAAGGACCTTTCCATACAGGGTGGGATACCAATTACATAGCTCATGTGCAGAAACAAAATAAACAAAAAGAATGCAGGTGAGACAAACATGGCCCAAGCGATCAGACACAGCCTGGCATAGTCTCCCAAAACCAGTGCAGAGAATCGAGTCATCCTGAGCATGAGTGTGAAGTAACCCAACTGCATCAAAGCCCAGGTCTCTGGCAATCTCTCTAAGTTTGTCATGTGAGTGCCGAAGACGGAGCAGCTCCTTCTCCATCGTGGGATTAGAACTAGAGCTCTGTCTCTCAGTCTTTAGCAAAGCCTACAAGGTGCCCACCCTTGCAATAGTGACTCTCAGAGCCTCCTCTCTCTCGGCCAGCTCAGTCTGAAGGTGACGGAAAGCCAGCTGTAGCTCTTTAGGCTCATCGCCCTGACGTCCATACTCCATGTTCAAAGTGGAGTGAATATAAGATCTCGCCTACATTAGCTCCAGTGCTAAGCCATCGGCCCTGTTGCAAGCCTCGGCCCTTTCAGCCTCTAATACGGCCCTCTCCTTATCCCAAGTGTGATCTAGAACGACAAATCTCCAAGTAAGAGCTGCAGGCTAGTCCTCCAAACCAACAACTTGTGATCTCAACTAGACATACTCTACCTCTGTGCCTGGATAGGCCGACCCCTTCGATCGAGCTCTGCCCTGAGAGCAGCAAGCTCAATCTCCTACACATTTCTCACCTCCTTAATGTCCTCTATGAGTGTATCAGCTATCTCCCTGCAGCAGTCTCTATCCCTGGCAGCCTCCTTCAGGCACTTCCTTAGGTCTACAAGGGCCTTCTCAACCCTGATCTCGAACTCCAAGGTATAATCTCTCAGAATATCAGCCGAAAGTAGCAAATCATTCAAAACTGGCAATCAAAAATCAAGCACAAAGACGAGATCCCTCGTGTCTCGCCACACTCTAAACTCAGCAGAGAACCACTCCTGGTCATTTCTAGAACAAAGGGGGAAGTCAACACTCGACTTGCGCGCCTCCTAGAACTTAGAGGCACGCCCTATCATGGCTATATTGATGTCCACAAGTCCATACTCACAAGTGACAGCAAAAAGATCGCTGAGTCGGGGGATATGATGAATACCCTCAAACTGTCGCATGGCCATGCTCGGGAAGTACCCCGTGCACCCTCAGAAGCCCACCAAGGGAATGCCAAGTAAACTGACACATTGGGTCTACCCCTGCCATCTGGTGATGCCTCACTTGACCCTCCAAGTCCAATCAGTGGGACTCAGGCTGCACAACTATCACAGCCAACCATCAGTATCCCCGAAAAAAGGAAGATCGAAAGATACAGTAGCCCGGACTCTATTTTTACTCATAAAGCCTATCAGCTGATCCCTAGCAATGACATTCAAGTGGCTACAGAACCACAACTGTAACATGTGAACACAGCAGCCAAGCCTTTAACTGCCAGTCTCCCAACACAAGGACAACAACCTAATGGTCTTGGAAGGTAAAGCAAGAATGAAAGAGGTGCCATGAGATAGGAAACTCACTAGAGGAAGAATAGCAAAACTGATAGCTCTTGATGATGAAGGGAATAGCACCAAGCCAAAAAAGGCCACCAGGAAGACCTAACGCCAATAGGATGCCCACCGCTCCTTTAAATCCATAAAATCGTCTCGGTAGCCAATAGGGCACTCTAATAAAATGAACCGATCATGTAGGAACTCAAAGGACATGCTCCCTCCTACCTCGCTGCTGTACTAAGTCAACGCCTCCACAATGGGCCTCTTAAGGCCCACCAGTGCTTAAAGGAGTAGAAAACAGTGCTTAGAGGAGTAGAAAGAGAAAGTAAACGATCATATTCCTCCAAGGTAGGCACCAAGTCAACATCGCCAATGGTGGCACACCTCAAAGCAGGGTCCCAACAAGAAGTGATAACCTCCAACAAATGCTAATCTAGTCTGGTGTGGAGAAGGGCAGTGGCATCTCCAAGAAGCTGTCGAATGCGTGGTTGGTCACCATAAGAAAAAGCGCCCCACCATCTCTTAAGCTTCCTCTCATGGTAGTCCTCCTTCTCAAGCTCAACTAAGGTGTTATAGGAATGAGCACCAAGAACATCCATGAGTAAGTCCTACTGAATCTGACAATCTAATGAAGATCGGTGCAAAAAACAATGAAGAACGGTGTTTTCTAAGTGTTTTTGAGTGAAGAAAGAGCTAGAAGAAAGCCCAAAAAATCGCAGCACTGAATGAGCTGGGGCTGGGCTGAAGCTAGCTTTTTATACATGCTTCCCGAGGCAGTGGCCTTACAAGGGCCGCTGGACCTCTGGAAATGTGTAGGGGCTTTTTAGCCCCTCAAGTACAAACCCACACGCATTCTGGCACTCCCCCTCCTATATGGCATGTTTTTGATCACCTTGGAGCGAAAATTCCCTTGTTTTAGTACCCGCCGTAGTGCGTGGTCGACCCAACAATGAACCGAATTATTGGAAATTCTCACTCGCACATCTGAGGCCGCACAAATCCTACAATGGGGTAGTTTATATTTATGCATCTCATTTAGCATCTTCAGATGTCTTGAACCTCATTTTCAAAGCTCGGTTTACCTAGTTCAGGGGTCGATTCAGCCCCGGTAATCAGAATTTGCAACAAAAAAACATTAGAGCCCAATCTCGACCATCCGATGGATTTTCTAGCTTATTTGGAGGATAGAGGGAGTCGTTTCTTATGAGGCTACCTTAAGAAGCTCGTTCTTGAATTTTTAGCTCTCTCAGGTAATAACAGAAGTGGCCAGTGCCTACTGCCTCATGGCGTGTCTAAGGAGATCTCGGAACCCCGCAAAATCCTAAACTAGGGCAGTTTATTTTGCACAATTCTCTCTCTCCCCCTTTGTCCAATGTACAAGATTGGGTTCGTCCCACTGAGGATGTGTCTCTCATATCGAGAATCGCATGAAACCCTAAATTGGGGCAGTTTATTTCACGCAATTTCTCCTTTCTATTCCTCCCAACGAGACAATCATCGTTTATAAGCCGCTGGCAAACCCATGAAACTGCAATGTAAAATGAGTAGGTGTGATACGAGTCGGTTCAAAACCACCATCCTCGATAAAAATGCGATAGTGCATACACATCAACAGCCCTTGCAAAGGTGATTTATCTAGAGTTATACATATAAGTCCTAATCAGAGGCATTGTCTTTCATACACATCAGCCGCCCTTTAAAGGTGCTTCCTTAGAGTTATGCGTATAATTCCTAATTAGTGGAATTGTCTTTCATACGCAGCAGCCGCCCTTTTAAAGGTGCTTCCCTAGAGCTATGCATATAAGTCCTAGTTAGAGGCATTGTCTTTCAAACACATTGGCAGCCCCTTTCAAAGGCAGTTTACAAAGTTATACATATAAGTCCTAATCAAAGGCATTGTTTTCATACACATCAGCTGCCCTCTTAAAGGTGCTTCCCTGGAGTTATGCTTATTAGAGGCATTGTCTTTCATACACATCGGCAGCCCATTTTAAAGGTAGTTTACAGAGCTATATAAGTCCCAATTAGAGGCATTGTTTTTCACACATCAGCAGCCTTTCTACAGGCGATTTATCTAGTGTTATACATATAAGTCCCATCAGAGGCATTGTTTTCATACACATCAGTTGCCCTCTTAAAGGCGCTTCCCTGGAGTTATACATATAAGTCCTACAGAGGCATTGTTTTACACATACATCAGCCACCCTTTTAAAGGCGCTTCCCTGGAATTATACATATATGTCTTAGCAAGAGGCATTGTTCCATACATACATCATGCTACAAAGAAATAATATCATACATTAAAGCCCATTGTGGGGCAATACAGCACATACATGTCCAGGCCTACCAAGAGGCAATACATAATATACATACATAGCAGGCCCATCATAGGGCAATGTCTATAGAATACATGAAAAAATACATGCCCACGTAAGGGCTACATCATGTTACAACAAATGGCTAATTCTATAGAGAACCATCACCGGTAATAAATTGGTCTGTATCATAATCATCATCATCACTATCATCGTCGCTTGCAAAAGGGCCAGTGGAAGGACCAGCACCGCCTGAAATGCCAAGAGCATACCTTGAGTCTTGGGAAGGCCTTAGAGCCTAAGCAAAAGAACCCCAACCACCCGCCTCGTGAAACTGGCATGTACCTGGGCTCGAACGAAGGAATGATGGGCCCTCGGCCTGGAATTTGAGGGGTAGCCGGAACGAGAAGACAAGCCGCTCGTAACTCCCCCGCCAAAAGCATGGAATAGCCCTGATGCAAGGCTAGCTCAGTCTGAAACTGGCTTCGCTCTCTCTCCATCGCAACAGCTCGAATCTCCATATCTCTTTGCCAGATCTCCCTCTCCCGAGCTAACGTCCGAGCAGTCTCCTCCTACATGTGCGCCTCTCTAGCAGTAAGTAGGGCCTCAAGCTCTGTCACCCTGGCCTCTGCACGCACTCTACACTCTGCCCCGATGGCCATTTGAGCACGGATAACACCTCCCAGCACCTTGCCTCCACTCACAGGAGCATCTCCAATGATAGGCTCTGCGGAAAACTCAGAAAACCAAGTAGAATAATCTCTGCTAATCTCCACATAAGGATTAAATGAGCCCGTCGCATAAGCTGAGTCACCCAGGACCATGGTCTCAAATGACAAGTCGTGAGGAGGCAGATCCCTAGGCACTCCATAGACCGGCATAACCTGGTGAAAGGTCCTCTCTGCTAGAAAGAACTTCTAGCTCGTCAGGGTCTAAAACTAACGTCGAATCCTCAACTGGCCTATAGCAATAGTGAGCTCTGGCCTCCCCAGCAGCGTGCCATCATAAGGGCGGACTATAATCTCATCTTGAGTGACGCAGTCTAAAGTCGTGAAAATAGTGACCGGCTGCACTGCGATAACCCTCGTGATCCTACAATGAGCCCACACATATGTTAGAGGGTATGCTATTACGGACAAGCCTATACAGTGTGGCCACAAAGCTGGGATGTACTCATACACCCACCATGTCAAAATCTGCCAACATCCCTCCAAACTCCTAAAATCCCACTAGGAGGCTCGCCTTAAGAGAGCGATGAAGAAGCCATAGGTGAAAAACCCCCAATCGTATGTCCCAATGCCGAAAACTACTCCCATGGCCCATAATAACTGGCAAGTCAACACTGACCGGTTATTGCCAAAGAAGTAACTACTGAGGAACCACAGGAAGAACCAACAAAGATGAATGTCGGTGGGTGCCACGTCCTAGGGAATACTACTCTGTAGCCACTCAGTGCGAATTTGTGGCAATGCAGTGGGCCCGAAATATCCCTTCGTCTCCACAGTCATTGGAAGAGGAATGCCCAAGAGCTCATAAGCCATATCAAAGCTCATCTCCTTGGTCAAAATTGAGACACCACCAAATCTGATACCTAGAATGGCTATCCAATCAAGAGGGAGGATCACATACTCCTCGCAACTCAAATGGAAGGTGCCCGCCTCGACATGAAACCGCTGCACCAAAGCCTCCCCGACCCATGCCTTATAGTGAACAGGGGAATCCGTAGGAAGTACTTAAACCCCTGCTCTCTAAAAAATGCAGTGTACCGCGGGTGGGTCCTAAGAGCAAACGCCAGCCAGAGAAAAATGGACTAGGAGCCCCGACCACAAAGCTTGTCACCCCCTTGCATTTGAAATCAGAAGCTACTCATTAGCACATACATATAACCAATATTTGAATGACCAAGAAGGAGATGCAACATACCTCTCCCTTCCACACAAATACGGAAGGATGGTCCTTTAGCCCCCGCTAAAGGTAAGTGTCCTGGATCTCTCTATATAAAACTCGGGTGTGAGCATCAACCCCAGCCTAATGTGGTGGGAATCTTGGCCTCCGAGTGCTAAACTCTGACAGGACCTCAAGCCGAGGAAAGTCATCATCTATGTCTATAAGGATGTCCTTAGCTCGAATCTCTCCTCCAGAGGCCCCCCTCTCTCTAGTCAGCCTACGTCATGAAGAAACCCCACTAGAAACAATACGGGACTCAGAGGAGACACATGCCGTCTTAGCTAAGCATTGTCTCTGGGACCGAGTCTCCATGGGTATACTGCCAATAGGCCTAGGGTCACCATCCCCGCAATCAAAGTGGCTTTGCAAAACCCGAGCCACTTGCTTACCAGCTGAAGTGGTCTCCTTATTAAAAGAATCGTCCCTGTGGGATGTAGCATACATGGGGGCCTTCCCCCAATCTCCCCTAGAACTCGTCCTCTGTGACATAATTTGCAAAACAGTAACAAACCCAAACACAATTGGTAAGCCCATAAGTCAAATGCCAACGCCAGTGGACTAACACTATTTTAAAAACGTGCAGGTCTGTACCCAGCACACACTTGCAAAGGACCCAAAATCAGGACTACTATTCAGATATCCTCTGTTTCTACCTGACACCAAATCGGGACTGCTATTCAGATATTCTATGTTTCTACCTGGCCTAAAACCAGGACTACTATTCAGATATACTCTGTTTCTACTTGGCAAAAATTAGGACTGTTATTCAGATATCCTCTGTCTCTACCTAGATCCCCCATACGTCTCGCCAGCATTTTGACCCTAAATTTCAAAAATTTCTCAAGCTTCTACTACGCGGGACTGCTATTCAGATATCCTCTGTCTCTACCTAGATCCCCCATACGTCTTACCATTCCCACTATTCCCGACTACCAGGTAAGTCCCCTTACCCATGTCTCGCATTTTTTTTTATTTGTAGCATTTAAATTACCACATATTTACGCACTTATATACCAAAAACAAAATGCACGCATATTTTCCTAAGATAGCATGGCATAAATCATGGCAAAAATATATGATTATGAAAAAAAAAAAAAAAAAAAAAGAATAAACACTAGCATGCATCTCTAGTAGTATTGCTACTAACATTTTGCAGGTTAAATAAAGAGAAGAAGAAAAAAAATAGACACTGACCTCAAGTGCAGAGAAGACTGACGTGGTAGACTGAAATAGCAGACTAAAGCTGAAAGTAAGGACCTGCTCAAACCCTAAAAAAAATCATAAAAAAAAAAAAAAAACCTCTCCTTTCTCCCCTTCCAGAGTGTAGAGACACGTCTGGGAAATATTTCGATAGAGTGTAGCAAATCGGGCCAAGCAGGTAAAGCTCGATCTCAATCCATGAACAATCTCGGCACACAAATTTGGGGGAAACAAAATTCAAAATCACGTTCTTTATCCGACATCTCTCATTACACTCAAGATATCAGATAAAGAAGGGGTAGCTGTTGATATCGTATTTTATCTGCCCTCGATTTGCGTGCTAGACCCTGAAAAATTCAAAAATATCATTTTCTCTCTATGGGTCCGTGAGAGCATCCAAAATGACGTAGCGCAACCCGTTTGGGTATCAGAGCACCTGAAGTGCCTTTTTCAGCTAAAATGACCAAAATGCCCCCAGTTATCCCTAGGTTTGATCGAAGGCCAAACAAGGTCTAAACTCTTGCAAAACAACGTTTTTCATAGTTTTACATCAAACCCGAGCTTCTTGGATATTTTTAACAACTTTGACCAAGTTTGACAAAAAATCTTCGAGAAGCTCGCGTTTGATGAAAAGCTATGAAAGGTGTTATTTTGTGTGGATTTTGACCTAGTTTAACCTTCGGTCAACCCTAGGTTGACCAAGGACATTTTTGTCATTTTAGATGAAAAATGCACTTTGGGTGCTCTAGTTTCCGATCGGGTTGCGCCACGTCATTCTGGATGTTCTCGTGGCCCTATGGGGAGAAAATAATATTTTTGGATTTTTCGGGGTCCAGTACGCAAATCGAGAGTGGACAAAATATGGTATCAACACGTTGTAATGAGATACATCGTGTTTTAACTTTGCCAAAACAAGGTGGTGTAAGGACTTTATCTTATACATGGGGGTCTTCTCGTATATAGCGCTCAAGTATGTATGCTAGGAACGCCGAATCAAGCATCCAACCATCATGAGTAATCTGAATTTTGTCGCACATGTGGGGGCCTTTGCATTTTTTATCTTCCAGACATTGTCTCCTTACAACAGATCGTACGGACTGACCATGGACACGAATCATTCTTGTAACTCACCATAAGTCTCTCTAAGTTTGAATGCTCAATTTTCAAGCTAAAATTCTCCCCCACTGCATACCGGCCAACACATGTCACACCGCCAATTTAGTCAGGAATACCATCCCTTTCACTAGCAGCTCCCCGGGCTACAAACTTGATACTGCCATTTGCATTACCAGTGATGGATCAAACATATTATCCCAAGTGTTTTTGGTGAACCATTCTGGTGTAGGATCAAAACCAGGGCATGTGTCTCTATTCTCTTCTGTAAGCACCTCTTCAATACCATCAACATCCTCGTGTTCACCCACGGTATTTAGGAGCTCTTCGAACTCATCCCTAGTAACATCAATATGGGTTGTATCGTCACCAAGTCTATGATCATCTTCATTTTTGGATGTGCCCCCATGCACCTCATCACAGGATAAATGCTCACCTTCATGTACTTCCTAGTAGCCTTCCTCCTTCTCAATCAAGTTCACATGTGGAAATTTCTGGCACTGTTCAACGCCATTCCCATCTCCTGTGTTCTCTGCACACTCTTGGCTAAACTATAATGGTATTGAGTTGATGTGCTCATCTCCAATTCCTTCTAAAATGGCATGTTATGAACCCTCTCCAACCTCTAGTATAGCAAGCTCAACAGTAACATAGAAATCTGAAGCAATGAACCCCTTCCCAGCATCTGTTTAACAATTTCCCACATCATCTTCACTTTAGCGCCGCCTGATAACTGTAGTGAATTGTAGAAAACCTAGGTGTCTACAATCCGCTGAGGTGCTTGATACACGATGGATATGATATGCCTAGAGTGGTCCAACCCCATCGTTGTTAATATTCTCCGTTGCAATTTCCTAAGGCCTATCCCACGCTTCACCTTAACACATTTATGCTTTTGGTTTGAGCCTTGGTATGACAACCCATGCAACTCATGATAATATATCTCCCCATCGTAGTACATATAGAAATAATGAAAATCCATCACTGACCTCTTCAAAGAATATTTTAGTTGTCATAATCTATAACCAGGTAAATAAGTTAGGAGTATGATAAAAAGAATTTATATTCAAGCTCAACCTCCTCGACTTCGTGCATACACATATAAATAATTGAATCTTGATCATAGAAATAATTTATACACAAACATAATGTGTACTCAACCATAGATATATTTTATACACATATAAATAATTAAAACTAGACCATTTTGACTTTATTTTTTTAACCCAATTTTTTTGTTGAGTAATGAATTAATATTGCTATGAACTCCCATATTACTGTAAAACTCAACAGAATATCATATTTCCTCTACCTATCAACCCACAGGAATTTTATACAATTAAGCCACACGTGAACTATACTTGGCACTAATTGGGAATTCAACTAACATTTATATATATATATATATATATATAACAGTTGTACATAGTTATGCATGGGTATGGGTGTGTGTTTCATCTTGGGAAATATGAACATAGTCGTTGTTAATATCCCACAGTTGATGTGGAACTAATACTATTAATATTGCAAAACTCATTAAATGAAATACACCCCATGCACAAAAATTTATATGAACCACATGCAAAGACAATCTGACTAAGTATTTAGCTATTACCTCTATGTATTGATCACAACAGGGTTGACCCAAAGGTGGAAATGGACAACACGTTGGTCTTGGATGGAGACACTCACACTGAAAACCCAAGACTTGTAGATGGTAACCCAACGACTAGTAAGGCTTCTACTTCTTCAGAGGAAATAAAGCGGATTGTTTATTAATTTCATTTTCAAATTCATTGGAATCATTTAAGAGCAAAATTTCAATATTATGGGAAACATCAATAGAAGCCAAGTTAGAATTCATCATATTGAAAAGTTCATTAGAATTTACGTTACAGGACATTATCCTTATTACTTTACAAAAACCAACTCAAGTTCAAATGCAAAAGTGCCCACCAACACGTCCCCCTCAATCTTAGGTGTCAGCTTTGCTTCTATTGCTCTAGCATTCATGTAGTCCATCCAATCAGCTCCCTCATAAACCTCTTTGGTTACAACTATAGGCTTATCCTTGAAAGTAAGCTTCTCTTCAAAGGAAATCTCCCAACCAAGGTACATCTTCCCATCCTTATCCATCCAAGGCTGGAAAAAGCCATAATAAAGGAAACCTCCTCATTCCTTTACAAAGTTTCTATTAAGAGTACCAAGGTTTTTCTTGATTTCATTGTAGCCTTCAAGGACCCCTAAATCTTCCCTAGTCAGTTAAGTCTTGAAATCAGGTAATTTAACTACTCATTTTCCTTCTTTGCTAAAACCTATACTGAGCATGTACCCCATCTTTTTCATCATTGCAATCACCTTGTGTCTACAGAAAGGGAGTAAATCTAAGGTGTACCTCTCATCCTTCAATCCATAATCAGCCATGTTCACAAACTCAAAACCACTCATCTAAAGCTCTTTTTTTTTACTATTCACCTCGCAAATGGGAGTCAAGATTTTCCCATCTCCATGTATCATAGCAACTCCTCATTTTCATGGGATTTTCATCTTTTGGTGCAAAGTAGAGGGAGTAGCCTCTATGGGATGAAGCTGTGCCCTTCCTAGAAAAAGGTTGTAGCTTAGAGTGATATCCATCACATGAAACTCCACAATTGAATCAAACGGGACAATCTTGCAAGCATCAAGGTTCTCATTACCTTCCTTGAAGTGTTATCATATGCATTAACAGTCAAAAGGGAAGGGATGATAGTCTCCATATCCAAACCAACCTTAAAAGTAGTCCTAAATGGGCATACATTCAATGCGGATCCATTTTCAATGAGTACCATTGGGACCTTGGCACCCGTGCACTCAATAGTACTCTGTAGAGACCTAGTGTGGGCAGTTCCTTCGGGAGAGAGTTCTTCATTGGAAAAGGTGAGAGAAGGGTTAGATACTGCCTCCATTCCCATGATAGTTAAAACTTCTTAAGGCATGGTCTCTATGGGTACCTTCTTTCCAAACAATGCCTCTAAAACGACGGTTCGGTGTTTCTAAAAGGCCATTAGTAATCCCTAAACAGATAATGAGCTTAAGTCCTTTTCATGTGAGCTAAAAGCCCATCTTCTTCGTTCTCTTCATTCCCATCAAGTCCAACAGGTTTCTATTCTTCTCCCAAGTTTTTACCAAGATCATCTTTCTCCAAGAAGGATGGCTAGTAGTGTTTCCCACTTCTAATGACATTTGCTATGCTTTCTTCTTGAATTCTCTCCTTTAAATTAGACATCCCTTTAGGGGCAATCCCCTATACGACTATAGCGCTTAAAAGCTTCTCATCATCTTTATCCCAAATTCCTTGGATTTCAACCATGTTCACTTCCATAACCTCTATCAATTTAGAACAGCCTCAATCAATTCCTTCAATCTTAACATAATTCTAACATGGTGAAGAGCTCAATGATAATCGGGCAAAGGGTTCTTTCTAATGTTAGGCTTGGTGATGATATTAAGGTTTGGAAGGGTTCCTTTGTCTATCAAGTCTTGTATCTAGAGGTTTGAGATATCCTTTGGAGGTAAAATTCTCATATACTTGAATATGGATCATTCTTAGGTCGGAAAAATCTCAGCGAGCTTTCTTTGTGAAACTTCGGTAGGCTATGGGTTGTTAAGGCATGAATGCACTCACACCCACAGGACTGGGTGTTTTAGTATTAAATGATCCTCCCCCATATGTCTTCTTGATAGGAGACTTGCTTTCCCCGTTCTCCAACTTCCTAGTGTTGATGGCATTTTCAATCCTAGTCCTACAATTGTACAGTTCTCTAAAAGAACTTATAGGCGATGACAAAAGCCTAGTGTTGTATGCTGGAAGCAAGTTCTTGATAATCATGTTGATTTGGTCCTTCACATTTGGCCTATTAACCATCATGGAAGCGTTCCCCTTCCATCTTGTCATTTATTTGGAAAAGGTCTCTCCAACCCCTTGCTTGGTAGTCTCCAAATCCCTTAATGTTGCATCAATCATGTTGATTTGGTCCTTTATATTTGGCCTATTAACCATCATGGAAGCGTTCCCCTTCCATCTTGTCATTTATTTGGAAAAGGTCTCTCCAACCCCTTGCTTGGTAGTCTCCAAATCCCTTAATGTTGTTGGAAAATATGGTTTTGTATTTCATACAAAACACACAGCGGAAGCAACAATCACGGATCTACTTCAATTATGAAAGATAACATGTAACCATGAATTCTAGAACAAAGAATAGGAAGCGTACCTTGATGCAGTGAATTTCAAAACAAAAACTTGAGAATACCTTTAATCTTCATCTCAATTCCACATGATACCCAAGATGTGTGGTCTCTCAATCAGTCTTTTTGTACATAGATACTCAAAGAAAATTTTTCTTCTTCTCCTTGAGAAAAACTGATTTCTTTTCTTTTTATCATACGCATCTCATAACTACCTTAATAGTTCCTTTATTTAATAACTCTCATTAAACAAAAACTAATTATCTAATTCGGTTAGCCTTTTGGGCCTACCCAATTGGGTTTTAGTTTGTGGCTTGAGATGGGACCAAAGGGAACAAATAAGACTCTAACTCCAATGGGCTTTGGACTTTTCTGTCAATTCTTGACAAGTACAAAGTTACCATTAATTATATTCAATACCACTATAAGAATATAATTGCACTCTAGTCCTTATTTGACAAATTATATCCCAAGACTTTATTATACATACAACCCCTTCGTAAAAATATTCGTAGTAATACAAAGTCATGAATGTAGACTGCCACTTTAAAGATTACTACATCTTAATTCTTGAATACTCGGTTTAATCATTTATGTTATTCATCATATATTTATGAAATTCAATTTCATAAATATATACTTTAGTAACTCATTACCAAAGTGGTTGGGCCCAACACTCTGAATAACCAAACCCAGTAAACTTATCTCAATGGAATATTTTATATCTCCGTTAAGAGATTATGAATTCCATCTTGAGAATATATGTTCCATCAACACTAAATGCGGCTGCCCAACATACTGAGGTTTTGACCTTAATTTATAGATCTCACTCCTGATATATCAAAGCAACTTACATCTCATGATCAAGTCCATTATTCTCTCAGGATTTAGAGTTTATGTAAATAGAAGTCATGAGATTTATTATTCATTTGACAGTCGTTAGGAGAATAATAAATCTCACAGCGCTCCAGTTCAATATGTTTTAACTCTTAAAACATATCAACATACCAACTGGAAGTCTCCACTTCCATGATCAAGACAAATCATCTTAGTTGATATGTTATAATCTTCGCAGATGAAATGCCCAATTTCATCACCGACTACGAACTAAAATTCTGAGTTTACAAAGAACTTGTGATTTATATATTCTGTGACTAAATCACATAAATCACATACTATGCATCTCTTGGACTAAGATAATGTCCCATTAGTTCATTTATAAATAGTCTCATATAACTAAACAATTTAATTATTTATGACATGCCAATAAATTAGATTTTAGGACATAAATCCCAACAAATGTTGCATCAATTATGGTGTTGAAGATGAATTAGTCCACAAACAAATCCACTAACTCATTCCACACCTTAGTCTTGCTTGGATCTAAATTGTAATACCACCTCGAGGTGCCTCCTATGTGTGACAAAGGGAAAACATACAAAGTTTGCCTATTATCTAAACCTTTCATCTCAGTTATGCTTATGTATCTCCTAATGTGTTGCTTTGGATTCCCAATTCCATCAAACTTTTTTGCAACAGATATCTTGAATTTGGGAGGCAGCGAGATAGGGATTCTGGATTCCAAGCTACCTATATTATAGAAGCAATCATCCATCCTTTGGGTCTTGCGAAAGACTTGCATCTTTTCCATCATTTTCTTCATGGCAAAGGTTTTTGTGGTGAGTTTTTCAAATTTCTTGTTCCTTTCTTGAACCTACTTTCCTTTAGTTGAGTGAGGCAAGCCCCATTCTTTCGAGCATCTTGTTTTGATCATCCATCATCTTAGCTATCCTCTCGGCGAGTGCGGCATCAATTGATGTGGACATTTCTTCATGAGGTACAATGTCAATCTTAGTCAAGCGTCTTCCATCACTGTCAACTTGTCGAACCCAAATTGAGGTAGGGACGAGCTACTTTGTCTTGGTGGTGCAATTTTACCTAAAAAGAAGTCCCCTTTTTATAAAGTATGAATGCTCGAAAATGTGTTGAAAACACAAGAGCTGTTTAGACCCCCAAATTAAAGTTACGACTCGATTGATTTTACACTAACTTAATACAAAGTGCGGAATAGTGTAAATGCGAGCGGACAAACAAACAAGCTACTCTAATCCATAAACTAAGCAACACAGCAGTAAAATGGAATGTAAAAGAGTAGGGAAGAAAGATGCAAACACAAGATAACATGCCAATGTGTTATCGAAAAGGAAACCGAAGAACTCGGCGAAAAGCCTCTCCGCCGCCCTCAAAGCGAAAATCAATCCACTAGACAATCAGTTGGGATACATGGGTTAGCAAGAGACCCTCCAAGCCTAATCTACCCGATGTACCTAAGCCCTCCAAGCTCCTACTCCAACAAGGCTTCTCGGAACCGTGTCTTATCTAGTTCTCCGGATCCCGCAACAAGCTCCATGTCGCATCTGCCATCCTTGGCCTCTTCCAATGCTTTCCAGCAGCACCAAAACGTCACTTGACACTCTCAAAGGGTGTGGTAAGTGTTTGGGCTATCAACCTCTCAATGGTATGGAAATGGAAAGGTAGGAGTTGAGGAAATACCACAAGCAAGTGTGTAGAGAATTGTGGGTATGACAATCTCTAATTCTCAATGTGTTTGGCTAGGGTTTTCTCTCTGAAGCACTCCTTAACATTTGTGGGTAATGTGGGTATAAATAGTGTAGGCACAGAAAGTGTGTATCAGTATGGACAGGCTGGTAGAACAGAATGCCTCGCGGATGTCTTGCGGGAAGGCTTTACCCGCGAGATACTCGTGAGACACAGCTGTATCCATTTGGCCTGACTCTTCGCATTCCAGCATGTGCATGGCATATGAGTTACTTCGCGGGATGCTAAGTCGCGAGATACCCATGAGAACACTTCATTCTTCAATTGCTTGAGTTTTCACACTCTCTCTCTCTCTCACATAACCTTTACAATCAAATCCCACAATAAATACAGGGTACAAAAGATTGAATGCAATTACAATCAAATTTGGCATGGAATAAAAGCCAACAAAATACATAGTTGTAAATAACAACTTTACAATCTTTCCCTTTGGCTATTCCATGACAAAACTCCTAAAACAGACTCTAGACTTAAACGTGAGTTTGGGAACAGTGGCAAAACTCACTCATACCTAATCTAGAAGCTGTGAAGCACTTGCACGTATATACCTATAACCTGAAACACTTGCACATAAACAAAACTTTCATTACGCTTATGACAAGTAGAACACAAGGTACGTATATGAACAAGTAAAATGCGATCAAGTTTGTAAGTACTTCAAAACAAGTAAGCATATCTTGATCATACAAAAGCAGTCATTAAAGAATGACTACAATGAACATTTAGCAAGTAAATGCTCATCCGGACACGCAATGCAATTAAGAGTAATCCCAAGAATCAATTGCATGTCTAACACTCAACCAATGCAAAATACACTATGTATTTGCATTTAGGATATAAAATCCTACAAGGGCACAAGAGTGAGGAACTTAAGACATATTTGCAATATCTTAAAAGTACAAACAAATATGCTACAAAGCATAGAGATAATCACAAAATACTGAAATTAAAAACAAAGTATTTAAGCTTTAAACAAAAGTAGTAAAAACAGTAAACAGAAAATAAGATAATTAAACTAGCAATTCTAACTTTTCCTCCCCCTATCACTACACTCCCCTTATCAATGACATCATCTCCCCCTGTCCATCATCTCCCCCTTTCAATAACACCATCTCCCACTTTTTGTCATGGAATAGCTAGTCTTCATTTTCTTCTAGCTTCCTTTGAATTTTGTCTATTTGAGTTTCGAGAGATGTGAGCTTTCTATCAAACTGGATGTGTTGGGAGTGCATGATAGTAGCTAGTCCGGATATCTTGGTACTAATCTCTTGAAGTGCACCCATGATGTTGTGGAACTTTTCATCATAAGAATGGGGGGTAGAACTTGAGCTTCCCTGAGTTGCATTATTTTCTTGCTTGACATTCTTCTTGGTGTGACTCATACTTGCATGAAGAGTACGAATGTTAATTGGGCTTAGCCTTGGGTAAGGGCGCTCATCTTCAGAGGGATGCACACCTTTGAGCTTCAAAATCCGAGAGTTGAGACGACAAAATGGAATACAATTCCTTGAGGCAGTTCGGTCAACCGTCTTTGCCAAAATGTGAAAGATATGAGAGCATACATCAATTTTCACATCAGAGACCAGATCATGTAGAAATAGTGCTCGACCAAGGTTAATGTATCCAGTGCTTGACAATGGGTAGAGATTGCTACACATGATCGTTGACATAAGCCTTAATTCCGGAGAAAGTGATGCCACATTGATTGACTTTCCATTGTAAGAGAATTCCAAATCAGCTCCTAATTCTTCCCGAAGTATGTCCTCATCCAAAACTAGTTCATCATATATGGGTGGTATAGGAAGTATTGGTCGGTTTATGTGTAGAATATCAGACAAGTACACAGGAGTAACCGAGAACCGCTTTCCTCTAACCCAACACTTAATCTCTTCTTCTTCTACAATAGCATTGGCATAAAACTCTTTCACCATGTTTTCATAGGCATCTTTAAGATCAGAGAGAAGAAAATTCCAATCTTTTGTGGCAAACCAGACAGGAATTTTAGTATCTAAAAGAGATGGCTGATCAACGACCCTTTCAGCTACCAAGGGAGCATCTCGAAAGTGGTTCTTATATGTCTCAAAAGCAGCATAAGACTTGAACAAGTTAGGATCATACATTCCCATTGAGAAACAAGCTCTCTTTGGCCTAGGGGAATGGTCATCAACATTAATGATCGGCTCTTTCCCTTTGTTGTTGCCACCTTTCACAGCTGAGGATTTAAACGGAGACATCTGCTCACATAAATATCCAAGAAAAGAACAAATCGAGTATAGAGCACAAAAAAAAAAAAAAAAAAAAAAAAAAAAAAAAACATGATTAGATACATGTTAGATCAAAACAAATGAAATAAAACTTAAAACAGAGCAAAATCAACTCTAAACAATATGCTTAATCACATAAAACAAGGAAATATAAACATAATGCATGAAAATAAGTAACTGTGCATGTGTGTGCGTCTATGTGCATGTGCTGATGCATGTGTGTGCATGTGTTGATGCATGAGGGTGCAGCACAAGATGCATGAGGGGTGCCTAGGTGGGTGCCTAATGTGTGCAACATGGGCAAAGAGTGTGAAACACACAAGCATGACTAAAGCAAGATAGCCAAGGTCAAATAAGTGTAAACCCAAAAAATGGAAGTCACTTGAAACCAATGTAGCACAAAAATGTCACTTGGACATTTTGTCAAACACCTAGCATGCATAAATGTACTCTAATAATGAAAAATGCATGAACACAGCGAAATCTAGCCTCAATACATGATAAAATAGCCACAATGGCCCCACACAAGTACAATCACAACAAATGAATCACAACTCAATAAAAAATTTTGGAAAAAATTGACAAAAATTGAGAAACCCAACCTATTTTTGAAAAATACCCAATACACAAAACCCAAACACAAATTTTTGCAAAAACTAAGAAAAACTTGAATAGAATGCTTTAGAAGACATACCTCGAAGAAGAAAATGCAGAAAAGATGCTTGAAATTGATGGGGTTTGAGCAAAATAGATTTTGGGTTGAAAATGGTTCGAGAGATGTTGAGCGAGGGAAATGAGAATGATTTGAAAAACTGTCACATCTGCTATATAAAACTGAAAACACGCATTTTTTGCGGGTTAGAGAGTAGTGATACAGTTGCGAGACAGTCACGAGAATGGTCACTGAAGCACAAAATCCTTCGCGAGAAGCTTTAAGTCGCGACTCAGTCGCGAGATAGTCGCGATACTCTCTGTCTGAATTTTAAGAAAACCTAGTTTTTTTCCAAACAGCATTTCGCGAGAAGCTGTTTGTCGCAAAATACTTGCGAGATAGTCATGAGAGTCTCTGAGTGAAATTATGAAAAAATTATTTCCCTTAAGCACTTTTCGCAAGAAGCTCTAAGTCGCGAGCTTCTCCTGAAACAACTCTGAACCAGATTTTGATGAAAAATATAAAAATGCATTTTGACCAAAAATTAAACACACTAAAGTATAAAATCACTTTCAAAAACATATAAAACACTCAAAAATCTTTTTGGGTTTGATCAGCAAGTTCTTGAGCATGCACATCACATTTGAACATGTACAATCACATAAATGAGATAGGCATTAATTGAATCAAAGTCTTGTGTGTTGTGTGTGAGTATCAAATGTAGAATAGTCCTTCGACTAGAGTGAAGCTTCAATAATCAATTTAATCAAGTCATACACAATTGATACGAAATCAAGTGGACTATCTCAATTATAGAAATGAGTATATATGACCTCCCACAAATTGAGTACAAAAACTAGAAGCTTTTCATTTGGCTTATGCATAAAGCATAACATTTGATCCAATTTTTGGATAATACATCTCTTTTTGAGATCGGTGCTTGACATTTTTTGAGATAGGTGTTATCGAAGAGGAAATCGAAGAACTCGGCAAAAAACCTCTCCGCCGCCCTCCGAGCAAAAATCAATCCACTAGAAAATCAGTTGGGATACATGGGTTAGCAGGAGACCCTCCAAGCCTAATCTACCCAATGTACCTAAGCCCTCCAAGCTTCTACTCCAACAAGGCTTCTCGGAACCGTGTCTTATCTAGTTCTCCGAATCCCGCAACAAGCTCCATGTCGCATCTGCCATCCTTGGCTTCTTCCAATGCTTCCCAGTAGCACCAAAACGTCACTTGACACTCTCAAAGGGTGTGGTAAATGTTTGGGCTATCAACCTCTCAATGGTATGGAAATGGAGAGGTAGGATTTGAGGAAATACCACAAGCAAGTGTGTAGAGAATTGTGGGTATGACAATCTCTAATTCTCAATGTGTTTGGCTAGGGTTTTCTCTTTGAAGCACTCCTCAACATTTGTGAGTAATGTGGGTATAATAATGTAGGCACAGAAAGTGTGTATCAGTATGGACAGGCTGGCAGAACAGAATGCCTCGTGGGTGTCTCGCGGGAAGGCCTTACCCGTGAGATACTCGCAAGACACAGTTGTATCCATCCGCCTAGAATGGATCGGGCAAAGGATGTAAAATGGAGTTGCCACCTAGATTAGTTCTAAAAACCATATATATAGCGCCATTATATGAAGGAATGATCTTACTAGAGCACATGTCTGAAGTTTAGGTATAGGGATCAGAAGGTGTTATGCACCTAACCCCACCCGATACTATGTCAGCCTAAACTTATTGTGTTCCAAATTCTAATCCCATTAAAGGGTCTTCTAATAGGTTATTCCAAACTCTCACATGCACGTGCACACACACACACACTAACATGCATCTAGCATCCCAACACGGCATATTCCAACATTGTATTCAACCTAACATTCATCTAGCATGTATATACCCAAGGGCCACATGCATATCATAGGGCAGCAACATCATCACAGCATTTAATTAGGCAATTTCATCATGTTTAAGCATAGTATCATGGTATCATGCAAGCATGTTCATCATATTATTCAACCAGATCATGTTTAAACAAACAAATCAAATGCATGTTCATATGATTATCCATGACTTACCTCACTACATCACAGCACCTATGCATCAATGCATGTTCTTGTTCATATGCATGTTCATGGTGTTCATCCAAACATAAACCCTAATCATACAACTAAGCAAAAGCAAGTAAAACATGTTATTCTACTAACCTAGGAGCTATTCATGTAAAATCAAACCTAAGTAGAAGCTAAAACATCCATTTAAACATAATAAAAATCAAGAACAAACAATTTTGGATTTTTGGGTTAACCATGTGTACGCATGTCTAAGCATGCGTACATAAGGTCTTGGAGATGCGAATGCATAAACAAGTCTATGTACTCATCCCTGCCTAGAAATGCAGTAGGCAACACCAATCAAAATCTAATCTAAACAACCTAGCAAGCTTTCTACCTATCAAAGCAATAAACCTGAACTCCACAGAAGATGATTAGGGCAGAAAATAAGTAATAAAAACAGAAGGCAAGAGAGACAAAGGCAAGAACAAGTACTTGACACAAAAGCTTCTAGAGCTTGATTTTAACCATTCCTTTCTATCAATCTCTAAAACAAAATACCTAGAGGGTTAGTAAGTTTAACTAGAAGGCTTTGGACTAAAATAAGTCCTAGCTAAGAAACTTTAATTTTAGGATATTTTTCAAAGTAAAAAACTTCTCTTGAATCACATTTTTGGAGTAGATTATGTGTGTTTTTGGGAAAAGAGCCGTGATGCCTTTTTATATTGTTCAAAGAGAAGGGCGGAGCTCTCCCCAAGTGATGTGGGATTAGCTTTGCTGTATTTTCCATTAAAAATTGTCTTACCTAGTTTTTTGAAACCCTAGGTGCATACACATGCTTGTGGTGCGTACGCACAGGTTAAGGATGCGTACGCATGCACAAGGCTGTGTATGCACCCTTAGGGTTTCTGTAATGATTTTCTTTCTTCCAAAAACATCCTTCAACTAATGAGTTTCCATAGCCAGGCCCTAGACTAATCCAAGACCTTCTAGTGTTATTGTCATTAGGGAATAAGAGCTCAAATCGTAAGAGGTACAAAATGAGGTGTCTACAACAACAGCTAGGCTCTCTTTTAAATCTTTTACCTCCTTTTGTTTCAATAATCATAGTCTTCCAGAGGTTTTGAGAACCACCTTTAAGGTTGACTACGTGTCTTTTTCCAATGTTCAAATAAAGTTGAAAGTTATCACAAAAAAAAGGAACCAAACCTGTGTTTGCAACTTCGAGTTTGTATACGCATCTTCACAAGCTTGCATATGTAGGCAAAGCTAACAGAGTTATGTAACGAAAGTTTTTTTGACAAAAATACATGCAGAACTAATCCCACATCGCCTAGAAATAACCATGCACCCCACCCCCCCCCCCCCCCCCCCCGCTCATGACATAATAAAAGGCCTCTTAGTTTAAGCCCTTTAGTAAAATGTTTACTAACCCTCTAGAGCAGTCAAAATCAAGCTCTAAGAGCTTCTTACTTGAGGTACTCCTCTTTTTCCCTTTACTTTTAAGTTTTATTTATTTTATTTTTTTGCTTACTTCTTTGTAGTTTAGGTTTATTGATTTAGTAGTTTAGTAGCATGCTAAGTTAGTTTAGATGTAGTTTATTTGCATGTTTCATGTTGGATTCTAGGTTGGGTTGTGTAAATAAGTTCTCCCTTGCATACATAGCTCCACGAGCCTATGTATGCATGCTTTTGTATGCACACACAAGCTTAACCCAAAACCCAGATTTGTTTGCTTTTTGCTTTCTTGATTTTTAATTGGTATAGGATGCATGTTTATGTTTCTGTTTGCGTTAGCTAACATATGCCTAGTTCATTGGTTAATAGATAGCATGTTTAGATGTTTGATTTTTTTAGATTTAGTGATTAGGGTTTGAATGCCTTCGAACAAGAACATGTTCATCACATGATCATGCATATGTGGATGGATGTGGGTATGTATGGATGTATCATGTATGAGATGTATGTTAGGATGAGCTCACATATTGAGTGTAATACAATTAGAGTGTGTGTGTGTGTGTGTGTTTAGAGTAGCCTATTAAAGGACTCCTCAATATAATTAGGATATGGAACACAATGAATGAAGGTCGACTCATACGTTGGACATAGTTAGATGCCTAACACCTTCCCATCCTCGTAACTCAACTCAAGGCCTAGAGCCTGGATATACAAGGCACTCTACAAGGGGCCCAAAGTTGGTTCCTAGACCTAAACCAGATGGCAATTCTCAAACCCTCTGTCTTTGGTCAATTTAGCTAAGGCATACTCCCTAAAGCATGCAATATGCAAAGCAAAGGGACGATCCACAACCGAGCCATGCACTCACAATGTGTTTTGTTGCTTGTTTAGGATAGCCCATTAGGGGATTCATTAATAAACTTAGGCTATGGAACACAATGAGTGGAGTTTGTCCCACAAACCGAGCAATTTTAGGTGTTTAACACATTCCTAAGTTGTACTCTAACTTCGGATCTAGAATATTGTGCATAGGCCTCTCTGTAAGAGATTGAAGTTGGTTCTTGGACCTAAACTAGATGGTGATTCCTAACCCCCCGCCTTTTGGCCCATTTGAGGTGGTGTACTCCTAATGGCAACACTCATATCTAAGGCGATGAGCCCACAATAGTGAAAGCCCAAAAATAATATCTAAGCCAACTTTCTTACCTCAAAAAGATGAAACAAAATATGTAACTAAGTCAAAATAAAGTGTTGTTTGAAGGGTCAAATTTCATTATAATAAAAAGATATTGCAACTTTTGGGTAGCCTCCCTCTCATGAATTTCATTGTGGATTTATTCCAAAGCTCATAACAGCAACCAAGAGATATTTTTCTATGAAATATAATTTATGTCAATCAAAAGTCACCATTTTTAAAATAGTTATCTATTTAATAAAAATTTTATTTTGGAAAATGTTGTACACCCTAAAATTTTACCTAGCTTAGGCAATTAATATTGTGAATTATTGTGATCCTAGTTAAAAGACATTACTTAAATTTGAAGCTGCCCAACAAAATAAATGCTCATGCTACCAAAAATTGTACCTCTTAAAAAACACTTATTTGAGCAAAAATATTTTAAATATGAATCAATTTGTAGACTAATTTATATATTTTAAAATTTTTATAGTCAGTAAATTATATAAGGGTAGTTGGGTTTAAGTTCAAATTATTACTCTAAATTTAACTTCTAAATAAGACGATTTCTTGAAAGGAAGAAATTTAATGGCTAGAAATTTATGAGAAACATTATAGTTGTAATGATAGATTTGGTTATCCTTTTATATATATATATATATATATATATACATAAAACCAAAGCCTCTGAAACTCCCACAATTTTCTACGTCAACATTTAATTTTTCTTTTCTATTTTTTAAATTTGATTTAAAAATAAATCTCATTTTTTTCCTCACCAAATACACGTTTCAAAACCTGATACCTCTTTCAAACCAAAAAACCAAAAAATCTCTCTTTCTCTTCTCACGCGCTAACATGCCCTTCCCCTAAACCTAAAACTCGCCATTTCCTTCCTCCAAAATCAAAACCCAAAACTTAGATTCTCCCATCGTCGCCCCCACTGCCATGGATTGCCACCACCACGAATCACCGCCACTGCATCTTTTGGTTTTCCTCTCTGTATTATGTGACTCATTCTCTTTCTATTATTATTTTCAATTGAAAATCAAACTTCATACCCAAAGCCTAGGTATGCTTGCTTTCCTCTTTCTCTTTTCTCTGAATTTAAGTTTTTCATTAGAAACCAAACGGAGGAAAGGCAGCCTACTAAATGATGCAAACAGAGGAAATGTCTCTCTCTCTCTCTCTCTCTCTCTCTCTCTCTCTCTCTTTATTTTATTTTTTAAATTTGGAAATATGATTTAGGCTTTGGTATTGTGGTCGGATTGGTTTTGATTTAGGAAGAATAGGTGCTTGACATTGATTTGTAAAGCCTTTGCTTTTTTTAATTAGGGTTATTTTAGGCTTGGTACCAATGGTCATTTTTCTTTGATTTTTTAAATTCCTCAGTTTAAATTATTTAACAAATTTACCATCTTTGGCTCATATATGTTAGGACATATGTGATTCAATGTTAGGAACATATGTTAATATTTTATGTAATTGGCTAATCCTTTAACAAAATGCACTTTACTTGTAATTGGGTAGATCTAGGATGTATTTAATACTTTATGGAACAAGGTTTCAAGATTAAGTGTTAAAGCCATGCAAGTCTATCCAAGAAACAAGTGAAGAAGTACTAGTTTTTAAAGTTCGACAACTAGCATCTATCGAGGTTTAAAAGCTATTTCAGCTCGTGGCTCGACAGCTAGCTCGATAGATGGCTATCTATTAAGGTTTATGAAATTCAGTTTTTCAGAGCTGATTTCACTCCAATCCATCAGTATATGTTTAGGCTTTCTTTTCTCACAACCCTAAACATATATAAGGATTATTTTGAGGGCCGTTAAAGGTGACACAAGTTGCACAAGTGTAGAGCAAAGTTTGGTTTATGAAAATTGTGACCGGAGACAAAATTTTCCCTAGTTCATCTTTCTCTTAAAGAAGCTGCTGTGTTTTTATACCGTAGGGTTTTTTGACCAAGGAGCTTCGTGATCTTCATCCTGTGATGAACTAAAGAACTTTGCAGCCAACATCTTTCTCAAGTTGGTGATCAAGTCGCGCACTGGGATCCACGCATCTATTGGTTAGTCACGTACTGGGAGCCGTGCGTTGAAAATGAGAGATTGTCACTACGGAACAAGTCCAATTGGGTATTGGGGTAAGGGTTCAACTGTAGGTTGGTATAAGATACTGGGATTCCTTTACTTGTCACCACTTGTTTTGATAATAGTGGATTCTTGAGAGTGGTGACCTTAAAATCACCCGGTGGGGTTTTTCCATGTAGGTTTTTCTCATTTGTAAACAAATCACTGTGTCAATTTATTTTCCACTGCATACTTAAGTTAATTGGTGATTTGTTTGTGTTACCATGTGCTTTGCATGTTAATTTGATTAATTAATAAACTTGGGTAATTAATCAATTAATTCATCACAAGAGGTCAATACATTTTGGCCTATTAAGTGGTATCCGAGCAGGCACACACTGATTAGGTGTTAATCTTTGCTATGTGATCCATTGACCCATGTTTGTCATGGATAAAGGACAGTCTCTTATTATACCTCCTTTATTTGATGGCACTAACTACGCATACTGGAAAGTACAGATGAGAGTTTTCTTGCAGTTATTAGATGAAAATGTGTGGCAAGCTGTGGAGATAGGCTGGACCAAGCCTACGGAAGTGCTGGCCGACTGGGATGATGCTAAGATCAAGGTGGCAAACTTCAATAGTAGGGCATTGAATGCTTTATTCAGTGTAGTCACTGATGAGGAATTCAAGAAGATATCCTATACTGAAACTAAAAGAAAGCATGGACCATTCTCCAGACAACCTATGAGGGAACCAAGGCTGTCAAGGATTCAAAACTTCAGAGGCTCACTATAAGCTTTGAAGAGATCAAAATGGAGAAGGATGAGTCATTCGATGAGTTCTATGCCAAGCTCAAGGACAGTCTCTTATTATACCTCCTTTATTTGATGGCACTAACTATGCATACTAGAAAGTACACATGAGAGTTTTCTTGCAGTCATTAGATGAAAAGGTGTGGCAAGCTGTGAAGATAGGCTGGTCCAAGCCTACGGAAGCACTGGCCGACTGGGATAATGCTAAGATCAAGGCGGCAAACTTCAATAGTAGGGCATTGAATGCTTTATTTAGCTTAGTCACTGATGAGAAATTCAAGAAGATATCCTTTACTGAAACTAAAAGAAAGCATGGACCATTCTCTAGACAACCTATGAGGGAACCAAGGCTGTCAAGGATTCAAAACTTCAGAGGCTCACTACAAGCTTTGAAGAAATCAAAATGGAGGAGGATGAGTCATTCGATGAGTTCTATGCCAAGCTCAAGGACAGTCTCTTATTATACCTCATTTATTTTATGACACTAACTATGCATACTGAAAAGTACACATAAGATTTTTCTTGCAGTCATTAGATGAAAAGGTGTGGCAAGCTGTGGAGATAGGCTGGACCAAGCCTACGGAAGCGCTGGCTGACTGGGATGATGCTAAGATCAAGGCGGCAAACTTCAATAGTAGGGCATTGAATGCTTTATTCAGCGTAGTCACTGATGAGGAATTCAAGAAGATATCCTTTACTGAAACTAAAAGAAAGCATGGACCATTCTCTAGACAACCTATGAGGGAACCAAGGCCGTCAAGGATTCAAAGTTTCAGAGGCTCACTACAAGCTTTGAAGAGATCAAAATGAAGGAGGATGAGTCATTCGATGAGTTCTATGCCAAGCTCAAGGACATAGTGAACTCAATCTTTAATCTTGGGGAAACTATTCCTGAACCCAAGATTGTGAGAAAGGTGCTCAGATCTCTACCCAAGAGATTTCATGCCAAGATCACTGCGATTGAGGAATCAAAGGATATTGACAACATTCCTTTGACAAAGTTCGTTGGCACTCTGTAGACCTATGAGTTGGGCTTAACAAGGATCAGGAAATTGAGCAAGAGCTAGAGCATGGCATTGAAGGCCAAAAGTAGTGATATTGATGAGTCTTTAGATGATGAAGATTCTAAAATGAAGTCCTACATTACAAGGCAATTCAAGAAGTTCATGAAGAATGCCAATGGAAAGGGCTTTGACAAGGACCGTAGGCAATCTAATTCCTCACAGTTCAAGAGCCAAGATAAAGAGAAAAAGGATGCTAGGGATGGTGGTCAATACACTGTTCCCTCAGGACCAAATTGCTTTGGGTGTCAAGGTTTCGGTCATATAAAACAAGAGTGCCCTACTTATCTCAAGACCATCGGAAAAAGCAAGGCACTTGTTGCTACCTTGAGTGACACTAAGCTTGAGGATGACTCTGATAATGAGGAAGATGGAATCCTAAATGCCTTCACTACCACCGTAAATCCTACTGAAGGGATTGTTGAAGATGTGGATGAAGATAAGGACTTGGTGGAGTCTAAATTTGAGAAGATAGATGAACAAGATGGCATCCATACAGCCTATGCAAAGTTATACAAGGTCTCCAAAAAGCATGAGAAGTTGTATAGGTTGGCCACCAAGAAGCTTAGTGATGTGGAGCTTGAGTAAGAAGAAATCTCCATAAAGTTTGATGAAGCCAATCAGACTATTAAAGCACTGAGATTTGAGAATAATTTCTTGGCTGAAAAGACCAAGAAGCTTGAGGCAGAATTGTTCCAAGTTAAAGCCCAGTTGGAAAGGACTTCAAGTGCAAAGCTCGATGAGATGCTCAATCTTCAGAAATCTGCGTTCGATCGAACCAGTTTAGGGTATGATTTCTTTTCTCCTAGTGTTGCTACTTCTAGTACTACTGTTTTTGTTCCTCTTGCTAATAATGTTGAAACTGAGAACAATGATGTTAAGAATGAATTAGCTAGTGAGAGCATAGACAAGGGTAAATCTATCTTAGGAGCACCCCCTAAGTATGATAAGAAAGAGATTAAGAAGTCTAGGGCTAAGAAGGGAAATACTCAAAAGTAAAAATAGAAAAAGCAGCATTTCTATCATCACTGTGGTGTAGCTCGACATACTTGACCTAATTGGTATAAGTGGTTAGCCACTCAACAAAGCAACCGCATGATCACGTCGGGAAACCAGAATTAGCTTCCATCCTCCTTTGCTCCTCTTGGAGATCTTCTCAAAGCCCTTATGTTCTTTTTGAACTTGAACAAATTTAATTCTTCCCCCTCACCGCTAGATCAAGGGTTTGCTAAACGAAAAGGTTCTTCCAAGGTATGGAAGGAAAAGGGTTCCAAGTGATTCTATCACTTTTTCTCTCTCTCCCCCTTCTTGTTTTTGTTTTTGCATTACTTGTGTGTTTTGCTTTTGTGTTTTAAGTTAGTCTAGTTTTATGCATTACTTTGTTTAACATGTTTTTGTTTGTTTATTTTTTTTTCAGTTTTGCTTTATTTTGTTTTTCATATAAAAATAAAAATCAAAAATTGAAAAATAAAAAAAAAATACAAAAACAGTGTGTGTTTGTGTACATTGGCACTTGTGTACCTTGGACGGCCAATGAAACAAAGTTTTCTAAACTTTGTATCTTTTGTAGCTTAGATGAGTATCTCTATGCACAACTAAGCAAGTGAGTCTTGTGGCTCATGTTTGTGATGAGTAAGATTAAGTAATCTCTTGTACTTAACACTCATATCACTCTTTTTGACGGGAAGGACTAGAAAATCCTAAGAGAAAGGCATAAATAACCATCTCACCGCTGTTGCCTGCCAATCATGAGATGACATTTGTATGCTTCAGCATAGCAAAAGTGGAATGTCAAATACTTAACATCATTGATATTTCTTTTCTATCTCTTATATACCCATGCATGATTTGCTTAAAAGAAAAATATGCAAAGAAAAGTAAAAGCAAAAATATCAAAATGTTTTATATATGATTGCAAACATGTATTCTAGGAGATGTGGGAGTTAAAGGATGTACCTCGAAGGTGATAGTCCCCATCAAACAGTTATGATTGTGTGTGAGTTAAAGTGATTTTCTCGTATCTCAAATCTTCATAACATGTAAACACTTATGCAATCTTACGATGTTTTTCACACACAACACGCAAAATTCTTTGCTACTTTTGATACATGTGCAAGTACAATGTGATTTGGCCATCACAAGGAATACTTGTGTAATTGTACGCTAATTAAACTGTCTTAACTTGTTTTTGAAATATAAAATTGGTTAGACTTGTTGTGTGTGTGTGTGTGTGTGTGTGTGTGTTTTGGATCATGTGCTTAACATTTTTCTTGTTGAGAGATGTTTTTGAGAGCTTAAAATGTTGTTGGATCCCTGATTGAGTAGCATGCTTGATTGCATTCATATTTGTGTTTTTCTCTTCTTTGAAAAACTGTTTTTAAGCAATCTCGATAGCTTCTCGATAGCTCTCGATAGATAAGCTATCTATTGAGACCCTTCAGCTGCTTTTTATCACATTCTCAATAGCTCTCAATAGCTACTTCGATCCATCGAGAAACCTTCTGAATGCTCGATAGCTTGTTGATAGCTACCTCGATCCATCGAGAATCTTTGTTGTGGACACCTCTCGTTAGATCCTCGATAGCTGAAAGGCGCTTTTTAAACCTCGATAGCTCTTGATAGCTCTCAATCCATCGAGGTTTATGAAGTTTCTATTTAAACGTTCAACATGATTTCTCACTCACTTTTCTCAATCTCTCTTGATCCATTCAACCTCTTCACCTCCCAAAACACCTCTCAATCACTCCAAAACTTTTCCCCACTCATTCTTTGGTTTTGATCTTGCATATTTCATAGGTATGATCTGTTAGGATTAGTGCCCTTAAATCCTATTGTATGATACTATGTATGATATTAAGTATGACATTGTGTTTGACATTATGTATGACTTAATATTATGTTTAATAAATTTATTTTATTATTATCTGAAATAATAGTAACATGAATATTCGGACATTATCATATAGTCCATGAGATGCATAGTATGTGATTTATGTGAAGAGTCACAGAAGATATAAATCACAAGTTCTTTGTAAACTCAGAATTATAGTTCGTAGTCGGTGATGAAATTGGGCATTTCATCTGCGAAGACTATAACATATCAACTACAATGATTTGTTTTGATCATGGAAGTGGAGACTTCTAGTTGATATGTTAATATGTTTTAAGAGTTAAGACATATTGAACTGGACCACTGTGAGATTTATTATTTTCCTAAAGACTATCAAATGAATAATAAATCTCACGACTTACATTTGCATGAACTCTTAATCCTAAAAGAATAATAGACCTGATCATAAGGTGTAGGTTGCTTTGATATGTCAGGAGTGAGATCTAAAGTAACGGTCAAAACCTCAGTATGTTGGGCAGCCACATTTAGTGTTGATGGAACATATATTCTCAAGATGGAATTCATAGTCTCTTAACGGAGATATAAAATATTCCCTTGAGATAAGTTTAATGAGTTTGTTATTCAGAGAGTTAGGCCTAACCACTTTAGTAAAAAGTTACTAAAGTATATATTTATGAAATTAGATTTTATAAATATATGATGAATAACTTAAAGGATTAAACCGAGTACTCAAGGATCAAGATGTAGTAATTTCAAAGTGGCAGTCTACATTAATGACTTTGTATTATTACGAATATTTTATGAAGGGGTTGCATGTATAATAAAGTCTTAGGATATAATTTATTGATAAGGCCTAGAGTGCAACTATATTTATATAGTGGTATTAAATATAGTTAATGGTAACTTTGGACTTCTCAAGAGTTGACAGAAAAGCCAAGGCCCACTGGAGTTAGTGTCTTATTGGTCCCTTTTGGTCCCACTCTAAGCCACACACTTAAGCCCAATTGGTAAGGACCAAAAGGCCAGCCCAATTAGATAATTGGTTAGATACAAAGGGAAAAACGTTCAGAATTTTATATGTAAGAAACATCATCGTGAAATGGTGTGTATGTGAGTGTTTGTCACTCTAATATCATCCCTTTGTTACCAATTGAGAGACCACACATCTTGGGCGTTAGTGGAATTGGAGTGAAGATTAAAAGTATTCCCAAGTGCTTTGATCTTTGGTTTTGAAATTCACCGCTTCAAGGTACGATCTCTTGTTCTTAAATTCTGAAATTTACTTAGTGCATATTATCAATATCGAATGAAGTAGATCTGTTTAAAACTTATTTTTCCGTTGCGTTTATCTTTAATTCCATCATGATCCTCTTTTCCTCATCTTATCATACATTTCATGCATTTCTGACCTAACTTTTAGGTTTTTTGGAAATTTTTGGGTTTTTTCAAAATTAATGAAGTTTTTGTGAAATTTTTGGGATGGGTGTTGCTTCAATGAGTTTAAAACTTCATACATTACATCACACTTGCATTATAACTATATTTTCATGCATTTTAGATGTGTGCTATATATGTTGACCTGTTTGTGTGTTGTTAGGATTGGATTGGGCTGAGCCCATGATGCATTTAAATTTGCATGTCACATGCTCATGCATTTTCATGCATACGTACCTTCAATTCTTTATATTTCGATATATTGTTGTTAGTGCTTTTCTAATTCTCTCCCTTTCTTCCCCATCTCTCTTTCTTACGTTAGTTGCATCATGGCACCTATTTTGTCTCGAAACCCTCTTCATTCCGAGGCATCTTCTTCTTCTCCTTCTGACCCCACTCCATCTCATGTACGGTTTCGTGATGAGAAGGCCAAATCGGACTTCTCGGAGAACTTTTCACAACGAGGCATTCATTCGGAATGCCAAGTCATTATGTCAGATTTTTCTGACATTGACCTACCTACTATCATCTACAGTAGGGGTTGAGAGTCACTGTGTGGCGCCCCGGTCACATGCCCTTCCATGATCATACAGGAGTTCTACTCTAACATGCACGGATTTGACACTTCTTTACCTCATTTCTTCTCTCGCGTTTGAGGTACACGCATCGTAATTACTCTGGAGATTGTCTCCGAGGTACTACATGTTCCTAGGGTAGCGCATCCTGACTACCCTAACTGTGATTGTCTGAGGACTGTGTCCAAAGAAAAACTCTCGTCTCTATTTTGTGAGACACCTTCTTTTTAGGGTGACTGTCAAAACACCCCTTGCTCGGCCTTTGCTAAAGGTCCGAGATTCATAAACATGGTGATGACATTCGTTCTCCATCCATTGTCTCATTATAACACTATCACATAGCCTCGTGGTCGATTTTTGTTATCCTTCTTAGAGGATATCTCTATTGACTTCCATTTTCACTTCATCTTATCCCTTATAGATGTTTATAGGGATACAACGACTCGTGATAAGCTCATTTTTCCTTCAGCTATCACGAGGATCCTTCGCCATTTTTCTGTCTCCTTTCCCACGTTTTATCACTTTCCTGTTATGGGTGCCATTGCTGCCATTACCGTGAAGTGGAGTGATGCACAGCTTCGCTCGAGGTGGACTCAGACCGAGACGGCAGCTCCTCTAGCTCCTGCAACTCCATCCACCTCCGCTCCTTCTTCTTCAGCGAGTGGAGTGACACTTGAGGCCATCATGGCATAGCTTGTGCGCATGGATGCTCACTTTGACACACTCAGTGATGAGTTGTCTCGGGTGAACACTTGTGTCGGTCGTATCGCACGACGACAAGCTATCATAGGTGGTTTCATTGTCACTTCCTCTCCATCCTCGCCAGTCTCTGAGGATGAGAGTGACGATGGCTCTAGTAGTGAGGATGCCGATGAGGACGTTGATGCTAGCTCACCCAGTGATGATGAGATGTCTACTTGATGTACTTGCCCTTTGTCTCTCGTGACAAAAAGGGGGAGTAGTTTTGAGATGAGAGTAGTCATACTCATAGGGGGAGGGTTAGTATAGGAGATTTTTTGTTAGGGGGAGTGTATATGAGGGATGTAGTGAGGATTCTTGTATCTTTTCTTTTCTTTCTATTTTAGATACATTATTTCTTTGTATATTGGTCTTGGGACCACTTGACATACATTGTACTTATATTTGGTTTATATATATATATATATATATATATATTGATGTATGTTATTCACTTTTCTTTCTATGTGTTGTTTCTTTTCTTTCTTTATACACATGTTTCTTATATTTTGTATGCAATCTTTTATTTTTGTTTCACACTAAGATGCCTTGATGAGTTTTACTTAAAGTGTTTCAGAAATACAAGTTGTCAAAGCCTTCTTGCCATAAACTCTCTTCTTGCAAAGTTTTTCAAGAGTTTGTGTTAGGATAGATTTTATTGTATTCAACAAGTGAGTATGAGTTGAGTGATTTATGATTTCTCTCATATGTTCATTTGTTTATTGTGGTTTTGTCACGGATTGCCAAAGGGGGAGATTGTTAGGACATATGTGATTCAATGTTAGGAACATATGTCAACATTTTATGTAATTGGCTAATCCTTTGACAAAACGCACTTTACTTGTAATTGGGTAAATCTAGGATGTGTTTAATACTTCATTCAAGATTAAGTGTTAAACCCATGCAAGTTTGTCTAAGAAACAAGTAAAGAAGTGCTAGTTTTTAAAGCTTGACGGTTAGCATCTATCGAAGTTTAAAAGCTGTTTCAGCCCGTGGTTTGACAACTAGCTCGATAGATGGCTATCTATCGAGGTTTATGAAATTCAATTTTTAGGATTTCTTTCCTCATAACCCTAAACATATATAAGGATTATTTTGAGGGCCGTCAAAATGTGACACAAGTTGCACAAGTGTAGAGCAAAGTTTTGTTCATGCAAATTGTGACCAGAGACAAAATTTGTCCTAGTTCATCTTTCTCTTGAAGAAGCTGTTGTGTTTGTACACCATAGGGTTTTGTGACCAAAGAGCTTTGTGATCTTCATCGTGTGATGAACTGAAGAACTTTGCAGCAACATCTTTCTTAAGTTGGTGATCAAGCCGCGTACTGGGATCCACGCATCTATTGGTTAGTCATGTACTGGGAGCCGTGCATTGAAAATGAGAGATTGTCACTACAAAACAAGTCCAATTGGGTATTGGGGTAAAGGTTCAACTGTAGGTTGGTATAAGGTACTGGGATTCCTTTACATGTAACCACTTTTTTTGATAATAGTGGATTTTCGGGAGTGGTGACCTTAAAATCACCTGGTGGGGTTTTTGCCGTGTAGGTTTTCCCCATTCGTAAACAAATCACCGGGTCAATTTATTTTCTGCTACATACTTTAGTTAATTGGTGATTTGTTTGTGCTACCACACGCTTTGCATGTTAATTTGATTAATTAATAAACTTGGGTAATTAATCAATTAATTCATCACAATGGATCAATACATTCTTGGCCTATCAATATATTTGTTTCACGTTGACCTATGGTTCTTTACAGTTCAATTCTCAGTTGCTTATTTTGGATTCTCAATTGTTATTCAGGTTTTTTGCATTAGAATTAGTAAGTAGAAGTATTTCTTTGGTGTGTTTGTAAACTTGTAATGTAAGCCTACTGTGGGAATTTGATTGGGCTTCTGATTTTGTTGGGTTCATTTGATTGATAATATTGGTGGTTATATGCCAATATTTTGCATCATATTTCTGCTTTTTAGTGGGAAAGATACCATCTTCAGGTGCTTTTAAGCTTTATATTATGTTGGTTGCTGTATTAAGTTGGTTTGATTTTTGATAATAAACCATATTAACAGTGGTAGTTACATGTGTTTTTTTACAATTTAGCTTCTTGAAAGTATGTTTTTGGAGTTGCAATTTCAACGGAATTATAAATTTTTCTGTTCCAATTTTGTTTCAGACTATTTTGTTCTATTATAGTTTTCAGTGATTTAATTCTGATTTCATTTTTTTTTTTTTTTGTAATGAATATGTGTTGTGGAGAGAGAGTTGGAGAGAGAGATCTACGGGAGGCCCTTCACTATTGTCAGATCGGTCCCCTCTAATATTGTGAAGAGATTACTATATTAATTGCTGATCTGACACAACCAGATGAAGCATGGAGTCAAATATTATGTATATGAGATTGTTATCATATTGGACGAATTCTTTTTCTTCTCTTTTAGTTTTATACTCTTGCACAGATTGTTTGTTCTTCTCTTTTTCGTTATGACTATTATTTTTTTTTAATCTAAATGCAACCAAATGACCAATCTTTGGAACTCTGGCACATTTTTTTTTATATATGTTTTATTTAATTATTAGGTGTCTATGTGTTAGCAGGAACTGGAGCATGACTATGAGAAGAAGAATGAAAAGCCACTTCAATCTGCATATTTTCTAATTTTAATAAGAACCAAAACAGTCACAATGAATCTAAGAGGAGATATGCAAAACTTGAAAACTTTGACTTTCAATTCTTTTATTCATTTGTATATTATATGACTAAACATGTACCAAACATTGACTTTGTTATCAAGCGATTGTTCATAATTGTTGGCTCATTCTAAGAAATCACAATGTGTATCACTATTGAACTCTTTTCTCTGGGAACAAAAAAAAAAAAAAAGGCATTTGGTATCAGATGCCGACTGGTAAAAATAAGCTGAGTGGATGTGTTTTGTTTGATTAAATGATGGAGATTGTTGACAAGGTGTTTCTTATGATTTAGTGTTTATTTATGGCTTACACATTACAATTAGGTGTTGAATTTTGAAAATTAGATTAGTTTAAATAGTTGAGGATGGGAGAGAGGAAGGTGCTAAACAAATACTGCTCACTTGTCTTCAACCCTGAGGCTTTTGAGGGGTCAAGCACACATGATGCTCCCCATAAGTAGATGTTCTTGGTGACAATTATTTAGGTGTTAGAAGATTCTTATTCTACTTCAAATGTATAGATGCTTTGCTAAGCTTACCATCAAGACTAATCCATAAAATTTCAACTATATTGTTAAGTCTGGTGCTACCAGAATTTTTGGACCTGTGTGAAAAGGATGAGGTAAAATAAAATAAATAAAAATAAAGTCTTGCAATCTTTTGTACAAATAACATGGTTTTTGACTAAATATTTTGATTATTCTTTTCATTCATTAGGTAGCAGAGACAATAACCATAAAAGAGAAGTTGGAGAGATGGAAGATGCAATGAAATCTTTGGACAACAAAAACCTAGGATTTGAAAAGAAAAATGGACATCATTACTACACTGGATGGGATGAAATCTATGAAGGTATTATTTGCTTTACCAATTCTATTTTTATTTATTAGGGTAGGCTATCATCTCACAGTGCCACAAATGGAATCTTTAAGTCCCAAATAGCCTCTGTAAATTTTAAGATCACATGATCATAGATCAAAGTAGAAGGCCATGAAGGTTGTCTCTAGCCTTTCAGGTAAGGTTTTTATTTTTTGGGATGCTCTTCAAAGCATATACTTGGTTATGTGATGGCAATGTTGCTGTTAAATTTTCCTTCAAATTCACTCACTTTCTTAAAGTAATTTCTATTTTCTTTAGTTTATAATATCTGGGTCTTTATTTTTCATTCAACTTTTATGTGTGCAGTTCTTGTTCTTGTATTTCATGGGCTTAATCAGCAGAAAAGGTACCCCCACATCGTACTACTCGTTCTTATCAATCTTCAGCTTCAATCTTCTTGGGTTTAATCCTTATTCAAATATGTTTAAAAATTTAAGGGTTTTGTTTTAATTGGTGGTAGTTGATACTTGAGTGAGGATCTTGCAAAATATGCAAAAGTGTTAGTAGTAGGGGCTGATGGATTGGGCTGTGAGCTACTAAAAGACTTGGCTCTATTAGGTTTCCAAATTCTCAAAGTTTTTTTTTTTTTTTTTTTTTTTTTTTTTTTTTTTTAAATCATCACACCCATGTCATTGGTAATTTAGAAGCTGTTACCATATAATAATAGAAAATTAAAACAAAAAAAAAGGTTATTTGGAAGATGTTGAAGCACTTGGGTAAAGTAGGTAAATGAGATCTATCAAGTATTTATCTTCCTATTTAATGATTAATTGTAAGCATATAAAACAGGCAGTCATGAAGTTTTCGGTTGCAGTGGTGAAACTTGGGATAGTATTTAACATTTTATGGCTTTTACAGAAATTATGAACTTGAAGTAGGAGAATGAATTTTGTTGCCAATTTGTGGTGGGTGTGATCCCTCATCCCTCAATTTTTATCAAAGACAACATTTTCTGGTGGCTGAGATGTCAAAGTTTACTTCATGCCTTTTCCTTTCATTCTTTACAATTTTGTGGAAATTTACAAGGTTGTTTTGGTGTTACAATGAAGAAGAAAGTCCTTGGGAATGATGAGTTTTTGTTGAAATTTGATGAGACGAAGGGTAGAGGGAGTGTTAAGAGTTTGGAGAGTTTGATGGAGTAAGAGGATGGTAGTTTAGGTAGTACTTCTGAGATTGAATGGGAGAGTAATGGAATTGAAGTTGAATAGGACGAAAGAGAATATTTTTTATGGTATGGCAGTGGTTTCTTTGCATCGTCACAATTTGGCATGTTCCAACTTTTATGATTGGTGAGAGCATGTATTGGTGACTATTTCTTCACTGTGTTGGCATGCTTGACACAGCAATACGTGATGGAAATATATGGTGCTAAGGACAGCCCCAAAGCCATGCTTCCTATTTTGAACTCATGATAGATGGTTCCAAGACACCTATGCCAATTAGGCTTGAGCTTGGTGGAGAAATGCATTTATTGTGTATGAAGATGCGTATGTGGATCATGTATGATTCCTTCTGAAATTTGATGTTTAGCTGGCTTTAAGTCTGTTTGTCGTGTTTTCTCTTATATCTATCAGTTGTTCATGGAAACGAATAGCATGGTAGAAACATAATTAGTGTGCTTTTGTTTAGCTTATAAAAACAATACAAGTAGGTTTTTTTTTCTCAAGATGTGTATATTTTCGTTTTGTCTTATTAAAAGGTTTATTCTTAAATTACATTTGAGATGAAAGTTAAAAATGACCGGCCTTCTTAATTTACCATTATTCTTTATTGAATCAAATGTATTTATAACTAAGTGTACCATTTTTTTTAAAGAAAAAAAAAATAGAATAACTAATTGTACCAATGAAATTAGACATATATAACTTTTGCTAATTATACTGTGCATCGCACAGGTTAGCGGCTAATTTTTACTGAAGTGAAAACTAATGACCACACTTCTAGTTCATTTAATTCCATTTCACTTCCAATCCTAGATCCATTTCACTCCAAACTTGATAATGTTCAAGAAGAACCCTTTTTTTTGTGCATTAATGAGCACTTTGAAAAATGCAAAAAAATGCAAGGACTCGACGGTAAAAAATGTATTATAAAAAGTTTTCGACATTGCATTTACATCAGCAGGAATGACATTCTTCGATTATATAAGATGGGTGTCTTAAGATATGATTATTGCCTTAAGAAGCATCGGACTATTACTGGTTGTGCAAATTGTTTTTACTTGAATGGTATGAAAAGAGTATTAAAAGGCATTGAGATGTCATTTTTACACAAGATACTAGAGCTAACACCAAATTTTATATTTGTTAAGTACTTTCCAATCTCTATCTTTCTGTATGAAAATAATGTACAAATAGAACGATGTCCTCATGAGTCCCACAAAGAAGATATGGTCTCACCCAGATAACCGAAACATCATATTAGTGTAACCCCACCAAGTTCATACCCATAGGTTGAAACTATCTCATAAAAAAATGGAGGTGTCTATTCTTATGATTCACCAAGTAGGAAAACTAATCCCTCTCATATTAGCAACAATGGTTGAGAATTTTTGGACTCTGCTGATGTTTTGGCCTATAGTTCATCATGGTTGAAGAAGACAACAAAGACAAGTGGTCCATCAACCACATTTGCATTGATACTTGTAATCCATGAATGTAACTGGGATTTGAATAAATTCTACATGATTGATTTTGATTCTAAGGGTTTTCTTTGTGAATGACTTGATCTCATGAGAGTTAGGGTTTTATTAAGTAAGAATCTTAAAAACATGAACAACTGGTGTTCATTAATCTCATATCTATAACTTGCTTTTAATTGGTGGAGCTAGAAGTGTTTTAATTTAGAGCCCGTTTGGATAGGCTATTCACAAAGCCTTAACTCATGTTTTAGCCAAAATGTGATTTTGTAAACCGTTTTGTTCCAAAAGTTTAGCACGTTTGCCTTTTTAAAACCTAAATTTTTCATGTTTTAGAAACACTACTTCTCTTTACTTTTTCAGAAATGCATTCTAAGTTACCGCTAATTTTTTCTTCTGAAAATCAAAATAGTGCCAACGATAATCTTAATTATCTAAAAACCAGCTTATCCCTTCCCCCATGTATATCTCCTTTTCTGTTCTCTCAGTTATTCTAACTCCTCCACGGGTTCTCTTTTCTCTTTTGCTACTTTTGCGTTGTTTGCAGTCATCGTTGTCGATCTCGCTTGCCAAGTCATTCTCTGTTACCATTATACTGAATTTATGTTATAGATTTGGGCTTTTTGCATGGTGGTTATACATTGTTAGAAATCTAAATTTTAGAACTTATTTTGACTAAAGGATTTGTTGCTGCTACTGTTTATGTTTCTGGGTTGTGGATTTATTTGGGTTTTTGGCTACTTTTGAGACATGCCCGTTTGGGTTTTGGTTATTATTGCTTTATATTTGTAGACACAAATATCATTAGAATTAGATTTTTTTTTTTTTTTACCAAATGCTTATTTGTGATTTCTAAAATCGTGTTTTCAAAACACCCTATCCAAGTGGACTCTTAATTTTTAGTGCGTCTTGGAGAAGAAATTAGAGTTCCATTATGGGTTGGATCCAATACCCAATAAATAAATAAAATCAACATATAGTTATACTGCCTAAATTAGTAGATTGAAAATTAGAATGCTTAGATTGGCACTTCCACCATGAATAAATCTGTCAATTGACACCATGAATTATAGACGAAAAAAAAATCAAAGTTGAATAAAAAAGATGTTAAATAACTGGAACTCAGATTTTTTTTCATCTATAATTCATGGTGTCAATTGACAGATTTATTCTTGGTGGAAGTGTCAATCTAAGCATTCTAATTTTCAATCTACTAATTTAGGCAGTATAACTGTATGTTGATACAAAAATTTTCATATATCTTTGGGCCATCAAACAAGGCCCAACGTCAAACAAACTAAGCCCTAAATGAGACGGCACCTGGACCTATGTCCTAGTTGGAATGACTAAATAGAGAATAAAGCTTAAGGAAAGATTTTATGCAAATTACCTTAGAATGGAGTAATAAATAAGTCTTGAGGATGACCCAATTTCCCTTGAATGGGGAATGAGACTAAGAATTGTCTCTAGTGAAGGTAGCCTTTGAATAGAGCAATAGTGGGCCTGGAGGTGACCTAAATGCCATATGAAGAAGAGATACGGCTGAAAAGGTCCCCTCCATAATGAGCTTGGGTATGAGAATAAATGAGCCCATGGGTGGGCGAAAACCCTTGTGTAAGGGAATGATAGAAAATAGGCCCAAACCCTTTGTTTAAAGGATTTGAAAAGGATCAAAGGAAACTAGAACCCTCCATGGGCACTACCATTGGGCAAAGCAAGAAAAGGCATTAGTCTTGCTCACCCACATCCCATAAGTGCAAAGGGAGCAAGACCTGTTGCTATTGAAACTCGGAGGGGCGGTTTGATGGAAGGAAGAAAAACCCTAATTTATGTTGGTTTGATGCAATGCTCTTATTTGTGTTGGTAATATACTAATTACTCAATATAAAATAAATAAAAGTCTAACTTGTGGGTCCAACCCTATCTAAGTGGGTTGGATTGGGTTAGATTTTTTTCAACCAGACCATAGTAGGTCGAATTGAAAAAATCCTTCAACATGACCCACACACTCCCTTACTTCTCTTTCACTAGAGGGAAAAAATGTACAACAATACAAACCTCTTCGTATGATTAACGAGAAGAATAAAATTATGTTCACGTTATTTTCACAATATAAAAGTGACAACAATTAAAGGTAGGTTACAAAATTTTCATGTTAACGATAAATTAAAATAAAAAAATCAATAACAATTTATTACTCAAAATTTATGGTAAAATAACTATAAAAATATCAAAGGTGAAGCAACATGAGATGCCAGTGTCTGTCTGGTTGTTATAAAAGCGGAACTGGCCTTGAAAAGGCCCTATCACGGGAGGTATTATTGTCCAGGGGGGAAAGATTAAGAAGCAATGGCATAAACAGTAAATAAAAGGCCGACTGAGTGCTATTTAATAAAACGCTACCACCCATTAACAGTAAACTTGTAATCCAACGTGTGGACTGTAAGGCGAAGACGAATTCGCTGAGAAAAAAATATATGAGGTCTTTCATTTGTAGCCTCAGAATCAGATCCAAGTCCAACACAAGTCTCTCTGAGCATAGCTGTTCTAATTTACTTTTAAATTACTATAATAAAAAAATAGTACGAAGTAATATTTGTTCAAAATATATGGACCATACGTAAATTCAGAAAATTCCTTCGTCCTTTGGTTTTTTTTTTTTTTTAAATATCACACAAAAAATAAAAATCTAAAGATACCGATAAGACTCTTTTTACTTTTGTTGCACCAAACAACATTCTTTCACTTGTTTATGTGTTGGAAGATATTTTTCTATTTCAGGCAAGTTTGTCTTTGGTTCCCTCACTCTCTCTCAGCTGCTGCTTTCTTTAATGGTATTGCATTTACTTTTTTCAATTTCATTGAGTTTAATTCATTGGTCTATGTGTGCTTTTTTTTTTTTTTTCTAAGGTTGTTCTTTTACACTTTTTGGTTACAGAAAATGGAAGTAAGGATTCATTTTCTGCACTTAAAATTGAAGCATTCATGTTGGATGGATGCTCTTTTATAGTAATGATGATGTTGGTTATATGGTTTGTATATTTTTCTAATTTGAAGTTCAAGGAATGGTTGTAGTGGAATTTTTTTTTTTTATTATTATTTTTTAAATAAGGATATGTAGTTGAATTTCTTTCTCTCATGCTTTGAGCAGCAAATTCAAAGTGGGGTTTAGTTGGTTTGCCTAATATCAAAAAAAAATGTTTGTTCTTTAAGAGGAGTGTGATTACTAATTCATGTATTATCAGTTATGGATATTTCTATGCCATTCCAAAAGCATAATGTGCTTTTGATTTAATGGGTCTGCTTAAATTGGAAAAATCCCACTTTCACAGTAAATAAATACAACTTATGCTTCTCTCTCTCTCCATTAGTTGAAAAATTTTAATTCATTATTTCATTTTGTGTTGAAACTTGATATTGATTCAATTGATTTAGAATTCACCCCTCTTCCCTTTTAGGTTATTCTTTTTTGGAGCTGATGTTATTGTTGTTGTTGTTCTTTTTTGGATGTCATCCTAAATTCCAGCCATGAATTCATCTTTTCCCCCCTTTTTCTAATTCTTGTATTTCAGCCATGAATTCATCTTTCCCCCCTTTTTCTAATGTAATTTTCATTTGAGTAGGTCATTTGCACAACAAATCATTCATATTGATTAAATGGTGTGTTCCGACGGTATGAAGCGAGCTGCAGAGGAAATGGCTGTAAATAATGCAGTAGGAAATGAAGAACTTAAAAGAAAAGATTTTGATCCTTCCCTGAAACCAGAGGGTCAAAATTTCTCGAGATCACCAGTGACCTGCTTATCTGTGAGAGGTGAATGGCTGGAGAGATCAGAAAATGATTGTTTGGCTGCCATGGAGGGGAAGGATTCAAATAGATGCATAGCTTCTTTAGATGGTTCTGAGCCTCTGACTACTAGTTCTACAATTGATACAGGGCTTGTTGTGGAAGAGTTAACAGTGGGAAATTATAGGAACCAAAATTTAGATTTAGTTAGTAGCCCCAACAAAGCTAAGCAGGGCCAGTGGCAATATCTATATCAGTTAGCAAGTGGGTCTAGAAGTAAGGGTTCACAGGGCGATTTGGCTTCTACTGGCAAGGATCAAATATTGTTGAGAGTCAGAGAAGAGTTAGTAGCTATGAATTCTGACCCGAGGAGTCTGAAGCTTTTGTCGAGCAAGTTACTTGATCCTGCACCAAAGGGAGTTTTTGCATATATGAGGGCTAGTGAAGACAAGATTATCTCAAGCAATTCACTATCTACTACTCCTGCTCGATTGAAAACCTTGTCAACATCTAGCTTTTCTCAGCTATTTGTGAAGAAATCCTTGGCAGGAAAGAGATCTATCTGTGGAGCCTCAGAGGCTTGCAGTGGCTTTGGTGGTGCAATTGGGGACCAGAATGATGAAAAGCTGCACGATGTAACTAAGGTAGCTTCTAGTGCTTTATTAAATTTAAGTGCCAACAATGGTCAGTCTTCCACACATAGAATTGATAGGTCTGGTCCTGAACCGTTCAATGATGGGATCAGCCTAAGGGAATGGCTTAAACCTGGGCATAGTAAACTAAACAAAGCTGAGAGTGTGCTTATATTCAGACAGATTGTGGAGTTCGTGGATTTCGCACACTCTCAAGGAGTTGTCTTAAATGACTTACGGCCATCTTGTTTCTTTTTACTGCAATCAAGTAGAGTTAAATACACTGGTTCCTCAACAGCCGTGAGAGAATTAGAGGGGGTGATGTGTCAAGAATCATTTCGGAAAAGGCCATTGGAACAAGATGAGCATGCCTACCTTAGTTTGGGTGCAAAGCAGCGAAGAATATGTGAGGAAATGAATTCTATTAAACAACAGCCTTACTTCATGACTAATGGTGGCTTAAGTACTAAATCAATGAAAGAGACTGAAATTTCAATCACTGGTCCAGAAGATTCAGGACACACTGAACTTCAGTCTCAAAACAATTCCAGCTGCCAAAATAAATCAGTGGCTACACAGCAGACTATTCCCGTAACTGTTCACAGGTGCCAAAATAAATCACTGGCAGCACAACAGTACGTTTCTGCAACTGTTCAGTCAGAAGAGAAGTGGTATACTAGTCCAGAGGATCTCAATGAGAGAGGTTGCACATTTTCATCAAACATCTATGGTCTTGGTGTTCTTTTTTTTGAGGTGAGAATTTTATTTTTTTAATTGGTTTTTGTAGTTATGTGTTTGTTGAAAGATAAGATTAAAATCCTAGAGAATTGCTTATTGCTTCTTTGTTAAGTTATTTTTACATCAAACTTGATGCTTAAGCCAAGTATGTTAAATATAAACTCACTTTGCTGTGTATGAAAACCATCATATAAATTAAAATTGATATGAGATTTTGGTTATGAGGACCTTTTAAGACTGAATTTTTCTGGTATATGGCATCTGTACAGTGATATTATTATGTACCCCTACCAAGATATACCTATTTGTATCTTGGTATGGTGTAAGACATATTCATTCATGGGAGCACCTGCTGAATATTTGAAGCCACATTTCATCTGCAGTAGCAGTGATACCATTCAAATGTAAATGAGTTAAATCCTGAAGTAGCCCGATGAAGTAAAATATCTCATTGATATGATTGATTAGTGCACTTTGGCAGAGGCATTTCTAGCTGGAGTATGAATGCAATATAAATTTCTATGAATAGATTTGGCACAAGAAATGAAAATGCATCAATCTTCATTCACTCAATTGCTTCATATTCCTATTGATTAGTTCTTTATTTTTCTTTTTGGTACTTGGTTCTCTTAAATTTTAATTTTTCTCTTAAGATTCCATCCTAAAAATTGAATTGAAATACTATTTTAATACTAATGCAGCTTTTTATATCAGTTGCTCGGCATTTTTGAATCATGCGAGGCGCATTCTGCAGTGATGTTGGATTTGCGCCATCGGATTCTTCCACCAAACTTTCTCTCAGAAAATCCAAAAGAGGCGGGCTTTTGTCTTTGGCTTCTGCATCCTGAACCTTCATCTCGTCCAACAACTAGGTATCATTATATGCAGCATTTCGGTTATTTTACCTTCTACCATTAAATTTCAAACTTCTCTAAATATTTTGTTAAATGTAGAGGTTGTAATCATTGAAGTATGAATATTTCAATACAATGGTACCACATTAAATATCAGAGATATGCACCAGAAGTTACAATTTTTGCTAAACACCCCCCCCCCCCCCCTCCTCCCTGTGGGTGCCCCCCATTTTTTTGTGTTTGTCTTTGAGGTGTGTTTAGCAACCTATCCTAATTCTAGATTAAAAGTATCTAGGTCTTGCTAGTGATTAATATTTTAGTAACTCAAGCTACCAGTATGCGGTATAATTGCACTTCTGCCAACTAATGATGAAGCCGAAGCATCTTGAGTCCTTAACCTCTTAAGTTCATATGCAATTCAGATATATTGTGTTAATTTTACATTTAGCTTCATTTAATATGATGAACATCTACGATCCTCTAATGGGAGACCTTCAAATGCTCAGCGAAAGTGGTTGAGGATTTCAACTTGTAATCCAAATAGTTATTCATATTCTTAAATGCGGAATATTCCTACTCAAACCTATATAGTTTATATGCCTGAAAATATCAGAGCTATTGTGTCGGGTTCCAGCATGATGAAGAACAAAGGCCCTGAATTTGTAGACAAGTGCTAGGTCCCACCTGGAAAATCTTCTTGATAATAGATGTAGAATGGATTCAAGAAAAATAGCTCAGGGGTAGGATAATGTTCAGTTGCTGCTCTAGCCAGGTGAATCCATAGACCCTTATGAGGAAATGTTTATCAGTCACTGAACCATCCATTGAAGGCTTCTGACATTTTTGACTGGAAAAACATGTTATTTGACCATCTATCTGTTAATTTTACTTTCCCCTGCACTTCTTGAAAATATAATATTACTAGCTGCAACTGTGTTTGATTAATTTTGTTAAATTTTGGATATCAACTGCTGCAATGTATTTGATTGATGATAAATCCTGCTATTTCTTGGTCCATTACATAGTTTTAATGTGGCGGATTTAGAAGTTTTTTAATTTGCTGTGCCACAGGGAAATACTCCAGTCTGAACTGTTATTTGGATCCCAAGAATTGCATTCTGGGGATGATTTCTCAGTATCTGGTTCTGTTGATGATGGTGAATCAGAGCCATTACTTCATTTCCTAATTTCATTGAAAGAACAGAAACAGAATCATGCCTCCAAATTAGCTGAAGATATAGAATGCTTAGAAGAAGATATTAAATTGGCTGAGAGAAGGCACTTAATAGGGACATCCACAGCTTTTTCTTGTGGACAGGAAGAAATTCCTAATGAAGGGAAATCAGGGTTCCATCTTCTAGATTCTATAAATTCAGGTGCGTCACCAAGATCATTTTCAGTTTCAAAATTAAATGAAGAAAGATTGATGAGAAATATCAGTCAACTAGAGAATGCTTACTTCTCCATGAGATCCCAAATCCAGCTTAGAGAAAATGCCATTGCAGAACGCTCTGATAAAGAGGTGCTAAATAACCGAGAAAGGTGGACACATTTAAAAAATGAACATGAAAAACCAAGCAGAAATCAGAAAAGCGTTGATCGGCTTGGAGCCTTTTTTGAAGGTTTATGCAAGTTTTGTCACTATAGCAAGTTTGAAGTCTGTGGGACATTAAGAAATGGAGATCTTCTCAACTCTGCAAATGTGACTTGCTCTTTAAGTTTTGACCGTGATGAGGACTACCTTGCTGCAGCCGGAGTATCAAAGAAAATCAAAATTTTTGAGTTTTCTGCTCTTTTAGATGACTCTGTCGATATCCATTATCCCATTGTTGAGATGTCAAATAAATCAAAGCTTAGCTGTGTTTGCTGGAACAACTACATCAAGAACTATCTGGCTTCAACAGATTATGATGGTGTGGTTCAGGTGTGTATTCCTTACACATAATGTTTTTACTTGTTATATATGTTTATTCTGTTTTCACTTTTCACCTGTGAGATGGGTGTTATATAATAATAATAATAAAATGGAAGTGTTTGACTTTTTGTATAGGTCTTCATATGCTGCCATATAGGCTTTTGATAGTTTAAATTTTTTCACATCAACATTGCACTATATATTATTTTTATTTGGTTGTTAATTGTCAGAGTTATAAAGGGTTCTAAATTATTATATTTAGTTTAAAAAAAAAAAACTGAATTATAACCCATTGTTCTGTTGGACAAAGAACCCAGACGCTAAATGAATTCTAATTAAATTATATTTGGTCTTCTCAAATAAATTCTAATTAAATTACATCTGATCTTTATATTAGGCTCTCTATCCTAACTAGTGTAGTACACTACACAAGCCTTAAACCTAGTGTATTCAGGAAACCTAAACTTAGTGTAGTACAATAGTGAATTGGGCTTGGGCCCAATTGGGATTTAAACCTAATATTCTAAGTCTCTCCTTAAACTCTAAAATGGATTTCAAGGGACTAGCTTGAGTTTGGATGCTAGATCCCAAAACCATCCCAGTGGATGAGATTTGGTGAAGATTCATCCAGTTGATTATGAGAAGCAATGGAGCAAAACTTTAAGATATCCTAAAGTAGGCGATGATGGACATGAGAGGCAATGTAGTGAAGCTGTAATGTTAGACAATGACAAATGAAGTAGTAGTCAATCTAAGTATGTTTGGTTCACTCATGGAAGAATATCATTGGCGCTATATGTATTGCATTACTGTTACCATAGTTGGTAGGAGTGGGAGAAGATGAACAGACACTTCTATCTTGTAGAAGCCAGTATAACCATAGAAGTTCAGATGTAGTATCAGAAAATGCCCTATATTCTGCTTCAGTGCTAGACTAAGCGACCATAGTCCGCTTTTTTGCTATACCATGAGATAATAGAATCACCAAGTAGGAAGCCAGAAGACCATAGAAGAGTGCCTGTTTGTAAAGTCTCCTACCCATTCTGCCTCAGTGTAAGTGTGAATCATGAGAGGTGACTGGGAGGAGAAGTAAAGTTAAGGGAATAGAATGACCTTGAGATATTGGAGTATGTGAAGAACTGTTGCATAGTGAGTGGATCAAGGTGCCATCATAAATTGGTTGACTATATGAACTGCATGTGAGTTATCAGGATGTGTCACTTTAAGCTACAAAAGACTCCTGACCATCAGCAGAAGGTAGCATCTTCAAGCGGTTCACCATCACGAGTAGAGTCATTTGTTAGGCTTAAGAAATGTGTTATCATTTTTCTGAATGGTGATCTGATTGTGGAAGTATGTATGAAGCCTCAAGTCAAAATAATGAGGAAACTGTACATTGAACTGTGTGAAACAACTGTCCAATAGTAGTCATTGTATGGGCTCTCAATTCTTATAAGGGTACTGTTAAAAGAAAACCTAAACCAAGTGTAGTAAGGAAACCTTGGAGCCCTGTAATAGAGTAGCCATATTAAAGTAGATCACCTTATCATAATTTCCCTGATGCTTTTTGTGACTACCTGCAGTCAGAGAATGTCTCTAAGAGTGTACCTAAGTTCAATATGATGTTGGAGCAGGTCTGTATCCATAACTTTACTGAGTGACGCACTGCATTAGTACGTTTGATTAAAATGGGTACTAGCCTACCGGCATTTGGCTGTAGTTTTTTTATATTAGGAAATATATGCATGATGATTGATGAGGAACTCAATTCCAAAACTATTTATTGCCATCTGTTTCCTTTTGCAAGATGCTTCACTTAGGGAAATATTGATCCTTGTCTTTTATTCCGTGTTACCAAAAGTTTTTATTTTTTATTTTTTATCAGTGATATTTTTATCCTCGACCTTTTATTTGAGTTTAATAATATTCTTTAACAACTACTATTGGTGATTTTCTTGTAATCTAATGGGCATGGATGGAATCCAGATGTGGGATGCAGGCACTGGTCAAGGATTCTCTCAATACGTGGAACACCAAAAGAGGGCTTGGTCTGTTGACTTTTCTCAATCCGACCCCACAAAGTTCGCAAGTGGAAGTGATGACTGTTCTGTGAAACTGTGGAGCATTAATGAGGCATGCTCTCTCATGTCATCTAATAATGGCTTAGCTTGCTTGATATTAGTATTTCCATGAATTAAAATTTACAATTTCTGATTATTTATCCTTCTTGAGAATACTCAAAAGTGAAAGAGGGTAGGGGGGAAAGAGAACCCCAAGCATAGGAGTTGTGTTACACACAGAAACACACATACATCCATAGCCACCTATTTATGTATGATTGGGAAAGAAATAAGTTTTTTCTCTCCTCATTGCCTTCTACAAGAGTTTTTACATATGGGGCTATCCATCACAATTTGTTAGACCCGCATAGGATATATATTTTTGGTCTAGTTGGTCAACTGGAGTAACCGCTCAATGGAACCTTTTTTGATGATTATGTACTTCTTTTTAAATCAGTGTTGATCCTTGGTATCAAGTATGATTAAGTGCCAAATTTGAGGTTCCCTTACTGACCTCAAGGTCCTAGTTATTCTATCATATGAACTCATACTATCGCTTAAAAGTACTGTAATAATCTTTATGAGAGAATTTGTTATACAAAGTTAGGGGAGTGGTTCTAATGTGATTATTTGTGCAGAAAGATTCTATTGTTACCATTTGGAACCCGGCCAACGTCTGCTGTGTTCAGTTCTCGGCTTACTCTACTCATCTATTGGCTTTTGGATCCGCTGATTACAAGATTTACTGCTATGATCTTCGGTATACAAGAATCCCTTGGTGCACATTAGCTGATCATGGGAAAGCTGTCAGCTATGTAAAATTTTTAGATTCAGAAACCCTTGTTTCCGCATCTACTGACAATACTTTGAAGCTTTGGGATCTAAGTAAAACTAGCTCAACTGGGTTGTCCTGCACTGCTTGTAGCTTAACCTTTGTTGGTCATACTAATGAGAAGGTTGGTTTCTCTATATGATAATATTGGAATCTATATGTGTGTGTGTGTATGTATATGTATATAAAATAAAACTTAAAGGTGTGCATCTTCCACATTATTCATGAATTAGTTGAGTAGTCTTTCTTTATACTTGAAAGAGGAATCGAAGTACTTGTTTTGGTCAAAAAGTACATTTCGTTTTTGACAAATAAGTATTTGATTCATGCTTTTCATCTTGTCTCTTATGTAAAAGGCCCTCGATAAATTAAATGGCCCAAATATTGTAGTGACTCGCCATTTTATGTGAAAATGAGTGAGGCCTTATCAATCTGGATGGGATGGCACCATCATAGATTATCTATTAGACACAATCACACACACAAGTGCACACACGTGAACACGAATGTGTTTGTATTTGTATCAGTATAGGTGGTCTGTGTATGTTACATCTCTTTTTGAGCATTCACTATATTATTATTTCTAACTCCTTGTCTACTGCTTGCTCAGAATTTTGTCGGTTTGTCTGTTTTGGATGGATACATAGTATGTGGCTCAGAAACTAATGAGGTAAAATTGTTTGATGTCAAAATTCACTTTGATAATGTTAATTTTATTATGGGATTTTATGTGGCGTAAGCACTTTTATATTGGAGTGATTATAAAAAAGGCGTGGTAGTGCATGTTGCCTCCTTACAGAAAATTCTGATCTTGTAGTCATCATAAACTAAGAACTATTGAAATCCCTCGTCTTTTGGGAGTTTGGCATTCTAACATCTTAAATTATTACTTGTGAGAATGGATGCATTTATTACCATTAAAATTGCATGCAGCACTTGCGTGCAGTTTATTTTTTTTTTAATAGAAATCTAAAAATCTGTTTGGTTTGACAGGATACCTTTTTCCTAAGATCCTTTCTCTTAAGGGAATTATGAAACTGCTTCTATGATGTGGGCTAGGTGCCAGCATTTAATTTATTAAATATTATCCAAGTATAAGATCTAGAATGCTGATCACAAGCAGATGATACACACCCCATCAAGCAACACTAATGGGCTTTCCTATTAGAGATGTCACTCCTTTGTGAATAGCCAGAAGATACATAGATCCTTCATGACCATTTTTGTTTTTTATTTTCTTTTGCAAGAATCAAGGCCTTATGTTCAACTTCTAACTGCAATTATTTCCCCTTTGTTTTTCAGGTATACAGCTATTATAGATCTCTGCCAATGCCAATCACTTCTTACAAATTTGGATCAACTGATCCTGTTTCTGGAAATGATATTGGTGATGATAAGGGACAGTTTGTTTCTAGTGTCTGTTGGGGAAAAAAGTCCAACGTTGTTGTTGCTGCTAACTCAAGTGGAAGCATGAAACTATTGCAGATGGTGTGAGAAACATTGTTCTCTCTATGTTTGTAATAGCAATCAGTTCTGTTCCTCAAACATATCACCTTAGCTTGCCAGTGACAACAATTAATCTAAAGTCCTCTTTGGTTGGAAATGAGTTGGACCAGAAATTTTCTCTGGTTGCAGGCTAAGAGAGGGAACACAGTTGTTATGGAGCCTTCTAAGTTGCTTTTTATTGTCTTGCATCCACAAGGCATTGCACAGGACAAAGAAATCCATTAACCTGCCGATTCTGGCTGTTGCCCTTTGATGAGTACTCCACGTTACGCCCTTACTGTTGAGATCAGAGATTAGTGGAAGTTGACAAGATATGGGCATAGCTGGTACAAAACCAGGGTTTGAGTTGCACTACCTCAAAAAACTAGAAGCTAAGTGAATAAAGATCATAGTACTCTTCAATGAATGATTCCAATCATTTTTACCAGAGATCTTTTAGACAAGTTGACAAGGTTCGCTGGAGTTGGAGAAGATTCACGAGCTGTGGTATCAATAACTTTTCGAGTGGCGTATATCCTGCACAAGCATTTACCTTGCCAACAAACCAGTAGCAGAAAAGGAATGTAAATTAACTTTAATTATTAAGAAGGGTTTAGGTTATACCATGATTGCTACTCAGAACTGTATACTTATGTGGCTACGCAGTCTTCCGATTAAAATTTTCAAGGAGTGAGATATGTTTTACCAGGGTGGCCTCTCCTGATAAAGGAAGTTTTTTATACCATATCCATTTTAATTAGCTCCGCAATAACTTGTGATTTAGCCAAGTATTGTATGATATGATACATGCTTACCAAAAATGTGACATCTATTTAGCATGTCAATGCAGATATGTTCAGATGTAACTTTGCTCATTCTTTTGGGCATGTTTTCTGCTTAACAGCAGTCCAATGACTTAATCCCCACATTGTAGTTTCTTTTATTTTTTTGTGTTAAACTCTTTCTCCCTGTCTCTCTCTCTCTCTCTCTCTCTCTCTCTCTCTCTCCAATGAATAAAAAAACTGAAACAAAAATAAAATCCTTTTCACACAAAATAAAGAATAATACAGATGTAATGAGTTGCTGCAGGGCATACTGAACTGTACATCTTTTCAAAATCTAATATTATAATCTGAGCAAAAATGCCCTACTCTACGGCCAAACATTTCTGATCTAACAATTCACTAAATTTTTTTTTTTTTTGGCTGAGAATCTAACAATTAACGTGATGTCTAGAAGTTAAAAGAGTGAAGCTGTTGTTGAGGCAAATGGTTCGGTAAGATTTAAGACTATGGGAGTTCAGAATCGGAGGCGGCATGACCAGATGATGATCTACGCATTCTTGGACTCATCATTGTTGGACTAATCACCATCAGCTGGCCCTCTGAACTCATTCTCATACTACGTCCACAAGGGGAAAGTTGTGGAGGCCTTACTGATCGTCCTTTTGGTGTTCCTGTATAACAAAATCCACATGAAAATGGATAATGTTTTCAAAAGAATGTCTCCAGTGAAAGAATAAATTAATGTCTGAAGCATCTGAAACTCAATCTCAGATTGCAAAAACTACTGAAATGTGATTGATTAGTATCATAGCAAAGTAATAAACAGGACCAAGAACACTGAAACAGTAAAATAGTTTAAGCATGTGAGTAAATTTTGACTGCCAGATTAACTTAATGACTAGGTGCCACATAAAGTTCAGTATACATTCTATGCATAATTCTAGAATATCTTTGATAGAATTGCATTCTTCGAATCTTTCTTCTTCTTTACTTTGTGTTCAATAAAGTGATGATAGGAGAACATGTAAGCAAAGTGACTCTTCTGATCAAAAGTCTTTCTGTACCAGTTTGCTAGAGAGCAGAACATTTTTTTTTTTTTTTTTAAATTACATAGACTATTATGTTCGTACTTCCCAGACCTTTTACAAGGAAAATCTATCACAAAACCAATTTAGAAGCAGTACAAGTTGTTTCCACTTTTTCTTTTTCTTTTTTTCGCAAAAGTAGTTGTTGCAGAGTTTTGAACAATTCTAGTTCTTCACAACTTGCATCTGATATGTTGTAATGAAAAACATTTACATGATATTTTCTTACTCAGCTGCAGGTTAAAGTGGATAGCCAGCATATTTATAGTCTGTCTAAATTAGTTGGCACTGTTTTGCATTTTCTCCTAGTGTCAAATTCCATATTACATAGATGAAAAACTTGAAATGATGGGCTTAAAAGGTTTATTATTTAAAGAAATAACTGTTCAGAGATTGTTAAATCTGTTGTGATTCCTGGCATTATAAGCATTATACTCTTCCAAGTAATTAATATTATTCTAAATTATTCTAGAAAAATAGTTATGAATGAATAAACAAGAAGAGCACCTGCTTGTTTGTTTGCCTTCAAATCTAAAGATTTCCTTGACATTAAGGATTTCTTGCTATCAGGCGAAGCTAAAGCCTTTCTGTCATTTGCTGGCAAGAATATTGGATCATCCATTATGGTCACATTTTCATCCCCACAAGCTGATGCTCCATCACTTCCTGATTCTGAATTATCTTTTAGGCTTGTATTTGTTCTCTTTTTCTCCTCAATTCTATAAACAAACATCTGAAATGGGATCTGTGTTATAGGCAATGGATCGGAACTCCCCCAGAAAGAGAGTTTCCTCGAAAGCCCTGACTCAATGTCACAGTAATCTACCAATGGCATTGGTGGGTCAGGCTGGCTATTGTAATCAGGATTCAAAGCTAGGAACCGTTTTGTGTAGCGAAGAATCCTACAAATGGATGAGAAGCTTGGCCTTTGATTTGGATCAGTATGCCAACATCTCTTTGTCAAATTGGTCAGATATTTTGGTGCATAGAATGGAAAAAGTGGCCTCTCCCCTGCCCTAATGTTTCGACTCATTTTGTCTCCTTGAAGATGGCTATCCTCAAAAGGAACTTTCCCAGTTAAAAGTTCAAAGCAAACCATTCCAAAACTGTATACATCAGACTTTTCTGTGTACTTGGAATTCTCAGCACTTCCTGTCTGTTCTTGCTCTTCCAGAACTTCAGGCGCGTACCAAATGAATGGGAGGGTTCCAGTTCCACATTGATTTGAAGAGCTCTTTTGGATGCCATTTTTAATATAGGATAGTCCAAACCCTGAAAGCTTAGCATGAAAGAAACCTTCTGTTGAGGTGGCTCTTGCTTTGACAAGAATGTTAGAAGGATTCAAATCTCCATGGTAAATTTTCTTTGAGTGAAGATATTCCATTCCTCTTGCAATTTGAAGCATAAGATCGAGTGCAACAGCAAGAGAAAATGGATTCCGCTTTCTTGGGCCAGAAATCTCTTTGATGTAATTGGAGAGGTCTTTGTTCATGAGTTCCATAACCAGAAAACACTCTTTCTTTTCCTCGTCGGTAAAGCCACAAAAATAGTTCATTATATTTGGGTGGGAAAGAGACAATAATGAAGAAATCTCTGGAATATGAGGTTCAATATTCCCGAAAAAGTGTCTTATGGCAAAGCTTTCTCCCAACCATAGGATCTCCTTGTACTGACTGCCACCCCCTAACCGCCGCCTCACCATGTAATCCTTAGACCCTACAAGGATTGAAGTTGGCAAGAGTTTTCCATTCAGAGGCTCTGATCCATCTAAGTTTCTGAAAAGGAGATTAATGAGTTGCTTGTCATACTTTGTTGCACCCAAAGCTCTCTTTTCCTGGATTTTGTTTAGAAGCATCCATCTATCTTCCTTCCAAACTGTGTCAATTCGATTGCAAAAATCATGAGCAATGAGGTATTGCTTTCCGAATTTCCATTGGAAAAGTTTCAAATCTTTATATTCTCCTTTGTACTTGTTCGAGTGCACAAGTTTCTTCCTTTGAATATCATCCTGATCCCAACCAGACAACTCTCCTGCAATCTCAATTGCTTCAATGACAATTGGAATACAGCTAAGCAAGTTGTGGATGTGAAACTCAATGCAGTCAGTGTTCTGATAGAGGGTAATGGCTTTAGCCCACCAATCCTTGGTTTCCAAGCACTGCTTAATATAGGCCTCTCCTTCCTTGAATATCTTTTGGAGTTCCCTCAAAGGCCGCTCAAGGACTTTCCATTTCATGTGCTTTTCTTCAAACCTCAAGTTCTGTCTCATCTCCTCTGCTATTGATTCATATGCGAAACTGAAGATATCAAGCAACAAACTGCACTGCCTCGAGTTGATTTGGATATTGTCTCTGAAAACCATTAGAGTTTTCAAGCTCCCTAGTACCTCCCCAATCTGTCGAAATTGCTCCATCCCCTGATCAAACTACACAGATTTGATAAAGGGTTTCAAAGTTAACAAAGATTGATCATATGTACTCATCAGAAATCCCATGGTTTATTCGCACAAGAGAGACCAAAGCAATCAATGAATGTTGGAAAAAAAAAAAAAAAAAAAATGAAACCCGACAGAAACGATTATTAAATGGTAATACTACTAACCAGTTTGTATCGTAATGTGCAATGGTAATGGAGATGACAACAACCAAATGTGCAAAATTCTTTCTCGGTGGCAAGCCGAGAAATTTGAGCTCCTTCTAAGAAAAAGTGTAGCTGTGAAGGTATCACCGCCAAAAATGGTTAATCGATGATGACAAAATTCCTCTAAATCCTCAAAAAATTCGAACATAAGTTGGCAAATTCCGTAGAAACTAGAAAGAAATCACCTCGCTGTAATCAAAAAAGAGATTTTGATGAACAAGATTAGGCAAAATCTGAACTGTAGCTATGAAAATTTTCTTAAAACTTATTTCATTGTTAGGAAGTAATGGATGCAGCAACACTTGTGGTGGTGGATAGTCCTATGTTTGTTCCGCGAGATTCGATGTTCTAGTTTGAATATAGTAAAGTGTCGGTCAACTGACCAACCGTTCCAACGGATATTTAATAATTATCTACGCGCCTATTCTTTCATTTTTAACTGACTGCGCGTTTGGTAAATGTATCTTATCTAATTTCCCACTAAAAACAAAGTTTCCCTCTAGACCGATTTCAAATGTTAGGTAACAATTTCAGAAGTTAGAAAAACTTTCCTCCAAGTCAATCTAGAACTGAAAATATTTACGGTTGAGAAAATATTAAATTACTCTCCTTGAGCTTAGGGATGGCAATGGAGCGGGGCGGAGTCAAAGGATGGGGTCTTCGTCCCTACCCCTTGGGGCCCTCGAAGCCCCATCTCACCTCATAAAACTCTACTTTTTGTTAATATGCCCTACAACTAGTACAATTTTTTTAATGAAACCTATTTCATTATACTTAAAATTACAATTAAATTTATTCCATCAAATCAAATCAATTTTTAGAAAAAAAATTGAATAATATATCCAAGCGTATAACAAGATAATCACAAAAAAATCTCATAATATAACACATAACAAAATAAAGGTAAAGAACCACATTGGGTATAATAAAATAAGCTAATATTGATATATTTGTTTAAATAGTAAGGTTTTAGGGTATGAAAAATTTACAATTATAACCCTTAGCAACGCAGGGTGGGGCAGGGATGGGGAGGGGCAAGGCAGGGAAGGTCTAAAAAGTCTAAACCCATCTCCGCCCCGGCCCGTGGTGTGGGGCTAAAATCTTACCCCATCCCTGCCCCGTCCCGTGGTGTGGGGTTAAAATCTTACCCCATTCCCGCCCTACCACTTTTGCGGGATGGGGAAAACCCGTGTGAGGCGAAGCGGGGAAGGGAGGGTTAAGCGGGACGAGGCAAAATTGACATCCCTACCTGGGCTAGCCAACATTAGCACTGAAAGGGTAGACTTATTCTTTAATGTGCAAAACCCTTGTTTACACAAAATGGGTCTTGAAACGTCAAAAATTTCATCCAAAAGACTTAAATGGTCCATTCAACCAACTAAGATTAAAAAGCCCATGTCAAGATCTTAAATTCAAGCAAGAGGGAAGGAAGCCCAGATGACCAAACCCAACCCTCCAAGAAGCCCCACACACACAAACAATCAAAAGCGAAAACACCATTTTGGGGTCAGTCGATTTGGCCCTTACATTTTGGTAGTTGTCAATTTGGTACCTATTATTTTCAACTTGCAGTCAATTTAATCTCTACCATTAACTCACTAATAGAAAATACCTCCGTGGCAAACGGTTTGCACAATTGACATGTTTAATGTTAAAAAATTAAATGAGATCCTAATGTGTCTAAATTTTAATGGTCACATAATGCTTAGATGTCAAAATAAGTCACATCAGTTTTTAAACTTATTTTTATTTTCTTTACTTTCTTTATTTTTTCTTTTATTTTTCTTACAATTCCTAATGCTTTAGAATTTCATTTTATTTATGTTCTTCATTGTTCTTCTTCCCCAAACCTAGAATTTGCAGTTTGTGCGAATCCTTGTGGGAAACCTTGTTGTGAAGTTTCCCATAGCATCCAAATTCTCCTTCTCTGGAGTCCACTCCTCCACATCTCCATGTTTCTACAAGATCAGTCTCAAGAACTTCCCCACCCAATACAATACTCAAGAAAACCAAACCTACTAGTAGACACTTCATTTTGTACCCAATTAACAAACTTTAGTCCCCAGTCCCAATGATGAGCTTGACATGTCTACAAAAGGTAATTAAATTTATTTCGAGAGATTGGAAGTAATCACAACTCAAAAGTGCTCAAATAGCTTTGAAAACAATGCTGAAAATGACATTTTCTCACCGTTTTCACCATTGCTTTTGATTCAAGTGTGCATGCACACACTTGAAAGATGCATATACACACTCATTTTCTAGGTTTCAGAACTTCAATTTTAGGGGCCCAAAACATCATTCTTGATGTGGGCCAACCCCTAGACCATTGAGAACGTCCAAAGATGTCTAAAAGGCCCCGAAAACTGTAGTTTTAACATAAAAATACAACCTTATGCCTCCAAACTAAAATCCTAGCTAGAGATAGAGGATTTTCACCTAAACTCTTTCTTTCTCTCAACCTTCTGCACATCAAGCATTGAACACATTTTTTGGTTTTTCAAAAACTTTCTCTACTACTCATTAGGGAAGAAACTACTTTCTAATAAAAATTGTAAAGTTGTAATTTACAACTATGTGTGTTGTTGGCTTTTATTCCGTGCCAAATTCGATAGTAATTTTATTGAATCCTTTATACCCTGTATTTATTATGGGATTTAATTGTAAGGTTGTGTGATAGAGAGAGAGAGAGTGTGTGTGTGTGAAGACTCAAGCAAATTGAAGACTGAAGAGTTTTCGCGGGTAGCTCACGACTAAGCATCCCGCGAAGTGATGCATGTTCCCTACACATGACTGGAATGGAAAAGTCAGGACAGGATGGAGACAGCTGTGTTTCGTGAGTAGCTCGCCGGTAAAGCCTTCCCGCGAAACATTCTGTTTTGCCAGACTGTATTATTTGATACACACTTTCTGTACCCACACTATATATACCCACATTACCCACAAATGTTGAGGAGTGCTTCTAAAAGAAAACCTTAGCCACAAACCTTAAGAGTTAGAGATTGTTATACCCACATTTCTCTACACAATTGCTTGTGGATTTTTCTCAACTCCTACCTCTCCATTTCCATGCTATTGAGAGGTTGATAGCCCAAATACTTACCACACCCTTTTAGAGTGTTCAGTGAGGTTTTGGTGCTGCTGGAAATATTGGAAGAAGCCAAGGATGGCAAATGCAACATGGAGCTTGTTGCGGGATCTAGAGAACTAGACAAGACACGGTTCCGAGAAGCCTTGTTCGAGTAGGAGTTTTAAGGGCTTAGGTATATTGGGTAGATTAGACTTGGAGGGTCTCTTGCTAACCCATGTATCCCAACTGATTGTTTAGTGGATCGATTACCGCTTGGAGGGCGGCGGTGAGGTTTTTCGCTGAGTTCTTCGGTTTCCTCTTCGATAACACATCGGCGTGTTATCCTGTGTTTGCATTCTTCTTCCTACTCTTTTACCTTTCATTTTACTGTTGTGTTATAATGATTATGGGTTAGAGTAGCTTGTTTGTTTTTTTGCTCATTTACTCTATTCTGCATTTAGTTTTAAGTTAAAGTAAAATCTACCGAGCCGTAACTTTAATTTGGGGGTCTAAACAGTTCTTGTGTTTTCAACACATTTTCGAGCTTTCAATTAGTATCAGAGCAGGTGCACTAGCTATGGTTTACTTACCTTAGTGCGATCCTTGACCCCGTTTGAGATGGACCAGTCTCAATCTTTAAATGTTCCACCATATTTTGATGGTAGCAACTATGCCTTTTGGAAAGTTCAGATGAGGGCATTCTTGTGTTCAATAGGTGATACTATTAGGATGCACTAGAAGTAGGATGGACCAGGCCGGAGGCCACTAAATCCACTTGGAATAAGGCAGCACTTGCGGCAGCTAATGCTAATAGTAAAGCTTTGAATGCAATATTTTGTGGTGTTTCTCCAGATGAGTTTCATAGGATTTCTCACATAACAATTGCCAAGGAGGCTTGGGAGATATTAGAGACCACCTATGAAGGCACAAGGAAGTGAAGGATACTAAGTTGCAGACGCTAGCCACTCGATTTGAAGAGCTGAAAATGAGTGAAGATGAGTCATTCGACTCATTCTATAGCAAGCTGAATAAGGTGGTTATTGGCAAGTTTAACTTGGGTGAGAAGACGAAGGACTCAAAGATAGTGAGGAAAATCCTTCAATCATTGCCGGAGAGCTTCTGAGCGAAAGTCACAGCCATAGAAGAAAGTAAAGACTTGGATGAGACCAAAATCCAAGAACTCATTGGATCTCTCCAAACATATGAGCTGGGACTGCCTTCTCATAAGTCGAGCAAATCTCTTGCTCTCAAAACCATCACCAAGAGAATGGATGACTCCTCCGAAGAAAATGACGTGGAGAAGGAGGTAGCATTCCTGGTAAAGAACTTTCGAAAATTTCTGAAGATGAAGAACAATGGGAAACCGTTCAGTAGAGGGAAGTTTTCATCCTTCAAAGGTGATAGGAAGGAGTTTAAGAAGAAAGATGGGAAGGATTCTCAATTCTTTCAAGGCATTATGTGTTATGAATGCAATGGCCAAGGACATCTCAAGAAGGAGTGTCCCAACTATTTAAGAGGGAAGGGCAAGGCGTATGCCACAACTCTTAGTGATTCAGACTCTTCCAATTTAGATTCGGAAGAGAGCTATGATGGAGAAGCGAATTACTCCGCTTTTATGACTATTGCTCATGTTGAGTCCTTAGAAGACTTGAGTTTGCTAGTGGAAGAGCTCGGGGAACATAGTGAAGTGGAGTGAATGGAAGTAGTAGAAGAATCTGATGCTGAAGAAGATGAAAGTACAGTGGGACTTCAAGAAAACTACAATTCCCTCCTTGAGAAGTCAGGAGAATATGCAAGGGTGGCCAAGGCAGCCGTTAAAAAGATGAAGAAGGCAGAAGATGACTATAGAATTCTCCTAGTGTGATACAAGGAGGCCAAGTGTGAGATAGAGACACTGAATGGAGAGCTAACTAAACCCTACACAAAGGTGAAATTCCTTGAGCTTGAAGTGATTCAAGCAAATGCTAAAGTAGAGCGAGTCTTTTCTAAGAAGCTTGATGAAGTCCTCTTTCATAAAAAAACCTTTCTTCGACAAAACCAAACTGCGATATACTGGAGAAAGTAGTTCGGTTGTCAATGTAACCAAGGAAGTGATGTTTGTGAAAGCCAAGGAGCCAATGAGCCAATAATAGTTACCCTTACTGCTGAGAAAGTGAAAGAGGAGAAGAATAAGAATGTGGCTGACCAACAAGTGTTCGATAAGCCTCGTAACCAATCAGTGGTCAAGCCTGAAGCTAAAGGGAAATCACTTCCAAAATCACAAAGAAGTCCTAGAATAAAACATTTCTGCCATCACTGTGGACTTCAAGGACACACTAGACCAAATTGTCATAAGTTGAGGGCATTGAAGAATGTAAGTGATCAGAGGTCAAGAGGACCAAGAAATGACAAAAGGAATTGGGTTGTTGAACAATCAACAGGTCGAGATGGTGATTCCGGAGTGAGGGATGTGATGAGAATGATTGATGCATTCACCACCTGTTTGTCAAGCTTCAACAGAAGGTTTGAAGGTCACAAAACTCGTAACCAATCCTATAGGGATATCACCCCAAACGCACGTGACGTGTGGGTGAAGAAGGGTACTCATGCATGATCACTTCCTATGTTCATGCATTAATAATTCCAATGTTTAGGATCATAGGTTCATGCATTATGTCATGCTTTGTTTTTGGTTTATAGCATGTTTCTTTTACTAGTTTTGGTTTGTACCTGTTTTTGTTGATCTTACTTTATTTGTTTTGTTTTTTAGTGTGTTTAAAATTCAAAAACCCATCAAAATTGAAAAATCTTCAAAAAGTTTGATCACTTGTAATGTGTGTATCACATGTGAGTTTGGCCTAGTACCTTCATACTAATGGCATAGTGCATTTACGAGCTCAGCTTGTTTTGTATGTACATATATTTGTGTGGGAGAAATCTTGAAAACTGTGTGTGATTGTTGTAAATAGATTTTCAAGCTTGTCATGAATGATTGGTCAATAGTCTTGATGGTCTTGATACTTGCATAGACTTGTGTCTATATCTCTTCCTACCTTTATATTTTATGTTTTTGCTTAAAGAACTCAACAAATGTAAATCTCCAAATGAAAAGAGATAATGAGCTACAAAAGCCTGTTGCATATACTAGTATTTGACTAGGAAAAAGGGAAAGCGACTTTTATATTGAAATGTATGGTGCTTAAAAAGCCAAAGGCTAACTCTCAATGTTGAAATATCAAAAATTTCAAGCACCGATCTCAAAAAGAGACGTATTATCCAAAAAGGATCAAATGTTATGATTTATGCAGAAGTCAAATGAAAAGCTTCTAAGTTTAGTAATCATTCTCTTGTGGGAGGTCATATATGCTCATTTCTGTAATTGAGATAGTCCACTTGACTTAGTACTAGTTATGTATGACTTGATTGAATTAATCATTGAAGCTTTGCTCTGGTCTAAGGACTATTCCACATTTGATACTCACCCACAACACACAAGACTTTGTTTAAATAATGCTTATCTCATTTGTGTGATTGTACATGTTCAAATGTGATGTGTATGCTCAAGTACTTGCTGATCAAACCCAAAAAGATTTTTAAGTGTTTTATATGTTTTTGAAAGTGATTTTATACTTTCGTGTTTTAAGTTTTTGTTCAAAATGCATTTGTGCTTTTCTTCAAAAATTGGTTCAGAGGTTTTTTCGCGAGAAGTTCGCAACTTAGAGCTTCCCGGGAAATGTGCTTAAGGGAAGTTAAAAAGTCACATTTTCATACAAAGAGTCTCTCTACTACCTCGCAAGTATTTCGCGACTAAATCCTTCTCGCGAAATGGTTTTTAGGCAAAAACTGAAAATTTTTCAATTTCATATAGAGGTTATCGCGACTGTTTCGCTACTAAAGGCTTCTCGCGAAAGCTTCAGTGCGTCTCGCGACTAATCTCGCGACTTTCGAACCCGCAAAAAATGTGTGTTTTCTGTTTTTTATGTAGCAGATGTGACAGTTTTTCAAAATTACTTAACTTCCCTCGCACTGCCTCTCTCAAACCCCTTTCAACCCAAATCTCATTTTCTTTCAAAAACCCATATTTTTCAAGATAATCTCTGCTCAATCACTTCAAGGTATTTGTTTTTAACACTCTTTTCATCTTTTCTACTCAGATTATGCAGTTTTTTAGCTTAGGGTTTCTGAAAATTAGGAATTTTCGTAAAAGGGGTTGGGGTTCTTATTTTTGTAAATTTTTTTTCAAAATTTTGATTGGGCTGAGTCCCATTTGCTGTGTTTGTATCTGTGTTGGCCCCATGTGGCATTCTAAGCATGTATTGAGGCAAATTTCATCCTGTTCATGCATTATTTATAAGTGTTGCTCAATTGTTGCATGTTAGGTGTTTGATAGAATGTCCTAGTGACATTATTGTGTTGAATTGGGCTCAGATGAGTTCCAATACTTGGGATTCCTTTTGATTAAACATGCTAGACATGTTTTGATCAATGGGAGTGTGTTTTACACACTTTAACCATTTTGTGCCTCACAATGCCATGCCATGCACCTTCTAGGCACACACTAGGCACCCTCTAGGCATACACCATGCACCTCATGCTGCACTCACATTCTCAGCACATCCACACATATGCACAGTCACTTAAATTCATGCATTGTGTTTATGCTTACATGTTTTAACTATTATAGCATGTTGTTTTGAGTTTGGTATGCTCTCTTTTAAGTTATTTTACTTATGACTTGGACTAACTTGGATCTAATCAAGTTTTGTGTTCTATTTTGTGTCTGTGTACTTGTTTTTGTTCTTTGTTCTCTGTGGAAATGTGCAGATGTCTTCGTTTAAAAGCTCAGCTATGAAAGGAGGCAGCAGCAAAGGAAAAGAGCTGGTGATTGATGTTGATGACCCTTCACTGAGGTGAAAGAGGACTTGTTTTTCGACGGGAGTGTATGACCCTGACTTGTTCAGATCTTATGTTGCATTTTAGACCTATACGAACTACTTTCGAGATGCTCCCATTGAACTACTTTCAGACACTAATATTCCCATATGGTTTGCCACCAAGGATTGGAATTTTCTTCTCTCAAATCTTGAGGATGCATATGAAAACTTGGTGAAAGAATTTTATGCCAATGCCATTGTTGAAGGAGAGGAAATCAGGTGCTGGGTGAAAGGAAAGTGGTTCTCAGTTACACCCGTCTACTTGGTCGATATTCTACACATCAACATGCCAATATTACCCATCCCACTGATATATGATGAACTGAATCCGTATGAGGAGGTTTTTCGGGAAGCTTTAGGAGCTAATTTAGAATTCTCCTCCAATGGGAAGTCAATAAGTGTGGCATCTCTTTCTCCCGAATTAAGGCTGCTCACAATGATCATGTTAAGCAACCTCTATCCTCTGTCTAGCACAGGTTACTTAAATCTCGATCGAGCATTAGTCTTGCATGATTTGACCACTGACGTGGAGATTGATGTGTGTTCTCATATTTTCCACATTTTGGCAAAAACAGTTGAGCAGACTGCTTCAAGGAATTGTATTCCCTTCTGTCGCCTTATCTCAAGGATTTTGAAGCTCAAAGGTGTGCATCCCTCAAAAAATGAGTGTCCATATCCAAGGCCAAATCCAATTAATATCCGCACTCTTCATGCAAGCATGAGTCACACCAAGAAGAATACCAAGCAAGAAAGTCATATTACTCAGGGAAGCTCAAGCTCTACCTCCCATGCCTATGATGAACAGCTAGACAACATCATGGTTACACTTCAAGAGATTAATACCAAAATATCCGGACCAACAACCATCATGCACTCCCAGCACATTTGCTTCGACATAAAGTTCACATCTCTACAAACTCAGATGGACCAAATTCAAAGGAAGCTAGAAGAACATGGAGACTAGCTATTCCATGACAAAAAGGGGGAGATGGTGTTGTTGATAGAGGGAGTGTAATGATAGGGGGAGGAGAAGCTAGAAGTTGCTGCTTGTTTATTTTTTTGCTTCTTTTGTTTGAAGCTTTAGTACATTGTTCTTAATTTCAGTTTAATATTCAGTATTTGTGTTTATCTCAATGCTTTGTAGCATTTTTTTTGTACTTTTAAGATATTGCTAATATGTCTTAAGTACCTCACTCTTGTGCCCTAGTAGGATCTTGTTTCCTAGATGCAAATACTTCAAGTATTTTGCATTGGTTGAGTGTTGGATGTGTAATTGATCCTTGTGATTAATCGTAATTGCATTGCGTGTCCGGATGAGCATTTACTTGCTAAATGTTCATTGTAGTCATTCTCTAATGACTGTTCTTGTATGATCAAGATATGCTTACATGTTTTATAGTATTTACAAACTTGATCACATTTTACTTGCTCATGTACGTACATGTATTCAACTTGTCATAAGCTTAATGAAAGTTTTATTTGTGTGCAAGTGTTTCAGGTTACAGGTATATATGTGCAAGTGCTTCACAGCTTCTAGATTAGGTGTGAGTGAGTTTTGTCACTGTTCCCAAGCTCACGTTTAAGTCTAGTGTCTGTTTTAGGGGTTTTGTCATGGAATAGCCAAAGGGGGAGATTGCAAAGTTGTAATTTACAACTATGTGTTGTTGGATTTTATTCCGTGCCAAATTTGATTGTAATTTTATTCAATCCTTTATACCCTGTATTTATTATGGGATTTAATTGTAAGGGTTGTGTGATAGAGAGAGATAGTGTGAAGACTTAAGCAAATTAAAGATTGAAGAGTTTTCATGGGTAGCTCGCGACTAAGCATCCCGCGAAGTGATGCATGTGCCCTACACATGACTGGAATGCGAAGAGTTAGGACAGAATGGAGACAGTTGTGTTTTGAGAGTAGCTTGTGGGTAAGGCCTTTCTGCGAGACACCCGCGAAACATTCTGTTTTGCCAGACTGTATTATCTAATACACACTTTCTGTACCAACACTATATATACCCACATTACCCACAAATGTTGAGGAGTGCTTCTGAGAGAAAACCCTAGCCACAAACCTTGAGAGTTAGAGATTGTTATACCCACATTTCTCTACACAATTACTTTTGGATTTTCCTCAGCTCCTACCTCTACATTTCCATACCATTGAAAGGTTGATAGCCCAAACACTTACCACACCCTTTTAGAATGTTCAGTGAGGTTTTGGTGCTACTGAGAAGCATTGGAAAAAGTCAAGGATGGCAGATGCAACATGGAGCTTGTTGCGGGATCCAGAGAACTAGACAAGACACAGCTCCAAGAAGCCTTGTTGGAGTAGGAGCTTGGAGGGCTTAGGTACATCGGGTAGATTAGGCTTGGAAGGTCTCTTGCTAACCCATGTATTCCAACTGATTGTCTAGTGGATCGATTACTGCTTGGAGGGCGGCGGAGAGGTTTTTCGCCGAGTTCTTCGGTTTCCTCTTCAATAACACATCGGTGTGTTATCCTATGTTTGCATTCTTCTTCCCTACTCTTTTACCTTTCATTTTACTGTTGTGTTATAATGATTATGGGTAAGAGTAGCTTGTTTGTTTTTTCGCTCACATTTACTCTGTTCCACACTTAGTTTTAAGTTAGAGTAAAATCTATCAAACTGTAACTTTAATTTGGGGGTCTAAACAACTCTTGTGTTTTCAACACATTTTCGAGCTTTCAAAAATCAAAGACCTTTTTCAAACAATCTTTTCAAGAACATCATTTTATTTTGAGTTGTGATTATCTATGAACTATTGAATCCTTTGATTTTCTTGATATCTCATTAAATCTTGTTGTGCAGACACTGAAGGGCTGGTTAAATATCAACCAAGTTGTGTTCTATAAGTAAGGTGAGTCTCACTTCATGGCTCTTCCTTTATTTGGATCCTTTATAACTTGTGTTCTTGTTGTTCTTGATTGATTTATATGTTATGCATGCTTGATTTTTATCTGTTGTCTCTCACCTTGCTTTGAATGAAAAGTTGAATTAATTTATTAGAGGCATGTTAGGTTTTGTTTGATTGTTGTTTTGTTGCTTGATTTAAAAATGTATTTCTGGGCATGTATGCGTGCTCATGCTGTATACATACGCATACTTCGTATATGCGCGCACCTCATGCTTTTGCCTAGAAATGCAAATTTAGGGTTCTTCTTGATTTCATTTGTTTTGCTTTGTTTTAATCCTCTATTTAGATCTCATTGAGTCTAGTTTTCACATGTTTAGCATTAGGGTTAGTAGAATAACGTGTTTCACATGCTTGGATTGATAAATTTATAATTAGGGTTTATGTCTTGGTTGAATCACATGAACATTCATGAGAGCTTGAACATGCATTGATGCATAGGTACTGAAGTGTTATAGTGCAACGAGGTAAGTAAGGTAAGTCATGCATAATTACATGAACATGCATTTGATTTGGATAATGAGCATGATATGGTTAATGAACATGATGCTATGCTTGGATTTTTGGGATATGCTTGATCTTAATGCCTTGTTGATGTATACCTTGTGATATGGTGCAACGAGGTAAGTAAGGTAAGTCATGCATAATTACATGAACATGCATTTGATTTGGATGATAAGCATGATATGGTTGATGAACATGATGCTATGCTTGGATTTTTGGGATATGCTTGATCTTAATGCCTTGTTGTTGTACACCATGTGATATACATGTTGTCCTTAGATATATTTTGCTAGATGAATGGTAGGGTTTTTATGCTATGGATGAGTGTGAGACATTTGCCCTGTTTGGATGTTAAATACATGTTAGTGTGTGTGAGTTTAGAATAATATATTAGAGGACCCTTTGATGGGATTAGGATTTATAACATAATGAGTGGAGGCCGACCTACGGGTCGGGTGGGGTTGGGTGCCAAACACCTTCCCATCCCCATATCTAAACTCCGGACACGTGCTCTAGTAAAGATCAGTCATTCCACAAGGATGCTAAATTTATGGTTTCTAGACCTAATCTAGATGGCAATTCCATTTACATCCTCTGCGATGGTCTACCCTAGGCCAAGGTGTACTTCCCACTGATTTGGAGAAACCCAAAGCCTGTCGTAGGTGCTTGCACCTACGGTGGCAATTCCGTTGGGGATAGAGAAGCTTGACTCCAACGTGTTCCATTTCCTAATCCTAACAAAGACTTTTTCAATATTATTTTGCACACACTTTCACTTGGTTCTTTTGTCCATTTAACATGGTTGATGATGAGTGGGAAAGTTGAGGCTCCATTTAGGGCCAAGACTTTTTGAAGTTCATTCCACCAACTCCTAATTCATGCAATTGCTTATGATAAGCTTTAAGTATGTGGGCGCAAAGGAGTACGCCTTGGCCGAGTGCACCCTGGCAGAGAAAAAAATTAGAGTTGTCACCTAGATTAGGTCTAGGAACCATATTGGGTCTTTTGTGCCAATCACTTACAGACATGGGTCTACATACCAAATTATGGGTTTGGAGTTTGGGTATGACTTAAGAAGGTGTTGGGCACCCAAGACCGCCCGGCTTATGGGCCGACCTCCATTATGTGTTGCTATGTCATATTTAAAAAAAGAAGTTATTAAAAAAAGCTCTAATCCTTTACCTAAACATACATCATCCACTTAAGGAAATAACATACACAACATATTAAATATCGTACCAAAATATAAGAGAAAACAAATAAAACACAATCAAACATATTATATTAAAAAAAGAAAAGATAATAATTAAATAAAACACACAAGGAAAAAATATCAAATAAACCAAACATGGAAACAATACTAAAACAAACAGGACGTAAAGAAAAACTCAAAAGATTTTTTTTTGAAAAATTTTTTTTTGAAAGAAACTCTTTTGTTTTTAAAACATAATTTGATTTTTTTTTTTTTTTTTTTTTTACAGAATACTCACATTTAAAAAAAAAAAAAAAAAAACTTTTTTAGGAATTTATATAAAAAAATCTCACTAAAAACTCACATTTTATTTTTTGAAAAAATTTTATTTTGAAAGCAACTCTTTCTTGAAAAAATATTTACAAATAAACTTACTTTTGTTTTTTTTTTGGAATTTATATATATATATATATATATATATATATATATATATATATATGTATGTGTAAACCAAACTGAAAACTCACTTTTTTTTTTTGAAATTTTTTTTTTTGGGTTGAAAATTTCACATATTTTTTTTGAAAAAATTTATTTAAAAAAGAACTTGAAAACCTATAAAAAAAAAAAATTGAAAACATAAAAGACTAAAAAAAGATTGAATCACTTCATTTGCCCAACAAAGAATTCAAACAAAGCACACACATGCACACACAATTAGGAAACCCTACATTGTTGGGTTTTAAACTCATCTACGTATGGGTAAGCTCCTTAATGCTAAAGGGACAGATCAATAGGTCACTCACAACTAGGTGGGCCATGATTCCAACCTTGGGCCTAAATGGACCATAGTGGATTGGTGGCAAACCGTTAACGTACTCAAAACTCATCATAGGCAATAGCATAGGTTTTGAGTTGGTGGGCACTTTCCCACTCATCACCAACCAAGGTTATAAGGGTACAAAGTGCATGTGTGTAAAAAAACAAAATAAAACTGAATTGGGCATAGTTAATAAAATCTTTATTTAATTATGGCCTAACAATACGTCAGAGTTAAACTTTATCTCTATCCTCAGCGGAGTCGCCGCTATGGGCGCAAGGGAGTACGCCTCAGTCAAGTGGATCATGGCAGAGAAAAAATTGGAGTCGCCACCTACATTAGGTCTAGGAACCATATTGGGCCAATCACTTACATACATGGGTTTGCATACCAGATTATGGGTCCAGAGTTCGGGTACGGCTTGGGAAGGTGTTAGGCACCCAAGACCACCCGGCTTGTGGGTCGACCTCTATTATGTGTTGCTAGGCCATATTTAAATAAAGAAGTTATTAAAAGAGCCCTAATCCTTAACCAAAACATACATTATGCACTTAAGGAAATAACACACCTAACATATTAAATATCACACCATAATATAAGAGGAAAAAATTAAAACAAAATCAAACATTAGAAAAGAAAAGATAATAATTAAATAAAACACACAACGAAAAAATATTAGTTAAACCAAACATGGCAAACATACTAAAACAAACATGGAAAATAATTAAACACAATATATTAGCCTAAAAAGAGTCAAACATAATCGACGAACATGTGAAAAATGATTAAATAAATAAAAACAAGATTTTTGCCCTAATCTGGGTTCGTGGTATGTACACATACTCAACTATACATACGCATGGTCAAACCACGCGCACACATCCTCTAACACAGCTTCTAAAAATCACATTTTTGTTGATTTAATCAAACAAAGATATAAACATAGAAATCAAACAAGCATGTTAGAAACCCTAAAGATTAAACTAACATAAATGAAACAAAAACAAAGCAATATAAACAACTAACCATGAACAAACCAGGTAAATATGCTAGACTAAGTGAGCGTTTGGATTGAGATGATTCTTGCGGCACGTTTTCATTTCGCGTTTTGGACTTCTTTTTTTTTTTTTTTTTCTTTCCAGGCGTGAGATGGAATAATGCGGAACTGTGCGCTACTGTGCTATTCACACATTTAAAAATTATTTTGCTACAGTGTTTTTAGTTTTCAGTTTTCAGTTTTCAGCTGAATCCAAACGAACCCTAACATAAAACAAATAATCATGTTAAACTTACATAGAAACTAAAATAATAAACAAGAACAACAAAAAAAATTATAAACAACCTAAAATCATATTAACACATATTAAACATAATCAAAATCAACAAATAAATCAAATAACACAAATAGAGAAACTGAATCAAGAACTCATGTGAATCATGTTAAACAAAAGAGGAGTTCATGGAAAGAACACTCACCTTGCTTGAGATTATGAGTTTGAGATTATTTAACTGACCCCTCAATGCCTACAACACAAATATTAGATCGAGGGAACAAGAATAATTGAAGAACATAATAGTTTTTAGGATAATCACAACTCAAGAACAAACTTATAATTGAAAAGGTTTTAGAAAACAATTTGGGAAAATAGTTTTTTCCTTAGAACTAACTAAATAGAGTTTTTTAATTTGTAAAAATACGTGCTAAGTAGCTGTCCTAGGTTTTTGAAAAGAGAAACTAGGGTTTTAGAGAAGATGGAGGCCAAAAAATAACTCTTTCTCTCTAGAGTTTCGATTGGAGACATAAGATGAGTATTTATAAGTTAAAATTACGGTTTTTAGGGTTTTTTAATAGTCTTTGGATGTTTCCATGAGGCTAGGCACTGGCCCACATCAAATCATGATGTTTTGAGCCCTTAAAATGAAGTTTTAAAACCTAGAAAATCAGGTTGCTCTGTTGGCCCAACTTCAAATGGCCATAACTTACTCTATATAAGTCCAAAGTAGGCAAACGTTGTGTTCAAATTAAAGCCTAGGGTATCTACTTTCCAATGAAATAAACCTCACTCTAAATTTCTTTGTACCTAAAAAGTTATGGCCACAACTGTGAGGAAAGGTCATTTTTCAATATCTATCTCAAAGCAATTTCAACACTTTTGAGTTGTGATTACTTCCAATAAAATAAACCTCACTCAAAATTTCTTTGTGCATAAAAAGTTATGGTCACAACTGTGAGCAAAGGTCATTTTTCAATATCTATTTTAAATCGATTTGGGCACTTTTAGTTGTGATTACTTCCAAACTATTGTGATTACTTCCAAACTATTATGAACTCTTTAATTACCCTTGGTTGACATATGTCAAGCTCATCAATGGGGCCAGGGACCAAAATTTATTAGCAGGTACAAAATGCGGTGGCTTCAGAGTACATTAATGGTTTGCCACCAATCCATTATGGTCCATTTAGGCCCAAGGTTGGAACAATGGCCCATTTAGTTGTGAGTGACCTATTCATCTATCCGTTTTAGCATTAAAGGCCTTACCCATACATAGTGTAACCCTAGATCCAATTCATAGGGAAGCCCAAGCTTATGGAAAAACTATCTCATCCCTACAAGCTTACCCACAAAATATTACAAGAAAAAAGGAGGAGGCTCTTTTTTTTTTTTTTTTTTTTTTTTTTTTTTTTTTGTGATAGGTTTCCTAAAGAAAGAGGAAAACAAATTTTAGAAATTTCTAGGGATTTTTCCATAATTTTCCACTCTTTTCTCTCTATTTTTCTATTTTTTTATCACCAAAACTTTCATAAAAACTTCCTATTTTTACAACAACAACAACAACAAAAAATGAGAAGGTATTTATAGAGATGGTGAAAAAATGGGAGGCTAGGTGTAGTGTATCTGGATACGCTACACCTAGCCACCCAAGGTGATGGTCAACTAGGTGTAGTGTACCCTGATGCACTACACATAGCCTCCCACTTTTGCCACCTTATCAGACTATTTTGTTTTTTTCCTGGTTTTTGGTCCGATCTTGGTGCAACTGTTTGGAGTCCTTATCAAGCTCTATTTTCTTTAAACTTTATATTTCTGGAAAACTCTAGAGGTCTAGTTTCCAATATTTCTGATCTTGCAAGATTTGGAGCTACGATAGTCGAGATATCACGTCTGGAAGGAAGGTAATGCAGTGCTGAAAATTTTGTGACGTTTTTCCTTAAAAATTTTGTTTCTTCTTAAAAAATTTGTTTCTTGCAAACCTTGGCTGATATCAACAAGCCCTTTTTGTGAGAGGTAGTCAAGATCTTATTATTCAATTTGGTTCAGCTAGATCACTCCGGTTCTTGGTCAATCGGTATAGTTTATTGTGCAAAGTTGGCCCAAAAACTATTTGTTGTTGGTTTTGGTATTTTGATGATATTGCATCCGCTTTAACTTCGATTTTGGATTGTAAACTATTGTTTCAAAGGGAAAAATATGCCCTATGATACAGTCCCAAATTCAACTTGATCTGATAGTTGGATAAAAAAGTCAACTTTTTGACCGTACTCAGTTAGGGTTTTGACCGCAATTGCTATCAAAAGGGTTTTTAAATGTTGTGACCCTATGATCCACTATTCGATCATGTTGTATTTATTTTTTTTTACCCTTTTTTGGCTTTGAATCTTGTAATTTTCACATTTTTCAATTCTTTTTTAGATTTTGGCATTTGTTTTGAAGCGTGAATTGAGGTCGGACAAAATATGGTATCGACAAAAGAAAGGGGGTTGACCTATAATGGTCTTGGCCAAGCAAGAATATAACTTGAAGGAATTTAGCTAAAACTCCCTCTTTAAATCATTCTTTCTAGTGATCTTGATGTGTTTTGAAGAGTGTCCATGAGGGGATTTTATAGCATCCAAGAGGGTGCAAGGTTTTTCTTAGTCAATGTGGGATTAGTTTAGCATCCTTTATACTTCGAAAATTTTCATATAGAGCACCATCTGCAAATATAGAGCACCATCGATGCAGGCTCAAAAACGTTTGCATGCACATAGCCTCGAGGCTTAGTACACAATAATCAAAACTTGCTTGCATAAGGCTAATAAGGTTTTAGTTGGGTTTTTTCTATTTTTTGGTCCATTTTGAAAATTTATAATTAAATACTACTTACTTGGCCAGAAATTTGTAGAAATTGGTCTCCTTAAGTCTCATAATTTGGGAACGAGAGCTTAAGTCCTAAGGGGTATAAAATAGGGTGTCTATACTGTCAATTGATGAAGTTTGAACTAAGGGATCACGTAGACATCCTGCACGTTCTCATTCTCCAATGATTTTTTTGAAAAGAAAAACCTTAAAACTGTTAAAATTCATGCACACACTAAGGTTCATCAATGGAGTAAACCAATTTGTTGTGAGAGAAAGAAAACATCTGAAATGTGTTTATATTATTCATCATTAATAAACAAGCTCTTTTCTTTATATCTAAAGCAAAGAGAGGCGGGAAGGTTCTAACCAATAAGAAGATGTCGACTTTCATCTAACTCTAACTATCTTCACTATACAAAAACTACTCGTAGCTTAGCATCTAACACATAAACGACTTACAGCTTAGGCTTTATATACAAAACTAGCAGACCTACTACTCTACTCTACTAAACTACAATACATCACAGTGTTGAATTACAATACATCATCTAACACTCCCTCTCAAGAGGAACTGTATATATTGATTAAGTTCATCTTGGACAAGAGATACAAGAATTGTTTTTGGCAAAAAGGCTTGGTGAACAAATCTGCTAATTGATGTCTTGTAGGCACATGAAAGGTTTTGATCACTCCATCTTGGATTTTCTCCCTAATGGAGTGGAAATCAATCTCATATGTTTGATTCTCTCATGAAACACCGGATTGGCAGCAATGTATAAGGCAGCTTTGCTGTCACAGTAGAGAAAAGCTGGCTCTTTACGTATGTGACCAAAGGTGCTAAGTAAAGCAATCAACCACACTATTTCACTAGTCACAGTGGCCATGCCTCTATATTTTGACTCGGTAGATGACCTTGAGACTACTTGTTGCTTCTTGCATTTTCATGATATCAAGGACTCACCTACAAATACACAGAAGCCAGAAATTGACCTTTTGGTATCCACACAAGTTGCCCAATCTGCATCCCAACAACATTTTAACTGCAAGGAAGATTCTACAGATAGAAAGAGACCTTGACCTGGAGTTTTCTTCAAATACTTGAGAATCTTATAAGCTGCTTGAAGATGAGGCATTTTAGGAGCACTCATAAATTGACTTAGCTTGTGAACAGAATAGCTTATGTCTGGCCTTGTAAGAGTCAAATACAAAAGCTTTCCTATCAATCTCCTATACAAGGAAGGGCCTGGCACCTCATCTCCATTTCTGCTGCTCAATCTGACTAATTGTTCCGTGGGTACATTTGAAGGTTTGCAAGCCAATAAACCTGCATCTAATAGTAATTCAAGGGTAAGCTTTATCTAGTACAAAGATAACCCTTTAGTAGTCCTTACCACTTCAAGTCCCAAAAAGAATTTCAAGGTACCATGGTCCTTGAGGTTGAACTTGTTGTCTAGAAACTGCTTGAAAGCATTCACAGCATCGGCATTATTACTTGCTATCAATATATCATCAACATAAACTAGAAGGATGACGATAGAAACCTTTTTAACTTGAGTAAACACTGAATAGTCTGATTTTGACTGAACAAAGCCATGATCAATGATTGTGGATGAGAGCTTGGCTAACCATTTCCTACTAGCCTGTTTAAGTCCATATAAGGACTTTGTAAGCTTGCACACCTCCCCCTTGCTACCAAATCTAGGTGGTGGAACCATGTAGACTTCCTCATCCAAGTCACCATGGAGAAAAGCATTGTTGACATCTAACTGAGTTAGATGCCAACCTTGAATGGCAGCCACTGCAAGAAAAGTCCTAATAGTGGTAAACTTGACAACAGGGGAAAAAAACTCATAGAAATCAATACCTTTAGTATAAGTATATCCCTTAGCCACCAATCTGGCTTTATACCTCTCAACAGTGCCATCCACCTTAAGCTTTATTTTAAAAACCCATTTACAACATATGGGAACCTTGCTAGGTGGAAGAGTAGTCATAACCCATGTGTGATTAGCCTGCAATGCCTCAATTTTTGCTTGCATAGCATCCTGCCATCTTGGATCTAAAATGGCTTGAGCATAAGTAGTAGGTTCTTTGTGAATAGTTAAGGCTATGGAGAAGGATTTGTGAGAAGAAGAGAGTTTATCATAGGAAAGAGTGAAAGAGAGAGGATATAATATACCTGGGCTAGAAGCAAAGGAGTCATTTGATGAGGTAAGTTAAACTGAGGCTAAACAGTGATAATCTTTCAAATAAGTGGGAGGTTTGTGAACCCTAGAAGACTGTCTAAGAGGGACAATTTCAAGACAACAAGCTCAAGAACAACAGACTCAGGAGTACGACATAGTGTGGAATCAATAGCAGGATTTGAGTGTGAAAACTCAGCAGAAACAGATGAAATAAGAGATGACTGATTTGTGATGCAATGTTGAGGTGGAAAGATAGAATGATTAACAGGAGTAAAGGAAGTTGATTTGGAAATCCAAGATTTAAAAGGGAAGACAGATTCCTTGAAGACAACATCTCTTGACAAGAAACAAGTTTTGGTTTCCAAGTCATACAACTTATATTTTTTAACACCATGTGGATATCCAAGGGAAATGCAAGCTTTAGCTCTAGGATCGAACTTGGTTCTATTTCTAGCTAAGGTAGATGCATAGCAAAGACAACCAAACACTCTAAGATGTGAATAAGTGGGTGGATGGCCTAATAGCTTTTCATAAGGTGTAATGTTTTCTAATAAAGGACTAGAGATTCTATTGATGAGATATGTGGTAGTCAGAATACAATCCCCCCAGAACTTTAATGGTAGATTGGCTTGAACCCTTAAGGCCCTAGCCACACTTAAAAGATGTTGTTGTTTTCTCTCAACAATAGAGTTCTGCTAAGGAGTTTCAACACAAGATAGTTGATGAATGATGCCTTTGGAGGCATAAAAAAAATGTAAAGCAAATTTTGGACCATTATCAGATCTAATCACTTTGATATTCATGTGAAACTAATTAACTACCATATTATAAAAGGATTGAATTAAACTAGAACCATCAGACTTGTGTGGCATTAAAATGACCTAGGCGCATCTGCTAAAGTCATCCACAATAGAGAGGAAGTGTCTTGAACCATTTAAGGAAGGAGTAGAATAGGGTCCCCAAATGTCAACATGTACTAAATCAAAGCATGAAATAGAGTTATGTGCAGAAGATGGAAAGGGTGATCTCTTTTGGTTTGCAAGTGGACAAATGGTGCAATCAAAGGACTAATTATTATTGCAAGTGATAATTTCAGGTACAATATATTGTAACAAAACCAATCTTTGAAAAGAATGATGACCTAACTTGCTATGCCAAAGATTAGTGTCATCCATTACAAGGTTTGAATTAAAAGAAGTGACAGAGTTTACAAAACTAAGTGAAGAAAATTTGGATAGCATATCAGAAACTGACTGAGGAAGAACTGAATCTGCTAACTGCGATGTGTATAAGCCTCTTTGCTTCTTACACAACCCAATCATCCTCCAACGTTGCAAGTCCTGGATAAAACAATAATGTGAAAGAAAAATACAGCAACAAGGAGATTGAGTTAGTTTGTTGATGGACACAAGATTGAAGGAGAAAGATGGAATGCAAAGCACATTTTCTAGTGTCAAGGTGGAGGTAAACTTGATTGTGCCTATATGAGTTACCTTAGCCATATCTCCATTAGGAAGTTTAACAAAGATTTGAACAATGGAAGTGATGGAAGTGAAAAATTGAAGGGAATGGACTATATGATCCGTGGCACCACTATTAAGAATCCAATCAGAGGAACAAAGATGTGAAGTATTAGCTTGAGAAGAGAATACAGAATATTGTAAAGAATGGTAAGGAAATTTGGGGAATTGAGTGGGAAACCTGATACTTGACATCTCATGCCCTTGAAAATCCAAAGAAGGTTGAGTGATGATGGTAGCAACTTGAGGTGCATTTAAAGCAGGCTCTGTGGAGTTTGAGTACCAAAATGATTCTGAGAATTGAGTTGCCCAAGGAATTGTTGGTATTTTGCTCTAGTGAGACTAGTAGTCTCTTCAGTGCAGTTATCAGTGGTAACTACATTGCTAGCAAAAGATGCACTTCCACCTTGCTGAGTCTTGTTCTTGGACTTGTAGCTAGGTGGATAGCCATGCAATTTGTAGCACTTGTCAACCACATGACCCAAAGCTCCACAATGAGTGCACTGAGGCCTACTAGACTTGGCCTTGTTCGAACCTTTAGCAAAAGAGCCACTGTTCTTGACTACCAAGGCTGAAGACTTAGTGTTGAGCCTTTTTCCTACTTTTCTTTGCTTCTCATCTTGAAGCAAAAGGGAAAATACTTTGCTCAAGGAAGAAATGGGATCCATGAGTAAGATCAGTCCTCTCATTGCTACATAAGTGTCATTGAGGCCCATCAAGAAAGACATGGTGCATTCTTGTACTTGATGGCCACAAGAACAGGTCCTATAATCTGAGAGCTCATCCCACAGTCCCTTGAACTTCGTATAGTAACCATTAATAGTTAGATCTTCTTAAGACAAAGAGCAGACTTCCTTACCCTGTGAGATTCGATGTTTCAAATCAAGCTAGACCTCTCTTGCTGTCTTGAAATAAACCACACTGGGCTGCAAATCTTTGGAAATAGAATTGAACAACCAACCCAAGATAGTGCTATTAAATTTACACCAAGCAGTGTAATATGGATGATCTCTGGATTGAGGCTTTGGTATGGAACCATCAATAAAGCCTATCTTGGACTTGGTATCCAAAGCAATAAGAACTGCTCTACTCCGAGTGCTATAATTCTCTTCAAAGAGGTGTTGAACAACAAGAGACACACTGGAATTGTCATTGTTGGACAAGAAATAAGGACTAGAAGAATTCTCCCATGGCTAGACAGTTGGAATAGAAGTATTTGATGAACTATCAGCTATATCTTCTACTCAGACTTTGGTTAATCAAGAACTAGCACACCTCAAACAAGATTCTCAAAAAAAAAATCCAAACCATAAATCCACAAAAGGACAACAAGAATTGAATTACCACAAATCAAAATTCTTAATCACGGAGAATCAGATTAGAATTCTAATGTCCAAGAAATCAATTGCAAAACCACAACTGATGAACTACAAACCCTAAATCAAGAATTTTGATTTGCTAGTCTTCGCAAAATAATCAAGATTTAGAGGAGAAAATCTAGTGCAAAGATCAAGAGAAATACAAAGAAACAATTTCTGCTTGAATTGAAAGAATACACTAGAAAAGAAAAGACAATGTAGAATCGAACTAGAAATTTCAGAGAATACCGAATCGAAGGCTCTGATCTAGTTTAGGCTCTGATACCATGTTAGAATTCATGCACACGCTAAGGTTCATCAATGGAGTAAACCAATCTGTGACGAGAGAAAGAAAATATCTGAAATGTGTGTGTATTATTCATCATCAATAAACAATCTCTACTCTTTATATCTGAAGCAAAGAGAGGTGGGAAGGTTCCAACCAAATAACTAACCAAACTACTAACCAATAGGAAGATGCCAGCTGTCATCTAACTCTAACTAACTTCACTATACAAAAACTAATCGTAGCTTAGCACCTAACACATAAACGACTTACAATTTAGGCTTTATATACAAAACTAACAAACCTGCTACTCTACTCTACTGAACTACAATACATCATCTAACCAAAACCAGTGTTTAAATGGTTTTTAAAGCAAGAACATCATAATTAAATAATGTTCAATTCTTGGAAAATATGGTTCTTGAAGTAGGAAACCCAAAACCAAGGTTTAAAGTTTGAAAATGGTTTTTGATGTGACAAAACTAGAACCATTATTTAATCTTTAATTTTTTATTATTATTATTATTTTTTTGAAGTGGAAAATGAGAAATAGGGTTTAAGGCCCGAAAAGTTTTTTGTAATTGGAAAACCAATGCCAGGGTTTAAAACCTGAAAATGATTTTTGATATTCAAAAAGATTTTTAAATGGAAAACTAGAAAATCATAATTTTAGCAGAATTCTAGCATAAATGGATTTTGAAATTTGAAAAAAGGTTCTTAAGAAGAAAACCAAAACCCAAAAATGTAGTACAATTCCAATAAAATTCTAGCATTTAAAAATGGGTTTTGATACCAAGAGTATTGTAGTCAATTAGCACCATCTAGTGTTTTTAATAGAGACATCTATAGCTCAAATATCCCTTCCCATAGTAGCTATTGATTTTTTTTTTTTTGATATTTGAAAAGGTTTTTGAGAGGAAAACATGAAACCAAAAATCTAACAGAATATCGATAGAATTATATCATTTTAAAAATGCTTTGATATTTGAAAATGTTTTTTAATGTGGAAAAACTAGAAAACAATAATTTTAACACACTTTCTGTAGTTATTTTTTAGCAAAATTTCATTTGAAAATTATTTTGGTATTTTAAAGTTTCAAAATGTTTTAAAATATAGAAAGCTAGAGTTTTAATACTATTTCAATATTTTCTCTTTCCAAATAATGAGATCTAAGTATATTAAACAGCAAAAGGCAAAAATTATTCAATTTTAGGGATTCGTTTCAAGATTCAAACAGATCCTTACCCATGAACCCAAATAGGAAAAGAAAATTTTTATTTACTACAGACAACTAAAATGCTGCCATTCAAACTAAAAATGTGCTATAAAACCATTTATAAAAGAAAAGTGAATTACATGCTCAAGGATCAGATAGAAAGAAATATGGAGGTTTAGACAATATGCTCGTTAAAATTTTAAAGGTTGAGCAACACCTAAAGGATTTGGAAGAGAACTTCAAAGTAATAAAGAAGTTTTAGATGAAACTAAACCCTTCAAAATATTCCTTTGTGTGTTAGATGAAACTAAACCCTTCAAAGTCACTAAACCATTTATCTTACTACCAACAAATAAGCCTTCAATGCTAATTTCTTTGTAGGAAAAAATCTAATTACTTCTTCAATAAGGAATATGTACTTTTTTCTTTTTTGTTGAATAGGGAATACCGGAATACATTACTTATTTAATAAAGAATAGACTTTATTTCCATCCAATGAAAATCCAAAAATAATAACTAAGTCAACTTTCCTTCCACAACAATACAAGGTAACATCTAACCAAGTCAAAATAGGAATTTAAGGTGATTTCCAACTTTTAAATTCTTGAATATTCATTAATAAAAGAGTGGTATGGAGGGTCAAATTTCATTATAATAAAAATTATTTTGAAAAACAAGAAATATTTTTCTATGAAAAAACAAATCGCTTATAATTTTTGTCTAGAAGATTCACCATTTTAAAATAGTTATATATTTAATTAAATTTTTTTCTTTTGGAGCAGGTTGTACATTATAGAATTTTGTTTTGCTTAGGCATTGAATATTGTGGAACGGTGTGATCGTAGTTGGAAGAAATTACTTAAACTTGAAGCCGCCGAACAAAACAAATGCTCATACTACCAAAAGTCATAACTCTTGATAAAAAATTTATTTAAGAAAATATTTTTTTAAATGACTCAAAAATTGTAGATTAATTTATACAGCTTTTAAATTTTTATAGTCATTAAATTATATTAAGACATTTAGGTATAAGTTCAAATTATTTTTCTAAATTTAACTTCAAAATAAGAAAACTTCTTGAGTGGAAGGAATTTGATGGCTAAAAAATTAATGAGAAACATTATGGTGGTATTAGTGGATTTGGTCATTGTTATTAATCTAGCTGAAGTGAAAGCTAATGACCTTGCCTTTAGTTCTTTTGAGTCCTTTTCACTTCCAATCCCACATCCTTTTCCCTCTAAACTTGATCTTGCTCATGAACAATTTTTTTCGAGCATTGAGGGACGGATTGAAAAATGCAAAAAAAATGCCAAAAGGAAACTACTTTGATCAATGTATTTTAAGGAGTTTTCAACATTGCATTTACAAGCACAAAAATGAGAAGAACCGAATCTATAAAATGGCTGTCATGGGACTTGATTTTTGCTACAAGGAGCATCACTCTGTAAATACTCGTGCGGTTTGTTTACTTGAATGGTTTGAAAACAATATTAAAAAGCACTGAGATGTACAAGATCCTACTGCTAGCACCAATTTTATATGTGCTAAGTACTTTCCAATCTCTATCTCTCTTTATGACAAGGATGTACACATGCATAAGAAATATATCTATGAGCAACCATTTTTATTTTTATAGATCCAATTCACTTTTTATTTGAGTAATGTAGTCACCAAATCACTCGTATTAAAAAGAAAAAAAATGATGTGTTGTATGATAAAAGACAATCATTGTACTCTATAGAAGTTTCAGACAATAAAAAAATCTGCCAAAATCATTAAAATCAAATATAGGAAAAATAAATATGTATTTTCCGTTTTAGAATTGTTGTGTAATTGCCCATTTGAACCAACAATTATCAAATAAAAATGGCTGTTGGCAGAAAATATTGGTGATTTACATAAAAACTCTAGGGATTGAAACAAGCTTATCTAAGGATTTATTTTTTATTTTATTTTTTGCAAATATATTAATACAAAAAGTGATGCATACAATTAGGGGTGTTCGCGGTGCGTGTGGTGCGGTTTTGGGCCATAAAATGCGGTGCGGTTTAGCTAAAATCATAACTGCACAACACTTTTACTGTCACATGTGCGGTGCGGTGCGGTGCGGTTTAAAGTTTAGTCAAAACCATAACCGCACCGCACCTCATTTTTGCGGTCACATATGCGGTGCGGTATATAAGATGCAGTTTGAATGATTTGAAGTTGGTATATTTTTCAAATATTGGGCTTTTTCTACCCAGCCCAAAACTAATTTTTCCCTTTAATTTGATCCAACTTTTAAACTATTGAGCTAGTTTTTCTTTATTTTGGGCTGACTTTCCTAATCAACACTTACTAGGATTGTCAAACTTTTTTTTTTTTTTTTTGAAAACTAGGGTTATTAAATTATTAATAATATATTTAATATTAAAAATAATTAAATATATTAATATATAGAGAGAGTGCGGTGCGGTGTGGTGCGGTGCAGTGCAATATTACTTTATGCCATTTTGTGAGTGGTTTTGGTGTGGTTTTTGCAGTTTGTGCAGTTTGGTGAACACCCCTACATACAATATTCTCAAAACATCTATAAATTGTGTATTGTCAAGAATGGTTATTAGGATAGTCTAAAGTATTCGACTGTTCACTTCAAAGTCTTCGTTAATGTTACCTTAAAGACCTCATACTTAAGAGCCAACTCAATTAAGGATGGATTTTTCTCTATCTATTTTACATAACTATCAATATTATCTATTGATTTTATCTTTTTCTTGATAAATTTACAAGTTTCTTATAAAAAATAATAAATTAAAAAAAAAAAAAAAAAAAAAAAAACGTCATACTTGCTTCTCTGAAACTTTTAATTTTGAAGGAAATTTTCTCAGCTATGGACAACAAATTTTTTTTTTGGGAAATTACAATCTACCTTTTTCTAATATTATTCTATTTTTATTTTGATTTGATACCCATGCTTATCCCTCTAGTTTATTAGTGGTTTCAATTTGGTCCTTGTGTTATCATATATATATATATATATATATATATATATATATATATATAATATCATTCAAAACCTCCAAATGTACCCCATTAAAACTTGCATAAATTTGCTAGGTGGCATGTTTTTCTATGTTGTGGCATCTCAGTAGTTGGCATGACATTAATCGAGGTGATATAGCAACATGCATGACTCCTAAGCTATCAAATTTAACAAGCCATGTGTTCTGTGCAATGTATGACCCATTAAGTTCATGGTTTTCGGTCAAATTTTGGATTTGATTTGCTCACTAGTTTTTTTTTTTTTTTTTTTTTTTTAGGGTTAATTACTGTTGAGTCGGTGGCTTAACTTGGTCAAATCCAACTGAGAATATATCACCTAGCCAAATTGAGAAAATTAAGTCAAGCACTGTATATATGTAATGTTATGCGGCAATTGAACTTGTGAGAGAGTTAGCCGCACAATAAAGAGAAAGTGGTGCTGCAAGCTAAGCTTTAGTAAAATATGATAGGGTGTAATCTTTGGGAGTGAGATCTAAGGGTATATTTGGGATTTGGGTTTGTCAAAGTGCTAATGTGCTGCTATTGTAATCTCTTTATTTTATAATGAATTTTTTTTTTTTTTTTCATCGCCTATGAACATAGTGTTAGGATTAGTGCTCTAAAATCCTATTATATGATGCTATGTATGATATTATGTATGATGTTATGTTATAAATAATGAAGTTGTTTTATTACCTAAAATAATAGTAACATGAATATTTGGACATTATCATATAGTTCTTGAGATGCATAGTATGTGATTTATGTGATTTAGTCACAGAAGATATAAATCACAAATTCTTTGTAAACTCAAAACCTTAGTTCGTAGTCAGTGATGAAATTAAGCATTTCATCTGTGAAGACTATAGCGTGTCAACTAAGATGGTTTGTCTTGATCATGGAAGTGGAGACTTCTAATTGATATGTTGATGTGTCTTAAGTGTATAAGACATATTGAACTGGACCACTGTGAGATTAATTATTCTATTAACGATTGTCAATTGAATTATAAATCTCACAACTTTAATTTACATAAACTCTCAATCCTGAGAGGATAGTGGACACAATCATGAAATGTAGGTTACTTTGATATATCAAGAGTGAGATCTAATTCAATGGTCAAAACCTCAATATGTTGGGCAGCTACACGTAGTGCTAAAGGAACACATATTCTCAAGATAGAATTCATAGTCTCTTTGTAGAGATATAAAATATTCCCTTGAGATAAGTTTAATGAGTTTGGTTATTCAAAGTGTTAGGTTTAACTGCTTTAGTAAAGAGTTACTAAAGTTTATATTTTATGAAATTTGATTTCATAAATATATATATATATATGAATAGCTTAAAAGATTAAACCGGGTACTCAATGATCAAGAGGTAGTAATTTTCAAAGTGGCAGTTATATATTATGACTTTGCATTACTACGAATATTTTTATGAAGGGGTTAATTGTTTAGATAATAAAGTCATGAGATTTAATTTTATTAATAAAGTCTAGAGTGCAATTATATTTATATAGTGATAGTAAATATAATTAATGGTAACTTTGAGCTTGTCAAGAGTTGATAGATAAGCCCGAATCCCATTGGAGCTAGAACTTTATTTGTCCCCTTGGTCCCATCCCAAGCCACACACTAAAGCTCAATTGGGTCAGTCCAATAAGATAATCAGTTGATTATTTAATAAGAGTTATTAAATAAAGTAACTGCCTTTGACACTTATAAACGTACGTACGATTAAAAGAGAAAAATACAGTTTTCTCTTAACACATTCTCTCTTGAACAAGTGCGTACACAACTGATTGAGAGACCACACGTCTTGGGCATATGTGGAATTGGGGTGAAGATTGAAGGTCTTCCCAAGTTCGAACTTCTTTTGTTTTGAATTTCTGCTGCTTGCTTTGCATGAGATGCGAAACTGTGTTTTCCAACACATAGGCATATTACCAAACCACGTAAATTTTTTGTGTCTATTTTTCTTCCATCTTCTTTAATCTTGCTTAAAAAGATTATTTTCACAGCAATTACATTTTACCCACCTGTGGTTTGGACAATTTTAACATTTCCTACCAATGGTTTGAAAATAGTCATTTTATCCACACGAGATTGGCTCCTTATTTATAGATCATCATTATAAATAAATAAATAAAATGAGTAAATAGATCTTGTTAATCCTAACTTGGCCTAACATGTGCGAACATGAGGCCGATGTGTTGGTCATCGCCCAAAATGGTGCTTTACACTATAAATGTTTTCCCCCCAGGTCGAGGGTTTTACATAGAGTCACTACTTATTTAATTTATAAGGAAAAATAAGAAAACCTCTGAAAATATACTTCTTTTGTTTTTGTTTCAATATTTGTAAATGTTTACATCAATTTAATGTAATAAGAATTTACAATGCTTTGGTCCTAGATACAACCTAAAAAATAAATTACATTATTTCATTTTACATTCTAAAATGATGTAAAATTACATGGACAAGACACTACCTAGAACCCTTGATCTTGTTTCGAAAGCTAAGTTACAAGATGAGAAAGTTTTAGGCACTCATCTTGCCCAGTTAAAATCAGTCTCCTAGAATAAGGTAGCCAATGTCGTGTCATTCAATTCAAACAATATGTCATCCAAACATGCCACGTAAAGAAAGGAGGAATTTAAATACAAACAAAGATATGTAAGTATTTTATGCAAAGAAAATTGAATTTAAATACAAACAAAGATATGTTGAGTTTAGACGTGTTCATCCAAGCAATTGAAGAGAACATACAATCTTCTTAAACATGCTCATCCAAGCTTTTAAAGAAAAAAGAAAATATCTTGAACATGTTCATCTAAGGATTTGAAATAAAAACAGAAAATTAGATCATGTTAATCATCCAATCATGTAAGAAGAAATAAAGGATACTTAGACATTTTCATCTAAGAATTTGAAATAAAACAAAGAAATTAATATGTAGTTTGTCATCCAAGAAATTTGCAAAGAAAATAAGAAAATTTAGTTATGTTTATCACCCAAGTAATTGTGAGGAAAATAGAGAAAACTTAAGACATTTTCATTCAAGCATGTGAGAGACACTGGTGCTAATGAGAGTGAGAGATGGAGGTCAGGTGAGAGACGATGAAACCATTGACAGTGAAAGACGGAGGTCAAGTGAGAGTGAGAGATGGAGGAGATAGACGATGTATTCTTTTAAATGGGTATATATTTTCAACTGGAACTCGATATTATAACACTCGAGTTCTTTATATTATTTTGCTGGGCCAAAATTTACCAGACTGGAACTCAAGTTTTCTAAATTTTAGTTCCACATTTTTTTTTTAATCCCACGTCAGACTGCCACACGACCTATACTAATTGGAACTCGAGTTTGATAAACTCAATTTTGAATTGGAACTCAAGTTTGACAAACTCGAGTTCCAAAAAGATGCTACATAACTGATGCTACGCAAGAAATTAGTAGGCTGAATGGTCTGAGAGTCAACTAATCTGGTAGCCACTCGAAAACTTGAAAAGGAAACACACAATCGAAGGTGACCAGCGTAGACCGGCCAAGAACCCTTCGATGCTTAAGTTAGTTTCTCTCTTCAATTCTAGAGTTCCAACTTTTTGGGAAATGTTTCACACTTACCTTTTCTTGTCATAAATGAATGTTTATATAGTCCACTCTTGGAGCGATTATTTGACATGTAACTTCCCCTGCATTTGAGGAAGTCAAAAGGTTCTACAATAACTTCCTCAACCGCTATGGGAGTTATCGTATATTCATCTTCTATAACCACTAATGGCAGTTAGGTATTCAGAAGGAGGATGTAACGATGAAGTGGAGCCTTATTTATGTCTTTAGAATAATAACACGTGGCCCAATTTACCAATTTGTGTAGATAAAGTTCTCTTGAAATTTTTCTAAGTGTTGGGGGTTGTCTTGGTACAATCTTCATAGACGACTATAGGCTCATGGACGACCCATAAGCTTATGGACGACTGTTTTATTAGGCATGGCCACTCTTGGCCTGGACAGCTCTTATGGACGAGATTGGAGTTATTAATCAACTTTTAGTTCACCATCAGTTGTCCCCTTGTCTAGGAGTCTTCCAAGGTTTCATACAGCACAACACCCCCCTCCCTTTTTTTTTTTTTTTTTTTTTTTTTTTTTTTTTTTTTTTTTTTTTTAAGGAATGCGCGTCTTTATGTCAGGGGTTAGGTATGCCATGTGCCATGATTTTATTGGTGACTGGTCGCGTCGATTTATTTTTTCAAGGAGTATGCCACGTGTCATCTTTTAGTTGGTCACGTCATTTCAGATGCCAAATTCTACTTCCTATAAATAGTAGAATCCCTCTCCTACCCCTCACATTTCTGAGATTTTCTTCTTTGACACTCCTTGTCTTAGCGCCTCGTCTAGAAGTGTTTTCTCGTCCCTAATCCTCTTCCGTCTAGAGCCAGGTATTTTCCTTTTCCTTATTCTAAGGTTTTCCTTCAAATTTCAAAATGTCTGAAGTAGTTATCTCCTCGTCTAGTTATAGACGAGTACCATGACGACTACTCGTCATGGTACTCGTACAATAAAGCCATAGACGAGTACCATGACAACTCTAGTTATAGTGGCTCTAGTAGTAATAGTAGTAGTAGTGGTAACACCACAGACGAGGAATACACTTTTGGTGTTCCTGAGGTCCCTCTTGAGGTTCTCCAGGAACATCTTGGGACAAGGGCGGCTTCTGGGGCTGGCACCTCGACGAGTGTTCCTTCGTCTCCTCCTGTAGACAAAGTAGAGACCATGTATAGTTGTGCTGTAGGTATACCTTCCAAGACGGATGATAGGAGATTAGCTTTGCTTAGGAGTTGGTACCAAATCCTAGACGACCTCAACCCTAGGTTAGTCGTCCATGGGGAGTGGTGCTGCCAACCCCGTTTTGGGATAGGCATCTATGAAGCTTATCTTTTAGGGGAACTTAGGTTACTTCTAAATGCTTTTGCTAGAGAACTACTTACTAGGTTAGGTTTAGGAGTTTGTCAATTTAACCCTAATGCATGGAGACTCTTCGTCGCTATGCAAGTTTTGTGGAGGGAGGCGTTTGAAGGGGATCGTCCTCTTACTGTGGACAAGTTCCTCTATTGTTACAAACCCTCAGAGATTAATCAGTCCCATGGCTTTTATCAGTTTACAGCCAGGAGCAAGGACTGTAGATTGATCAAGTCATTGGTTACTTCTGACAGAAACTGAAAGACGGAGTTTTTCCTTGTCTCTGGTTTCTTGTCTGGGCACCCTATTGAGGTTAGCAAGGATACATTTGCCCCATATACTAGAGAATTAGGCAACCTTCGTCTTGAAGGTATGTTATTTTTACCTTATTATTTTTTAAGTGTTTTTACTTTTTGTTTGCAATCATCTAACCTTATTTTCTCTCTCTTCTTCCTTTTTGTAGCTATTGGACGACCTTCCTTAAGTAAATTCCACCACGACCGCATCCACAGAGCTCATCTATACACTGATAGGAGTTTCCATTCGTTGGTGACCTTCCAACGTCTAGCTACGTGGGGACTTAGCTTTGAGCCGTCCATTGAAGCCCTTGCTCATGAGCTTACAGTTCGCAGACATGAGTCTTCTTTTTGTACTTAAAAACTTCCTAGGTATTATTTGACTTATATTTTTTTACTAACATTTTATGTCTTTCTCTTAGGGATGGCTACTATGAAAGAGAACAAAGGGAAAGAGGTTGTGGACGGGGCAACCAGGCTTAAGGCTCAATCCCAGCCTCGTCCTTCTGCTGGAGACAAGAGAAAAACTCTGTCCAAGATGCTGGACTTTGGAAATCTTCCCAGTCGTTGAGGACAGAAGGCAAAGTACGGATCTTCCAGGCCTGAGATTGCTAAGTCTAATCTTTCTTCCTCCCAGCCGTCCATCCAAGTTGTTGACGTTGACTCATCCATCCTCGTTGATGTCACTCCTGCCAAGACTACTGCTCCTACCTCATCCCAACCTCCTCAGAGGGTCCCTATAAACCTCCTAGAGAATGAAGACTTGGCTTGGGAGAGATTTGAAAAAGCTATAACTGGTAAAGACGTGGCTGCGTGCTATGACATGTCCTTGAAAGAATTTGAGCACTCTGGTATTCATGATCTTTTCAAGGTAATTTCTTTTACCTTGTCTTATTTTTGTAATGTGTATATAAACATATTTTGTTAACTCTTTTATTTCTTGTACAGGCCATGTCAAAGTTCATAGCTGTGTCCAGGCAGGCCACGGAGATAGACAAGATAAGGATCTTGCTTGAGAAGAGGATTCAAGAGGTCAAGGACGACTGCAAGGGTTGGGCCGAGGTGGCTGCCAAAGCTAAAGACGAGGCCAAGGGTCTGCAAAATCTAATTGAAAAGCTGAGAGCTGATGCAGTTGAGAAGAATACTCGTCTTGACCACCTTCAAAAGAGGAATGACAAGTTGAGTATCCTTCTCACCAAAGCAAAAGAAGATGCAGTAGCAGAGTTTAGAGCGTCCAAATAGTTCACTGATTTGCTAGACACTAATTATGCAGCAGGGTTTGAGGATTTTCGAATGGATGCAATAGAAGGCTTCCTTGAAGTTGACTTTAGCTCCATCAAACTTAAATTTGCTGCTGCTACTAGCTCTCTCATTCATACTAGCTCCGAGGACGTTAATATTGAAGACGACGCCACTACTCAACCTGCTCAAGACGCTGAAAATGATCCTCCACAGTGAACTTTAGTTTTAGTCTTCATCTGTGTTTGTTTTGTTTGTTGTTGCTGTTTTTTTTTTATAAGGTCCATTGTTTAGGACCATTTAAAATTATGAAAGTACATTTCACTCGTCTATATTATTTAGGACGAGCTTTCAAACAGTTGCCTTTTTAGGCTTCCCTTTTTTTTTTAATTCATAAGGGTTTTTAGACGGTGGTCGTTTACCCTTTTTTAAACTTAATGAATGGATGCTTTATTTTCATTACTTTCATTTGCTATTAAACACGTTGTTTTGTGGATGAATGTTTTTCACACCCATAACATTGGTTTTAACCTTGGCTCGTCCATGACAGGAATTCCATCATGTTTAACATTTTTACCATTCTTTGAATTTTACAAGTATATCTCGTCTTTGTGAATGGAAATGGTTTTTCCACCTTCATTTGTCCTTAGACTTGGTGGTTGGTCTTATATTTCATCCATAAAGTTTAAGGCCCAACTTTTTACTCGTCCAAAGATTGGATTATTTTAGTTGGCGTCCTGTTCCATGGACTATTTATATACGCATTTCTTCGTCCATGGCTGGACTAACACGTTTAAGGCTTCACCTCGTCCATTGTTTGGATGAATATGCCTTGCTTTTCTTTGCTTTATCTTTATTTAGAAGAAAGCTTATAAACGTTACATCCCTGCTTCCAGAGATTTTTATTCATCCTTAGACCTTAGCCTTTTTATGGATGAGGTTATGGAGGTTAGATTTCTATATCACATGTATTTGAAAATCCAAACCATACTCATAATATAAACATCGTCCACAAGTATGGCTCATGTTTAGAAGCTAGTGCCTTATTCATACAAACATCAGAGTTCATGACTTCGTCCATAGTTAACTTAAAACTAACACACTCTCAAGGAGTAAAAATATAACATATAATGTTAATAATACACATACAACAGAAAGCAACATAAACTCTAGCTCGTCCAAGACAATGCTCGTCTAGGCTAACATTTTGCTGATAGTACTTTCTCAGGTGTTCAACATTCCAAAGATGCTCCAATTTCCTCCCGTCCAAGGTTTCCAAGTAGTAGGACCCTTGCCTTTTGCAATTGATAACCCTGTAGGGTCCCTCCCAATTAGGTCCCAATTTCCCATGAGCCGGGTTTCTGGTTGCTCAAGAGACCCTTTTTAAGAAGAGGTCCCCTATGTTGAAACGCCTGAGTTTTACCATTGCATCATATTACCTGGTCATGAGGTTCTTATACCTTGCTGTCCTTTTCTCTGCGTCCATCCTCACCTCGTCTATTAGATCAAGGTTAAGGTGGAGTTTCTCCTCATTATCCTTGTCTTGATACTTCATTACCCTATGAATGGCCATATGTACTTCTGCAGGTATCATGGCTTCACTTCCATAGGCTAGCTTGAAAGGAGTTTCCCCTGTAAGGGTCCTTACCATCATCCTGTAGGCCCACAGAACACCTGGTAACTCATCTGGCCATACTCCTTTTGCCCCCTCAAGCCGAGTCTTGATGATCTTCAATAATGATCGGTTTGCCACTTCTGCTTGACCGTTTGCTTGAGGGTAGGCGGGTAAGGAATAATGATTCTGAATTCCGAAATGTTCGTAGAAGTCCCTGAAAAGTGTATTGTCAAATTGTCATCCATTGTCTGATATCAATACCCTGGGCACCCCAAACCTGCACACAATGTTCTTACAGACGAAGTTCTTGACATTCTATTGCATGATCTTTGCTAGGGGTTCCGCTTCCACCCACTTAGTGAAATAGTCAATTCCAACCACCAAAAATTTCATCTGCCTAGTTCCAAGTGGGAAGGGGCCCAAGATATCTAATCCCCATTGTGCAAAGGGTCATGGGGCCATCATCGGGGTGATATACTCCAATGGTTGTCTAGGAATATTGCTAAAGCATTGACACTGGTCACACACCTTGAGATATGCCTTCACGTCTGCTTGGATAGTTGGCCAGTAATAACTTGCACAGACGACCTTATGGATTAATGCTCTTGCTCCTGAATGGTTTTCACATGCTCTTTCATGAACTTCTCTCAACACATAGTTTGACTCACCTGGGGTTAAACACCTTCAGTATGGCTGAGAAAAACCTCGCTTATACAACACCTCGTCCTTGAGAACATATTTGGCAGCCCTGATTCTCAACTTCCTGGCCTCGTCCTTGTTCTCTGGAAGCCTTCGGTCCTTAAGATAAATGATTATTGGAGTCATCCAATTTTCTTCTCCTTCAATTTGTTGTACCTCTAGCAGATCTATGCTTGTCATGTATTGGACTTTATCAAACTCGTCCATAGCCTCCCCTGCTGAGGCAGCTTTTGCCAAAGCATCTGCTTCCATGTTTTCCTCCCTCGGGAGTTGAACAAAATTGGCTTCTTTGAATTTCTTGACAAGCTGTCTTACCTTGTTTAAATATTTCTTCATCCGGCTTTCTTTGGCTTCACACATTCCATTCACTTGATTAATGATCAATTAAGAATCGCCTTGGACAATAACTGACTCCGCCCCTAGGGACTTAGCCAATTCCAATCCTTTGAGAAAAGCTTCATATTCAGCTTCATTGTTGGTGGTTTGGTATTGTAGATGGGCTGCGTATTTCAAATGGTCTCCCTCTGGGGATTTGAGTATAACTCTAATTCCTCCTGCATATAATGTGGACGAACCATCCACATTAACGATCCACTTTCGTACCTCGTCCATTTCATCTAGCTCACTTCAATTTGGACTAAACTCTGCAATGAAATCTGCCAATACTTGTGCCTTAATCGCATTTCCTGGTTAGTACTTGACATCAAACTCGCTGAGTTCTATGGCCCATTGGATTAGTGGTCATATGGCCTCCAACTTGTTCATTGCCTTTTTTAATGGATGATCTGTTAAGACGTTGATGACATGAGCTTGGAAATAATGTCTTAACTTCCTAGAAGTTGTAACCAAAGCGAAGGCTAGTTTTTCCATCATTGGGTATCGTCCTTCCGCCCCTCGTAGCACTTGGCTTGTATAGTAGACCGGCTTCTGCACCCTTCCTTCTTCTTTAATCAAAGTTGAGCTTACTGCATACAGGGACACTGCTAGATACAAATACAATTCTTCACCAGGCACAAATGGACTTAGTAGGGAAGCTATAGTGACGTAGGTCTTAAGGTCTTGGAAGGCTTTCTGACACTCGTCCGTCCATTCGAACGCCTTTTTGAGAACCTTAAAGAATGGCAAACACTTGTCAGTAGCTTTAGAGACGAACCTGTTTAAGGCAGCAACTCGTCCAGTAAGGGACTGGACTTCTTTGATACTTCACGGAGGCTTCATATCCAATATGGCTTGTACCTTATTAGGATTTTCCTCAATTCCCCTATGTGAAACCATGAATCCAAGGAATTTTCCCGATGAAACTCCAAAAGCGCATTCGCGGAGGCTTCACTAGCATATCATCTACATAGACTTCTACATTCAGTCCAATCTATGGATGAAACATATGGTTAACCAACCTTTGGTATGTTGCCCCTATATTCTTCAAACTGAAGGGCATCACCTTATAACAAAACAAGCCTTGACTGGTGATAAAGAATGTCCTCTCTTGGTCTGCCTTATCCATCCTTATCTGATTGTATCCGGAGAAAGCATCCATGACGCTTAGCAATCTATGACCTAGTCGAATCCACCAACTGATCAATACACGATAAGGGATAGCTATCCTTGGGGCAGGCTTTGTTTAGATCAGTGAAATCCACACACATCCTCCATTTTCCATTAGCCTTCTTGACCATTACTACATTGGCCAACCAATTTGAATAATAAACCTCTCGAATAAAGTTTGCTGTAGTCAACTTCTAAACCTCTTCCTTAATGGCATTGTCTCTCTCTGGGGCAAACACTCTTTTCTTCTATCGTACGGGCTTAGAGGAAGGATATACATTTAGACGATGGGTAATGACACTAGGGTCTATACCCGACATATCTTCATGACTCCATGCAAACACATCAATGCTCTTCTTTAAAAACTGGACAAGATCTTGCTTCGTCTTCTTTTCCATATCCGCTTCAACCCTTGTATACCTTTCAGGGTTATTCTCGTCCAAAAGAATGTTTTTCAATGCTTTAGTAGGCTCTGCCACAACTCTCCTCTCCTCAATGTTCATCGTTTGAACCTATTCATCCATTGCCAACATGGCCAAATAGTATTCTCTCGCTGTTAGCTGGTCTCCCTGCACTTGTCCTACCCCATATTCTGTAAGAAACTTGACTGATAGGTGGTAAGTAGACATGACTGCCTTCCAACTATTTAAAGTTGGCCTTCCGATAATGGTGTTGTATGATGACCAACAATCCACCACAATAAAGTTTACTTCTTTAGTTATTTGTTATGGATATGCTCCCACCACCACAGGTAGCATAATGGTGCCCACTGGCTGCACCTTCATCCCTTCAAATCCTACCAAAGCTGAATTCACAGGGCGAAGCTGGTCTTGTCCAAGCCTCATTTGCTGGAAAGCAGGGTAATACAAGATGTTTGCTGAACTACCATTGTCCACCAACACCCTTTTGGTGGTATAGTCAGTAATAAGTAAAGTAATGATGATCATGTCGTCATAGGGGTGGTGGACCCTTTCAGCATCTTCGTCCGTGAATGTAATGGCTTGCTCCTCGGTTTCTCTCTTCCTTGGAGATCATCTTGAGAGTTGGACGTTCTGCACTACCTTTAGGTATGTCTTCCTTGACTTGAAAGATTGCCCTGCTGAGGTTCCTCCTATGATAACTCTTATTTCTCCAAGTAGGAGTCGTGACGGCTCTTCTACCTTTGCCTTTAACTTCTCATCTTTGTGATCTCGTCCAAGGAAGTTTCTCAACTTCCCTTGCCTGATGAGATTTTATGTATGCTGCTTTAAATCAAAACACTCATCCGTATCATGCCCATGGTCTCTGTGGAAGTGGAAATACTTACTCATATTGATTTGTTGGGATCTCCCTTCATCTTTTCAGGCCACTTCAAGGAAGGATCATTCTTGATTTGCATAAGTACCTATTCAAGCGGCATGTTCAAGGGCGTATATTGCTAACTTGCTGAAGAACTTGCCTTCTTGTTGTCTCGGTCTTTCTTCTCTCCCTTCCGGCCTTTCTTTGGATGAGGACCTTGTTCAGAGTGGTGCAGGGGATTCGCTTCCATTCTCTCAGCTCTCTTCTTCTTAGCTATAATCGCATCTTCTGCATTTATAAAATTATGGGCCGAATGGACGAGTTCAACCATGGTCTGAGGTTCTTTCTCGTATAGCTTGTGGATGAATAAGTTAGAGTTTACTTTATTATGAAAGGTTGCCAATAATAACTTGTCGTCCATCTCGTCCACTGTCAGGGCTTCCTTGTTAAAACGAGTAATGAAGGACCGCAAGCTTTCATTCTCTCCTTGCTCTATGGTTAGTAGGCTAGACGAGGAACGTTTGTGCCTTTGTCCTCCGATGAAATTATTAACGAACAACTTACTCAATTCTTCAAAAGAACTCACTGTATTCGGAGGTATTTTGCTGAACCACATTTGCGCTGGTCCTTTAAGGGTGGTAAGGAAGGCCCTACACATAATCTCATCTGGAACCCCTTGAAGGTGCATTGTAGTCTTGAAAGTGGCAATATAATTGAAAGGGCCACGTGTTCCGTCATACAAATCCAAGGAAGGCATCTTAAACTTCGGAGGCAAGGGATGACCATTGATGGAAGTTGTGAAAGGAGAATCTGTTCAATAAACCAAATCCTCTATGGGATTTGGCCTTCTCATGTTCTCCCTCATCTCGTCCATGACTTCCTCATCTGATCCATCTCTTTCTCCAAATGTGGCACCCTTCGCGAAGTGGTGCCCTTTGACTAGCTCTCAGGCTCTGCATTTCCTACTCTATCTTCTTGACTCTAGGCTTGTCTTTCAACATATCCTTTACGACACTACCTCCTTAGATTGATCTCCCTAGTTGATAGGCCACAAACTGAATGACCCCTTGTGAATTAAACTAATTAATTAATTTAGCCAAGTTATTAATTAATCAATTTAACATGCAAATACGTGGCAGCACAAACAAATCACCGAATAACAAAATATGCAGCGGAAAATAAAAGACACGGTGATTTGTTCACGAATGGGGAAAAACCCTAACGGCAAAAACCCCACCGGGTGATTTCAGGTCACCACTCCCGAAACTCCACTATTATCAAATCAAGCGGTTACAAATAAGGAATCCCAAGTACCTTACCAACCTACAGTTGAACCCTTACCCCAATACCCAATTGGACTTGATCTGTAGCGACAGTTCCCAACTTTGATGCACGGCTCCCAAGTACGTGACTAACCAGATGCGCGGATCCCAGTACGCGACTTCAATCACCAACTTTAGAATGAGAGGTTGGCTGCAGAGTTCTTCAGATCATCCTATGCATGAAGATCAGGAAGATGCTTGGTCACAAAACCCTAAGGTGCACAATACACAGCAACTTCTTGAAGAAGATGATTTAGGTTAAGAACTTCGTCTTAGAGCACAATTTGCTTGAACAAGGATTGCTCAATGCTTATGCAACTTGTGTCTATGTTGACGGCTCTTAAAACACTCCTTAAATATGTTTAGGGTTAGAAGAAAAGAAGGCCCAAAAACATATTCACGGATCCCAAGACAATCAGATTAGAATTCTGACTTTTTAAGTCTCGACAGCTAGCAGGTGTCGAGGTAGGTGTCGAGAAGGTGTCGAGCTTTAAAACTTCAGCACTTCAACTTGCTTTTTCTTGGACAGACTTGATGACTTCAACACTTGATCTTGAAACATAGTTTCTTGAAGTATTAAAAACACCTAGAACTACCCAATTACAAGTAGAGTGCGTTTTGTCAAAGGATTAGCCAATTTACATAAAATATGACATATGTTCCTAACACGTAAACACATATGTCCTAACACTAGTCAACTCTTGGTTTTGACGAGTTAACTTCGCCATGGCGGTTGCCATGGACTGTAAGTGTTGGATGGAAGACGGTTGTGTGACAGGTGCTGACTGGCGATCTCGGTGGGGATTGCTGGAAGTATCCCTACTCTCCTAGTGGCCTGGGCTAGTGGCCCTTGATCTTGTTCGAACCATACAACCTTTTGTCGGAGAAAGACAAACTACAAAACTCAAAATTAATCTTTCCCACAGACGGCACCAACTGATGCTGCACAAGAAATCAGTAGGCCGAATGGTCCAAGTGTCAACTGATCTGGTAGTCACTTGAAAACCTGAAAAGGAAACACACAATCAAAGGTGACCGATGTAGACCGGCCAAGAACCCTCCAATGCTTAAGTTAGTTTCTCTCTTCAATTCTAGAGTTCCAACTTTTTGGAAAATGTTTCACATTTACCTTTTCTTGTTGTGAATGAATGTTTATATAGTCTGCTCTTGGAGTGGTTATTTGATATGTAACTTCCCCTGCATTTGAGGAAGTCAGAGGGTTCTACGATAACTTCCTCAACCACTATGGGAGTTATCGTATATTCATCTTCTATAACCGCTAATGGCAGTTAGGTATTCAGAAGGAGGATGTAACGATGAAGCGGAGCCTTATTTATGTCTTTAGAATAATAACACGTGCCCCAATTTACTAATTTGTGTATATAAAGTTCTCTTGGAATTTTTCTAAGTGTTGGGGGTCGTCTTGGTACAATCTTCATAGACGACCATAGGCTCATGGAAGGCCCACAAGCTTATGGATGACTATTTCATTAGGCATGGCCACTTTTGGCCTGGACAGCTCTTATGGACGAGATTGGAGTTATTAATCAACTTTTAGTTCTCCATCAATAACTAAATAACTTCACCTGTGTGCTATTCACCTAAAATTTTCCTTAAAAAGTACTATTTAGCAAATTTTGCCTAACTTTTTATGTTTTTGTTTTTATTTTTATTTTATTTTAAGAGTAATGCTACAAGCACAAACTATTTTAAAATATTTTTATAAATTGTTGATGTGGGTAATTTTTACTGGTTCTCATTTAGGCCACTACTAACATCACTTTTTTTATTTATTAACAACCACTCACTACATCAATAGTTTGTAAAAATTATTGAAAAATAGTTTGTAACTCTAGCATTTTTTTTATTTTAAATAAAATAATTGATTCCTATATTCCTAGTGTGTAACGTTGTCGACATGCAACACAAATACCATTTTAAATATATTTTTATTCTAATTCTTATATTATTATACTATTGTTATCACAAGTTTACCTAATCAACATATATATATATATATATATATATATATATATATATATATATATAATAAAATAAAATAAAATAAAAACTATATTTATGTTTGCTTAGGATTTGATATTTCCTATTTGCCTTGTGAAAATTCTGATATGAAAAATACATTTGAAAGACAGATCTTTTTTTTTTTTTTTTAAGAAGAATAGTTCTATGTATTGAATTGCACTATTTTAGTTAATTTTTCTATTTGTATTAACTTAATATATTTATTTATATTTTGAATAATTATTAAATTAATTATAACGTCATCATGATTCGACCTCAAAAATCTTGAGCATTTTCCTTTTACAGTTCATTGAACGGTCTGGTCTAAAAACCATGCATTGGATGCACGAGGCAAAGCCTTAAAGCTACAATAAAAATTGTCTTTTAAGTATAGTAGAATGGAGGAGAGTTTTGTGAATGATGAATATAATAGGCTATAGCCTATGCCTAACCAGTCAGGTTTCGTTTTGGCAGCTTTATTTATTTTTTTTTTAAATTTAATATGGTGGGCTTGGCAGAATTATAATTTTATTGTTATATAGTTTATGGGTTTTAATTAGGGGTGTGCAAAAAACCGATGAACCGAAAAAACCAGTTGAAACCGACCGAACCGAGTTCAATTTTTCGTTTCAGTTTGGTTCGGTTTTGGTGCTGGATTTTTTCATCCGAAACCGACCGAACCGAACCGATTTATATATATGTATATATTTATGTAACTTTAAGAAGTAAATGATCAGTGGCTTAGTGATATGCTTCCTGCGTGTTGGTTAATTGATCCCCAGTTCGAGCCTTCGCGCGTGCATTTTTGCTATTTAATGTTTTAAAACCAATTTAATGTTTTAAAACCCTAATAGTAACAGATATAAATACCCTCCTATTCTTTTCTTTTCTTTTATTTAGTTCAGCCATCCCCTTCCCCAAATTTCTGTGTATCTCTTCTCTACCCTTAATGCTTCAGCGCCTCCTCATTCTTTACTTTCTTTTTTTTTTTTCTTTTTTTTTTCTTTCTCTGAGTCCCATGGTCCTTTCTTCAGCCGCCCCCTTCCCCAATTTTCTATGTCTTTCTCTACCCTTCTCACTTCAGCCCCTCCTCATTCTTTCTTCTTTTTTTTTTCTTTCTCTGAGCCCATGGACCATGGCCATGCCTCTCTCTCCTCTCTAAGTCACATATCTCTATTCTTTATTGAAAAATCACTATAGAGGCATGGTGGTAGGCTCAAGCATGGTGTTAGGCTCCTGCTATGGTGCAGCAATGGTAAAGTTCTATCTGGACCCTTTTGCTAATTCAAAATATTTTCAATTTTATGTTGGAATCTGTGTGTAAATTGTTGAACAAATATTGTTGGAAATTTTTCTTTCTCTGTTGTTCTGATTTGTTCAACAACTCTCTCTCTGTTGCTGTATTGCTTTGAATTTTATATGTGATTAAAGTTAGGGACTTAGAGTTTTGAAAATCTCAATAACCCTCTCTTTGGAAAACCAAAAACCGACCGAAACCGAAATACACCGAAACCGATTGGTTTCCAACCATTTCGGTCAGTTTCGGTTGAGAATTTCACAAACCGAAATATTCGGTTTCAGTTGGCCATACTGATGAAAACCGACCCAAACCGAACCGAGCACACCCCTAGTTTTAATAGAATCATTTTAAGAAACTTTTTATAAGAAAACGAAAAAGTTACTAACTTTTTTAACGGCTTTTTGATTCCCCATAAAACATTTCCTAAAATGCATGATTTATTTATGTCCTAAGGGCAACATTCACTGGACCCATAATTTATCACTCACTCATTACTTATATATCTGAATCATCAGATAACAATATGTTATCAATGACCATAAATGGATTGACATGTGTCACGGTTACATGACTTTAGCCTATTATTTTAAACAGTAAATGGATTTATTTGACACAACTTATCACAGGATTCACAGCTTTACTTTAGCTTTTTATCGATTTTTTAATGTTCGTATTTTACTCTGTGATAAGTGCATAACCCGAATAACACAGGAATTGATCTTTTAAATCCCAAAAAAAAAAAAAAAATATATATATATATATATATATACGTTTTTATCGTAACTTTGGAAAGAAAACATTAAACGGGAGTCATTTTCATTGTTACGCACGCGCAAGAATATTTTGTGTATATTACGCATTTAAACTAGCTAGGCTAACCACACATAATATTGTGCATACATCCAAAAGAAAATTTTGAAAGTGATCCAATTAGATTTTTAATTTTAATTTTAATCAATTCTTGTCAGAATCAATTAAATTAAGTGCTTCAAATCAGACATGACCGAGGCTCAATCGTGCAAATGCATCACAGCCGTTAAATTTATTTTTTTTTTGGTGGTAACTTTTACTCAATTGATGGTCCAATTGATACTCGTGATATAGCGTTGTGATATTTAGGACGTCAATATTTGTTTTGTATCACAAATGTGAAGCTCCAATGGTTGAAATTACAATTATTTCCTTAGGTATAAAATACCATTTTGCCCTTTACGTTATTAAATGTAAGTTGTAAAATGAGGTGTCTATAGTCCCCAATCTCCACCACCAGCCTCCATCCACACTGTTAGTCAAACATTACCAAATAATCCACAACATCCCAAACATAAGGAGCATTATTTTTTTTTTTTCTATCATTTTCCCATAACCCAAACAAGATTTATTCAATTTTTTTTCTTTCCCTTAGGAGATCTTGCTCTTCATTGCAATCTCAAAACATCATACATTGGATCCCATTGGAGAAAGAATGGGCAACTTTGATTATTATGTGCAAACAAAAGGAACAAACATGAAATTAGATAAAGGAAATATAAAATAAAAATATATCCAAAAATTACTTTGTAAATTGAATTGTTAGGTCTGCAAAGAAAATGGAAATTTATGCTAGATTTGTAAAATAGGGGAGATATGAATTGGGGAAAACATATATATATATATATATATAGAGAGAGAGAGAGAGAGAGAGAGAGAGAGAGAGAGAGAGAGAGAGAGAGAGAGAGATTGTCGGGGATGTTTTGCTACAAGGGTTGAAAATGCAAGATTAACCCAAATCTTTCCTTGGGTTCTTTAGAAGTGTTTATTTATGGAGAATCAAGCCCAAAATTTCAAATGTATAATAAACAAAGGCTAATGGTGCTTTAACAAGAGAGAAATCAAAATGACATTACTTAAATACAAGAAAATACAGAAAAAGTATATAAGTCGAAAACTTTGACTCACAGTCAGCGAGAAGAGGAAATTGAGAGAGGTTGTGAGGAAGAGAGGGAAGGTTCCCCTGTACCCATATTTCCACCCCTAAGCTTCAGAATTGTGAGAATGTTGGTTGGCTAAATAGACTTTTGTTCTAAAATTTCAGCTATGTGGGTAAAACGTGGTTGGTTGGTTTTTGAGCTGAAGAGAGAGTTTTATATTGAATTTGTGTTGACACCCCATTTTGCAACCCGCATTTAACCTCACATGGGAGTAAAAGGGTAAATTTGGAACTAATTAAGTCTGAAATGGGAGTGATTGGAGCCTATTAATGTTAATTGTGAGCTAATTTGAAACCTATTAATGTTAATTATGCTGAAATTGTTTTCTAACAAATGACCTCTGCTCACCATGTCGTTAATATCTCTCAGAATATTTTGAATCTATGAATGAGTTAATTTTTCCAGAAACTAGACATCCGAGGCTTCAATTTGAGCACAAGAATGAGACAATTCGGATCAGAATTGAGTGAGATATGATTTTTTGAAGTTGGCTCTATAGGCTGTTACAGTAACTACGGGAAAGCCAAATTTTTCTTGCTCCTCACTCCCACTAATCTCTACATTTAATGCATTAGATTTTTCCAAAGGCTAAAATGAGGTCTAGGTTCATGATTCTTTGTCAACCCTCATTAAATGGCCTTCCATTCATATTTCATCCGCCACTACTATATAAACCTTCACTCTTCTTCATTCCAGAGGACACAAAAAACCCCCTCTCTTCTCATCTCTTGAGTTCTAGAAAATTGAGTAGTCTTGTCATATCTTGATCTTCTTAAGACTCAAGGTATTGAGTGAGACTCACTCTTCCTCTCCTAACTCTTATTTTCCTCCACCCTTAGGACCTCCTTCAAGAGTCTCCTCCTCCACCATATGGATCTTGCATGAAGATATAATCCCTTTCCCTAACTTGTTTTTTGTGTTGCCATGATGAGAGTTTAAGATTAAAGCATGATAGTAATCATTTAAATTTTCTTGAATATGTTTGAATATTCTTAATTGTTCTTATATGTTCATCACATGTTCTTGATTGTTCATCACATGTTCATGCATAACACTAATTTAATCTTGAATCCACATCAAAAATATGAAAAACATGTTTGTTTAATAATTCTTTCAAATCCTTGAATCTAGGATATCATTATCCACACACATTCACTAGAATTTATTTTTCAATCCTAATGAAATGCTTAATAAATTGAATTAGGGTTTATCACATGCACACACTTTAAATTCAACATGCAAATTGATTGATAACATATTAGATGATGTGATATGAATGTTGGCCACCATAGTTTAGAAGACTGGTTTCACCAGGCAATGTGGGTGTCTAACACCTTCCTACCTTGTAACATAGTCTCCAAACTTAGATCAAGGGTTGATAGACCAATGTTTATCTTTGTAATTTTCAATTTCTAGATTATAACTAGGAAACAAAGTCATGTACTTTATCTTAGATTGTATCTAGGACCAAAACCATGTAATTTTCCTATGATCAATGTAAATTCAATTGAAAATTAATAAAATGAGGAATTTTTCAATTTTGGTTTCCTTATTTATTCCAATAATTAAATAAGTGGCGACTCCATTGTAAAACCCTTAATTAAAAGGGAAAATATAACTAGTCGAACCTCCATTTTAAGAGGTAATAACACGACTCCACCCATTCAAGTGGGTTTGGCCCAACATCCTAAAAAAAAGGGGGCCGGAGGCGCGGTCTCTCACAATTTGGGGTGTTGCTAATGACTGGTTTTTAGGCAGTAGAAGAGGCTTTTGTCCCCCATGACACTAATTTGGTGTTTTGCCTTGGGTTGCTTTCATTTAGGGAAAAGTTTGACATGTTTTTAGCATGATTTGGGAAATAAAGTTATTTGCTCTAAATAGTTGCTACTTCTGGTCATTGCAAGGTCTTAGCAACTGCAAATGTTGGCTAAAATGGGCTAGATTGCTCAGTTTTAGGGTCAGCTATGTTTTTGAGTGGAAAATGGAGTTGGGCCGAAAATTAGGGGCATAGTCAGCTAGAGCATGAAGCCTTTTTTGGAATGGAAATTTTAGGTACAAGACCTCCTCCATGAGCCTAAGGTCCTACCAGTTTCCCTTACCCACTTGGTAGCACGCATGGGCTAGGCTCATGCAAAAGGTCCGAAACAAACCGACCCATACTCTCCAAACCACACTTCCTTAATTTTCCCCAGTATGTTACACGAGCTTGGGTCATGCTTAAAATAATAAAATATAATACAATATATGAACTGGGCTTTGTAAAAAATTGTGTTGCGAAAATGGATATCAATTTTAGCCCCCAGAGCACGCATGGTGCTTGAGGCATGCGTGCGAGTAGTTGATGTTTTCCATTACGTGTAGATGTTGCAGGTTTAGGAACTAGCATACTCAAACACTTCATTTTTGTTTTGTTGAGAAAATATGGGTCGAAGAAGTCCATTTGAAGAAATGTTGTGGGTCATGAAGCCCACTTGTAGAAAAATCTTGGGTCGAAGAAGCCCGTATGTAAAAAATCTCGTGTCATAGACCTAGGCACTTAATAGTTACGGGTTCCACTAGAGATCATCACTTGGCCAATACTAGTCCACGTCCTTATACTACTATTTAAGGAGCTTAACCTATTTGGAATCCTCATTTTTTTTGTTCAAAAATGCCTACACACCCCTATGTTTAAGTAGAGACAAAACTAAAGGATAATCCGATAAAAATACAACTCTAACTCCCACTAAGATATTGCCTAAAAAATAGGGTCACTCTCCTATTGATTTTCAAATTGCTTTATTCACTTATAAATTAGATTCTCAAAATAAAAACACAATTTTTTTTGCTAAAAAAAAGCCTTAAGGCTAGTAATATATAAGGCCTTTCTCCCATGTATACGAGGTCTTTGACTTTTCTTTTCTTGCTTTTGTATTCTCGTTTTCTTATTTTTTTATTGTTTCCATAGCCTTCCATCAGATACATGCCACGCCTTTTTCACTTTGTGATTAGGGGTGACAATTTTTATTCATATCCATGAATCCACCCATAACCCACCTTATTTAGATAAGTCTTAACTCAACCCATTTGAATATTCTAGTTATATGGGTAAAAACTCATTTGATTATTTAATTAAATGGGTCTAAATAGATAAATTCACTAATACCCATTAAACCCATCTAAAATCTAAATTTAAATAAACCCACAAATACCAACTAAACACATCTAAAATCTAAAATTTAAATTAACAACGTAACACTAAATTTCTAAACCAAAAAATTCAGCCCTCAATCTCACTCTCCTTAACATTAAAATACACTTCCTCTCAGATTTTCTCAGTAACTAAACAGGTTAGAACTTCAAATTAAGGAAATTCTAGAAAGAGATGGAAGGTACCTAAAGAGAAGATGCGAGGTCGGGCTTCAACGATGGCGTAGAAGGTCATTGAAGGCATCAGATTTCTCGGGTAAGTCACTCAATTCTTGGGTTGATTTCTAAGTTAAAATTTTCAATAATTTTGGGTTTGGGGTTTTCAGAGACAAAAAAATTTCGATTCAAAATATGTTTGGGGTTTTAGGGTTTTAAGCATTTCAAATTCAGTTCTAGCAAAGCCCACTTCGTATTTTTTGTTTATTGTTTTGTGATTGTTGCTGACTTTTTTTTTTTTTTTTTTTTTTTTTTTTTTTTTTTTTTTTTGCGTTTGATTAGAGGGAAGCAATGAAAATGACTTGGAGAAGATAGCTTAACAAGAATAGAAGCTATTTCCCTTTGAGACCTTAGTTTCTGCTACTAAAGATTTTCACATAACTCACAAGCTTGATGAAGGTGGCTTTGAACCTGTTTTCAAGGTAAGATTAAGATCCCTCTCTCAATTGGGTTTTGAGTTCTAGTGTCACAATTTTGAAGAAACTTTTCCATTGCAGTGCATAATGTTGTTCTTGTAGATTTTCTCTGTAAACTTAACAAAGAGTTCTTAGCTTTTTGGATATGAGAGAGAAATTGATCACTTCCATAAAAATCTTTTGTCCTTTCCTTTACTTGATTTTTGCTAATACTGCATCATGTAAGAATAGGCCAACAGAAGTGCATTTCTTAAAACCTTTTGTCATTCTTGTTTCCATTTCTTTTTCACTTTGGATAAAAGATTATTTATTGAATGGGAGATGGTATATGTGAGAAGGTAAGTCCACATAGTTTGGCCATGTCCTTTGCTATTAGATACTCAAGTTGTCCTCTTCTCATCTGTAGTCGAGATTGTTTTGATTCAATTTCATCAGCAACGGTTGCCATTTTTTGTAGCACTTCATTGGAAAATATTTAGACAAATTTTTACGTATCTAAATTCTTTTCATGGTGTAACTAAACCAAGCATTAAAAAGGAAAAAAGAAAAAAAAAAGAAAAAAGAAAAAAAAGAGTGATGTAGATTTAGATTTTGCTTATAACAATGTTCACTCAAAAAACTTAATAACTCAATAGTTTTGCATGATTCGCCCTATCAAAATATTTTAGGAATCAGTAAAGTCCAAGAAAGATCGATTTTGGTTTAATTTTGTGTTCAATTCAGAGCGCAAAACTTAAGATGGACTGTTGATATATCCTGTGGTCATTGCTTAGGGCACCCCCATCTACCACAGGTGGGTAGCTTTCTATATCAAATGATTTGATGATTATAGGATTGGGGTCTCCCCACATTTCAATGGAAAACCACCACCTTAGCAAGTTGCCTAGCTGTGTTCCCCTTATCGGACAATTACTTTTTTTGGATTACAAAATTGTTGGTGATTTTTTTTCTTCTAGCATGTGTCCTATTTTAGAATCAAATTTAGATCTCATATTTCAGTGATTTTGACTAAATTTATTCACCTTCGTTTGCAGATTTGCTGAAGCTTAAGTACTTTGGAAAGTATGGGACATAAAGGATGGTGGCAATACCTGCTTGCCTTACTCTTTTGTTTTTGATTGCTTGGAAGCCCTAGTTTTATTTTAGACAGTTGTTGGTTCATGAAAGTTGGGATGGTTTATTGCTTTGTTTTGTTGGACATGACAAATGAACAAAATTGGGTAGAATGCTATGGTACTCATCCTTCAATTTTAAAGTTTAATTTGAGTTACACTTATCATTCTACTTAAGCTTAATTTTAACTCTTATATATCCAGTACCATATTATTTCTTAAAGTTTGTTTTTTTAATGTATGTATGCCATTAGATACTTGCTGAGATTGATGGGCACTTGTCCTTTTGCTTATTTGTGTGGATCAGTGCTGTGGGCTTTCATATTATTGTGATTTGCTTTGGTTTCAGTGCGGAATGTAATTGAAAAAATTGTTTTTGTTGATGATTGTGGATTTTTTTTTTTTTTTGTGGCATTGTATTCAAATTGATTTGCTTGCAATAAGATTCAGATTTTGTGGGCATTCTGAGTTATTTTCCTTTGAATTTCAGATTTTGATTTGCCTTCAAAGGCTTTTTTTTTTTTTTTTTAGTAATGAATTCTATTTGAGTTTCAATTGTGTTGTTTAATTGCTTTTGGATTTGTTTCTTTGAGACCATCTACCAAAAAAGCTGAATTATGAATCTATATTCTCATCCAGTTGAGATGCTATCTCAGCCATAGGCTTGATTAGATTGATGCACCTTTCAATGGTGCCATTGGCTTGGTAGAGATCACTTTTCAGAACTTTGAAGTCCTTTGAGAGTTATTGTGATGAGTGAGTGATGACTATCAAATATGACACTGAGTTAATTAGAGTTTGGGCCTTAAAATCCATATAAGTTTTACTGCTTCAACTTCTGAAAATAAAAGGTATGTAGTCCGGGTTCATTGGCACACGGTGCTACCTTGAATAGAATTAAAAGAATTTGCAAAACATGGAAGCTATCAAACTTTATGAATCTAAACGTTGTACACCTAAATACATTTCTAGGGGTATTTAAGTAATTTTGGATGTCTAAGGGTATATTGATAATTTTGGAAGTGTAAGGGGCTATTTGGGTTATTTTGGGTATTTAAGGGTATTTTGGTAATTTTGGAAGTCAATCAGGTATTCAACTAGTTTTCAAGGTATTTGGGTCATATTCAGTTAAATGGGTGGGTTACTAATTAAATGGGTTGAGTAGGTAATGAATAATTAATTTATATAAAAACGGGTCATAAATTGATAAATGAGTAATTACACACCTAACCTATTTATGACCCAACCCGCCCATTTGCCACCCCTATTTGTGATGTATATCACTATAACTTTACTTCTTTCTCTAGTATTTCAACTTCTTGGCATAAATCACTTCTCCAAGAGCTTCAGAACATTTTTTTGCAAAACTCTTGAAATCATGTTCTTGTAAATTTTTTATTTTTAAAATCCTTGAAGCTCATCAAATCTTCCAAAGCCTTGTTGTACCCACCTCCAATCTTGCACCTATGTGGCCAAAACCCAAGGAGGATGGTGAGATGGTGGTTGCAAAATGAAGGAGATCAAAGCAATGGCATTCCACCACAATAATCAAAGAATTATAAAGATGCTCGTTGTAGGATCTAGACAGGACAAAGCGTCGACACCGAAGAAGAGAGAGAACCCGTATGCAAGGAGCAAGGTTGTTTTGTCGACATCGTTCAAGGCATTTTATGGCAACTCGACGCCCATGGCCACTAGACTTGTTTGTACCAATTTTAGCTAAGCAATGTTGATGGCAAAGAGAAAAGAACACACTCATCATTAAGGGGCGAGGTTTTTGTTGTAAGAGAATGATGTCGAATGCGGCGACTAGGCGTTAGATCCACGTGCAAGCTTGATATAGATGGATGCAATTTGTTTTTGATGATATCTTGGATATACTTGGCTATGTGTTGAAGAAATTGTGTCGTTGATTTTGTAGGATGGATCTTCTTTGGTTAATCACAGACCCAATGCCATATAAAGACTCATGAGGTTGAGTCATTGCTGTAATTGAAGCCGAGTTTCACATCAAAGTTGACTCCCTATTTATTCTGATAGTCACAGGGCATGGAAATCAGTTTGTAACATGACCAAGCCTAATATTGAGTTGGCATTGGTGTTGGAAGTGGAAGGACTAGCATACTTGATTGTAAATTTGACTTGGGTCCATAGAAGAATAAGATGATGAATGAGAGGCTATCTTGAACTGTTAGGATATGTGCCCTTTCAATCCTATTGTATGATGTTATGTATGATATTATATATGACATTACGTTGTGATTAATAAAGTTGTTTTATTATTATCTAAAATAATGGTAACATGAATATTTGGACATTATCATATAATCTATGAGATACATAGTATATGATTTATGTGATTTAGTCACAAAAGATATAAATCACAAGTTCTTTGTAAACTCAGAATTTTAGTTCGTAGTCGGTGATGAAATTAGGTATTTCATCTGCGAAAACTATAACATATCAACTAAGATAATTTGTCTTAATCATGAAAGTGGAGACTTCTAGTTGATATGTTTTAAGAATTAAGACATATTAAATTAGTCCGCTGTGAGATTTATTATTCTCCTAACGACTGTCAAATGAATAATAAATCTCATGACTTCTATTTACATCAACTCTTAATCCTGAGAGAATAATGAACTTAATCATGAAGTGTAGGTTGTTTTGATATATCAGGAATGAGATCTAAAATAACAATCAAAACCTTAGTATGTTGGGCAACCACATTCAGTGTTGATGGAATATATATTCTCAAAATGGAATTCATAATCTCTTAACGGAGATATAAAATATTCCCTTGAGATAAGTTTAATGGGTTTGGTTATTCAGAATGTTAGGCCTAACTACTTTAGTAAGGAGTTGCTAAAGTATATATTTATGAAATTAGATTTCATAAATATATAATAAATAACTTAAAGGATTAAACCGGGTACTCAAAGATTAAGATGTAGTAATTTTCAAAGTGGCAATCTACATTTTATGAAGGGGTTGTATGTATAATAAAATCTTGGGATATAATTTATTAATAAGGCCTGGAGTGCAATTATATTTATATAGTGGTATTAAATATAATTAATGGTAACTTTGGACTTGTCAAGAGTTGACAGAAAAGCCCAAGGCCCATTAGAGTTAGTGTCTTATTTGTTCCCTTTTAGTCTCACACCAAGCCACATACTAAAGCCCAATTGGAATAGCCCAAAGGGCTAGCCCGATTAGATAATCAGTTATAAGGAGAGAAACATACAGAATTTTGTATAAGAATGAAATGATTTGTATGTGAGTGTTAGACACTCTATTATTCTCCCTTGAACACATACATATAAACTGATTAAGAGACCACACTTCTTGGGCACAAGTGGAATTGGAGTGAAGATTAAGAGTGTTCCCAAGTACTTCTAATCTTTGGTTTTGAATTTCACCGCACCAAAGCACACCCTCTTGTTCTTATATTCTGAAATTTACATAATACATGTTATCAATTGCGAATAAAGTAGATCCGTTAATTTTCCACTACGTATGTTTTGTATGTGATACAAACATGTGTTTTTCCAACATGAACCTCTATGCAAATTGAACCACATTAAGGATGCTTTAATTTTCTTGAGTTGCTTGATTGTTGGTTAATATGGTGAGATTGTGTTTGCCAAGATTAGTTTAGATGAACCTGTAACCATAAGCAATGAGCAATACTACTGGCCACCTTAGGATAGCATATTTAAGATGGAATGGAGCGAAGATATCACTTGGCAATGTAGTATAAGGGTGTGACATAGTTGTTGTATGTGCTAGCAGCCCCCAATATTTTGTTCCTGTGGCAAATGTGAATAAAGAAGTGGAGTCACAAGTTGTTGCTTCATGCTTGTTGATGAGTTGTTTGGTGTCTTTTATAGGATACAACTCTTACCGATAGCAACAAGAGCCCTACAATAAGTGGTACTAGATTGGTAAAGTTATAGCCCTTTCTAGTCTTCTTATTGTTTGCATTAGGCATTTGATGAGCTTATTGTCCTGCTGTCTATGCGCATGACCAAGTCACTTTCAGTTCTGCTCAAGGGGATTGCAAGGCTTCCTTGGTTGAGCTTGGTGAGGATAATAGCAACAAACATGGCGCTCCCCTTTTGAATGACAAGAGGGTGACTGTGGCAAGGAAAATTTATAGGACTCGGTTTGTTCTTTTGGCTGAGGAGCAACAGTCTCACCAAGAACTTGATTGAGGATAGGCCGATTGTAGAGTTCCTTCGCTACTACCTTTATTGCATTGTTGATACATGGTTCAAGTGAGGCTTGGAAGTTCAACTTGCATCTTTTAGCAAATGCATTTTTATGAAGAGGCGGAAACTTGTAGCCACAAATTCACAAAGAGATCAATTACAAGCAAGTGTTCCGAACATGAATGTAGACACTGCATTTTGTACCCATTAATAAAATTTGGTCCACAGCCCCAATGAAGAGCTTGAAATATGTCAACCAAGGGTAATTAAAGAGTTTACAATAGTTTGGAAGTAATCACAACTCAAATGTGCTCAAATCGCTTTAAAATCGATACTAAAAATGACCTTTGCTCACTTTTTTTACTATAACATTTTGTTCGTAAAGTTTGTTTCATTGCAAAGTAGACATCCTGGGCTTCAATTTGAACACAAATTTTGCCTAATTTGGACTTATATTAAGTTATGACCATTTGACGTTGGGTCAACTGAGTAGTACGATTTTCTAGATTTTAAAACTTCATTTTAAGGGCCCAAAACATAATTCTTAATGTGGGCCAGCCCCTAGACTCTTGGGAACGTCCAAAGACCATTAAAAAGCCCCAAAAATCCTAATTTTAACTTATAGATATTCATCTTATGTCTCCAATGAAAACCCTAGTTAAAGAGAGTGATTTTTTTGCCTCTATCTTCTCTAAAACCCCAATTCTCTTTTCCAAACACACAACACTGCACTCTTGCGTGTTTTTTACAAATTAAAAACATCTCTTTAGTTAGTTCTAAGGAAGAAAGTTTGTTCTCCAAATTGTTTTCAAAACCTTTTTCAATTAAAGTTTGTTCTTGAGTTGTGATTACCTGAACTATTGTGTTCTTTTGATTATTCTTGTCTTATTAATATAATCTTTGTTTTGTAGGCACTAAGGGGTCGGTTAAACAAACTCTAAACTCATAATCTAAAGCAAGGTGAGTGTTCTTTCCATGAACTCTTTCTTTTTTTAATAGGATTCACATGAGTTTCTTAACATAGTTTTTATATTTGTTTTATTTGATTTATTTGATGTTCATGATTATGTTTGATATGCTCTAATCTGATTTTAGGTTGTTTATAATCGGTTCTTCTTGTTCTTATATTGTTATTGCAATTCCTAGGTTAGTTTAACATTTTTATTTATTTTATGTTAGTTTAGTATAATTATTTGATTTGTTTCTTGATTATTTGTTTATGTTGTTGCTTTGTGTTATTTTCTTTATGTTAGTTTAGTGTTTAGAGTTCTAATATACTTGTTTGATTTCTATGTTTATATATTTTTTTGATTAAATATATAAAAATGTGATTTTTCAAATCTATGCTAAAGGATGCGCATCATCGAGCATGCGTGCGCATGGTTCAACCATGCGTATGCACCCCGAACCCAAATTAGGGCAAAATTTTGTTTTTATTTGTTTTAATCATTTTTCACACGTTGTTTGATTCTGTTTGACTATGTTTTAGGTTGTATATTGTGTTTAATTATTTCCCATGTTTGTTTGAGTCTTTTTGCCATGTTTGGTTTATTTAATATTTTTTTCCTTGTGTGTTTTATTTAATTGTTATCTTTTCCTTTTTAGTAAATGTTTGATTGTGGTTTATTTGTTTCCTTTTATACTGTGATATGATCTTTAATATGTTGTGTGTGTTATTTCCTTAAGTGCATGATGTATGTTTAGGTTAAGGATTAGGGATCTCTCAATAAACTCTTTAATTAAATATAACCAAGCAACACATAATGGAAGCCGACCCATAAGCCGGGCAGTCTTGGGTGCCTAACACATTCCCAAGCTATACCTAAACTCCGGAACCATAATCTGGTATGCAGACCTATGCATGTAAGTGATTAGCCCAAAATGCCTAATATGGTTTATAGACCTAATCTAGGTGGTGACTCCATTTTTTCTCCACCATGGTCCACTTGGCCGAGGTGTACTACCTTGCACCTGAAATGATGGCCTCAAATGTTGTTGCTAGTCGTGATCTTCTTCAAGTCCCCCTTTCTTTTCATTTCTTTTATTTCTTGAATTTGCTAAAACCTTGAGAACTCGAGTTGGTTGTAATGTGTAATAGGGATTGTGGACACAATGGGGGAAGTCGCCGCCTAGTTTTTGCACTGGTCTAGGAACCATATATATGGCGTTCTCTCAAGGAATGACCTTTTTGATCTTACTACCAGAGATATGGTTTCGGAGTTTAGGTACAATTTTGGGAAGGTATTAGGCACCCAAAACCGCCCAACCCTAGGATTGGCTTCCTCTCATTATGTCTTATGTCTTAACCCTATTAAAGGCACACTCACTATTGCATTCTAATTCACACACACACTAGCATACATCTAAGCATACAACATGGCATCAATCATCACAAAAGACCTAATCATACATCGATCATGGCAATCAACCAAAGCCTAACATTCATCTATCATGCTTCTCAAATCAACCTAGCATTCATCTAGCATGGCATCTAATGTCTACCTAACATTCATCTAGCATACTTTTCATTACACCACGTTACGTCATCCAAGGCAGCAACATATGAACATTAAATCAAAATAGAAACATAGCAAACAAATCATGTTATCACACAAAGCATTAAGAAAGCAAACGTGTTTATTCAATTCATCATATCATCAAACCAAAACAAGATTATATCGCAAACAAATGCATGTACATATGAATGCATGACATACCTCACATCAACTCAGCACCTATGGCATTCGTGCTTGAAAATGTGAATGTGTTTTCATGGCATTAAAACAAGGAAATAGAAGATAAACCCTAATTTAGGATGTGAAAGGCAAACAAACAACAAACATGTGAAACAAAAGCTCAAAAGCATGAATATATAAGAAAGGATCTAAAATAGAAGCATTACATGTGAAATCTGAAACGAAGTCAGAAAAATTAAGGTTAGGATTTCTGGGCAGGGTCATGCACATGCATGAACAAGCCTACGTGCACATAATCAAGCCTGCGTGCGTAGCCAAGATTATGCGCTCGTGGGTTTCAACCCAAAAACCCTAGCAACACAGCAAATAAAGCAAGGCTTTAAAGCGGTAAATCTAACATCCTAACATGATTTAAAATATAAAAACCACATAAACCTAAGCTATGTATACATATTAAAACATGTAATAACAAAAACTAAAGCAAACAGAAAGATTAAAGTACTAAAAGAAAAGAAAAGAAAAAGAAAGTTTAGACTAATACCTCAAACACAAAAGCTCTTCAAGCTTGATTTTTTACCATTCCCCTCTGTCAAATCTATTCACAATCAATAAGAAACGTGATTAGTAATCTTAAACTCAAAGATGAAAGCCAGAAAATGCCCTAATCAAAAGAAAATTGACTTAAAGATGATTTGTTAAAAGCTCTTCCTTTGATACACTATTTCTAGTGAATCTTAGTGTTTTCGCTTAGGATTTTTGTTTCTTTTTGAAAAGGTACCATGTATGGCTATTTATATTGTGAAAATGGGAGTTTGAAACGACTCCTAGACGATGTGGAATTTGTTCCAAACCTTAGAATTAATGCAAAAAACTTGGCTTCTTTAGTTTCTAGAACCCGACATGCGCGCGCAAGATTGGGCCTGCGTGCGCATGCCGAGAGTTTCCTTGGCTTTACTTTTCCAAAAATAGATTTATTTTCTCATTAAAAGTTATATTTTCCATTTCAAAATTTCTCAAGTCAATTTAACGTCTGATTGGGCCCTAAACCAACCTTAGGTCTTAGAATTTCAGCATCATTAGGGAATGGGGGCTCGAGTCGTAAAGGGTACAAAATGTGGTGTCTACAGATGCCCCTCTTTTGATTTATGAGCTTCACTAACGAAATCAAAAGAATAAGAGACAAAACATTTTGTTTCAATGTACAACTCGGGTTCAGCCCACACACATGATACACATCACGCATACATGGGGCGGGGTACAACTCCAAAGAGTTTTGCATGGGATTCATTTGTCTGAATTCCCACCTTTGTTACTCAGGAAATAAGCAACGACAAGTTCACGATCCCAAAACCTATTTTGCCAATCACAAACAAAAGGTAAGTGACTCACCAACCTAGAGTCACATAAAATGAAAAGAAAAACAAACAAGGCCAACAACCGCAACTATCAACCAAACAAACAAAAGTGCTCTTACGAGCTTAAAAGGATATATATTTGTGGTGTCCATCTGTGGCTCTTGCCACAAACTTCTCCAGGTGGGTTGCGCCTCTAGGTAATACTTGTCTTCTCTATCTCTAACTTCTACCTGTTCTAGTGAGGCTCTTGCCTCAAGATGACCTTGGTCTCTAACTCTATCTCTACCTCTTCCATTGAGCCTGCATACTGAATTCCCTTGGGATATGTGTTTGATTTCTGTATGATGTGCCTACATGTTCAATTCTTAGAGGATATGTGCACGATTTCTGTATTCCAACTTTGCTTGACTAGTGTGTGGCCTATGCCTACATATTCAATTCCCTCGGGATATGTGCACAAGTTATGTGGTATTATCCAACCAAACATATTCATACTCATCATCAAACCATGTTATCAAACAATGTGCATGTACATATGAATGCATGACTTACCTTCACTTACGTTACCGCATCAATGCATGAACATGTGAATACGAGCTCATGGTACTTAGAAAAGAAAGAAAGAAAGAGAAAACCCTAATCTAACATGTTAGAAGCATACAACATCCACCTAACATTCATCTGGCATCATAACACATATCTCATCCAAGGTAGCAATATGTAAACATCAAAGGATCACATTGGGAACATAAAGATCACCGAACACATTCATACTCATCATCAAAACATGTTATCAAACAAATATGCATGCACATATGAATGCATGACTTACCTTACTTACCTTCTTGCATCACAGCACCTATGCATCAATGAATGGGCATGTGAATGAATGTACATGGCACTAAGATAAGAAAGGAAGAGAAAACCCTAATTTAAACATGTAAACAAACAACCAACATGTGAAAGGTAAACAAACAACAAACACGTGAAATAGAGACTTAAGACCACAAACATATGAAAAATAATCTAAAACAAAAGCACATTATACAAGATAAAGTACAAAATAGAAGAGCTAAGGTTTTTAGGCAAGATCATGTATACACATGAACAAGCCAACATATGCATAATCAAGCCTGCATATGCAAAAAGGATTATGTGTACGTGGAAACCAGCCTAGAAACTTTAACCACACAGCAAAACAGAGCATAGCACAAAACGATAATCTAACATCCTAACATGCTCAAAAACATAAAGAAAGCCTAAAACTAGCTTAAACAAACATATGTAAACATAAACTAAACAAAGAAATAGTTTAAAGCAAAGATTAAAGGCAGAAATGAAAAAATAGAAGTTTAAAAGAATACCTCAAAAAAAAAAAAAAAAAAAAAAGCTTTCAAGCTTGATTTTGACTGTTCCCCTTAGTCAATCTATTCACAAACCAATAGAAACGTGATTAATAATCTCAAACTCAAAGGATCAAGACCAGAAAATGCCCCAATCAAATAAAATTCACTTGAGGATGTTTTGTGAAAAACTCCCTCTTTGATTCACTATTTCTAGTGAATCTTAGGTTTTCCCTTAGGATTTTCTGTGTCTTGAAAAGGTACCATGTAAGGCTTTATATAGTTGAAAAATAGGGGCTTGGAATGGCTCCCAGATGGTAGGGGATTCATTCCAAACCTCATTCTTTAATGCAGAAAACTTTCTTTTTTTATGTCTCTAAAACCCTAGCTACGTACGCAGACTTATGCCTGTGTACGCAAACCGTGGGTTTTCTTTGGCCTTTATTTTCCAAAAATAGATTTTTGCTCATTAAAAGTTATATTTTCCATTTTAACACCTCTCAAGTCAATTTAACATTTGATTGGGCTCTAAACCAACCTTGGACCTTGGAATTTGGGCATCATTAGGGAATGGGGGTCCGAATTGTAAAGGTTACCAAATGCGGCGTCTACAGATGGCCCTTTTTTGATTCATAAGTTTCGCTAATGGAATCAAAAGAATAAGAGACAAAATATTTTGTTTTGACATACAACTTGGGCCAAACCCACACAAACGATACACATCACGCATATATGGGGTGGGGTGCAACTCCGAAGAGTTGTGTGGGATTCGTATGTCCGAATTCCCACCTTTGTTGCTTAGGAAAAGAGCAACGACAGGTTCACTATCCCAAAACCTATGTTGTTAATTGCAAAAGACGAGTGACTCACTATCCTAGCATCATTTAAAAAGAAAAGCAAAAGGGCGCTCTTACGAGCTAACCCAACAAATAGGGATCCATTTAAGGCTCTGGCCTCAAACTTCTCCGGGTGGTACTCGTCTTCTATCTCCATCTCTACCTATTCTGGTGAGGCACTTGCCTCGGGGTAACCTTGGTCTCTATCTCTATCTCCATCTCTACCTCTACCTTTTCTACCATGTCTGCATATTCAATTCCCAGAGGATATGTGCATTAGTAGTCTTGATGTTTTGACCCACGGGGGAGCCCTTGGTTGAAAGATTTACTGGGGATGATAAGGAAAAACTTGCTGAGGAATAGGATGGTATATGATCCATTGGGGAAAAATCTTCTGTTTCCTTCAAAGCTAATTGGGAATAGGATGAAAAAACCCGCTGAGGAATAGGATGGTATATAATCCATTGGCGAAAAATGTTTTGTTTCCTTCATGGCTCACTAGGGATGGTAAGGAAAAACTAGCTAAGGAGTAGGATGGTATATGATACATTAGGGAAAAATCTTCTGTTTCCTTCATAGGTCATTAGGGATAATAAGGAAAAACTCACTGAGGAGTATGTTGATGGACTCACGAAGGAGTAGGATGATGGACTCGTTAAAGAGTAGGATGATGGGCTCACTAAGGAGTAATGGTGATGGATTTGCTAAGGAGTATGGTGACGGACTCACTGAGGAGTATGTTGATGGACTCGCGGAAGAGTATGGTGATGGGCTCGCGGAAGAGTATGGTGATGGGCTCGCGGAAGAGTATGGTGATGGACTGGCTGAGGAGTATGCTGATGGACTCACGGAAGAGTATAATGATGGACTCGCTGAGGAGTATGGTGATGGGCTCTCTGAGAAGTAGTATGATGGACTCACTAAGGAGTAGGATAATGGATTTGTTGAGAAGTATGATGATGTGTGGTCCACTGGGGAGAGATAACTTGTTGAGAATTTTGGTGGTGATGTTTGACCTATGAGGAAGTCTTTGATGGTGTGTAGACCGCTGGGGAGAGATAATTTGCCGAGAAGTTTGGTGGAATGTAGCCTACTAGGGAGAACTTTCTTCTTTTTCTTTTTGACTTACTTGGGGTTGATGTTGATACTCTATTGGTGGAAATTTTGATTTTGCAACTCTTAAGAGGGTTGCCTTTGTGCCTTTGGACCCACGAGGGAGTCCTTCTATGATACCAAATTTTACAGGGGATTTGATTGATGGTCTTAACTTACCGGGGAATATGATGGACTGATTGTGATCTATGAGGAAGTCTTTGGAAATGTATGGTCCACTGAGGAAAATCCTTCTATTTCCTTCATGGTTCGCTGAGGAGTTCGTGTTGATTCTACCCACAAGGGGGGGTTTTATCCACTCCATGGGAAAATTTTTCTTTACAACTCCTTGAGGAGGTTGCTTTATGCCTTAGACCCATGGGGGGTTCCTCTATGTTGATGGTCTCAATTCACTGTGGAATTTGTGTTGGTTCTACCCATACGTTCCACATCACAGATCTTAAGTTTGCTTATCCTAGACTTAGAATCAAAGAAACACAACCTACGGGTGAGTTCCTCTATGTTGGTGGTCTCAACTCACTGGGGAATTTGTGTTGGTTCTACCCATACCTTCCACATCAAAGATCTTAAGTTTGCTTATAGACTTAGAATCAAAGAAACACAACAAGAATGGCAACTATCCTAAGCCAAGAAAACCCATCACATCATATTATCATCACATCAACAACACATCATGAACATAACAAGGATGGCTACTATTCTAAGCCAAAAAGAAGACTCATCACATCATATACACAACATCAACCAAAGAGTCTAAGTTTGCTATCCTGAACTTAGAATTAAAGGCACACAACAACAATGACTACTATCCTAAGCCAGAAACATATTAACACATCATGGCATCAAATCATCGTAAAAATGCTCAAAAGACTCAACACCGCACATCTAGGAATTCATCATTCAAGACACATATTTTTTATTTCCAAAAAAGTTCATTATTTAAGGAAATCAAAATCATTTGAGAAATTCGTCATTCAAATCCATCCATTTTTGAAAAATTTCTTCCATTTATGAAAGTTCTCTTGAATATTTGAAACTTGAAATATTTTCTTTTGAAATTCTCCTTAAACTTTTGAAATTCATGACTTTTTTCTTAAGTGCCAATCTCTCTCTCTTGAACTTTGAATCTATTCTTAAGTGACATCCACCTTGAAGTTTTGAACTCCTCTTTGGAATTTTGGAATTTTTTGAACATTTTAAACTTTTCACAATGATTAGAACTCATTAGGTTTGGTCCAAACACATTAGGACGGAACCAAACACAACAAGTCACATCATTCCTCTCCTCTTCTCTTCACCATTTTTTTTTCATCTCCTTTCTAGTTTTCATTTTTTCTTTTTTTTTTTTCCAGCCTCTCATCTTTTTTTCTTCTTCTCATCATCCTTTTTTTTTTTTTTTTTTGTCACTCTCTTCCATCTTCTTTTCTTTTATTATCCCTCTTCGCATCTTTTTCTTTATCCTCTCTTTTTCATCTCTCATTTTCCAATTCCTCATTTCTTTTTTAATCTTCATCTAACAATTTTTTTTTCTTTTTTTTTTAAATTGTCTAATTTTTTATTTTCCCTCCCATTTTTTCTGGACTTCTAAAAAGCTTTTTTTTTTCTTTATAGTATTAACAAGAAAGAGTTTATTAGACCATGGGTTCATTGAATTCTTTCCCTTTTATGGGAGCACATATTTATTCAAACAAATCATTCATTTTTCTTTTCTTTTTATTATTCACCTTTTGCCTTCGGATGACCTTCAATTCCCTAGAATTCATAACACTTCTAGACAAAGATCAAAGGTAGTTGAAAGAGATTCTAGATCAAAGAAATTCTGAACATGACAAAAGTTTCGAGGCAAATGGATATTTATGAACACAAGAAGTTGGAAGCGACTCTAGACCAAAGAAGTTTCTATCACGACAAGAGTTTAGAGATAGTAGAGCACAACATGATTTTAAAATGACCTTGAAGAAAATTTGGAGTTAAAGAAAGGAGGTGAACACTAGGGATCATGGATCCAGATCATTTTGCATATCAATGCATATTTTCTTTGAACTAGTTTTGCGTGAATTACCTACCATCTTCATTGATGAGTCCAAATATGAATTTAAAATTTGATCTTCTCTAGCGAACTTGATCATTGTCCTTGTTTGAACATGCACACCTCACTTCTCTCGTCATTCTCTTCTTGTATTATCCTCAATCAACTCATCTCTCATGTATTTTTTTCTCCTCATCATGGTTGCTTTAACTTGGAGCTAGTCTCATCTTTCCTTGTATTCTCATTCATGGATTGCCCCTAGCTTGGAGTAAGTTCACCATTTTCCTTGTGGCTCTTCTTCACTTCTTTTTAAGATGCCCTAACTTTTTCCTAGGCCGCCCTTTCAGGTTTTCAGCCTAGCGAGCCTTTCTTCTTTCTTTCTTTTCTTTCTTTTTTCTTTTCTTTTTCTCTTTTTTGTTTTCACTACTAAACCTAGGCTTTCCAAAATTTGTAAGGCTAAACAATCTCAACTGATCAGAGAGGACTTGTTGATGGACCGTAACGAGGCTAGAATTCTAAGGTTTAAGAAAGAAAAGGTATTTGAGGTTTAAATTCAATTTTATTTTTAGGGTATCCTAATTGCCAAGGATTACTACTCATCTCATGCTTGCACCATTCTCCTCCTCTTCATCCATTATTTCCTTGTACTTCTTGATTCCCATCTTCATTTTCGTTTTCTTTTCTTGTTTTCTTCTATCTTTTCCTTTTCTTTTGTTTTTTTCTCTTTTTTTTTCTTTTTCTCTTTTTTTTTTCTTTGTTTTTCCCTTTTTTTCTTTTTCCGTGCCCCTTGTTGGGGAAAGGGCATCCTTTCACTTATAAATCATCCGCACATTTCTCTATCACAAAACTTGCCCCTAGTATAGGGTTAATCATTTCGAATATTAGAGTATGCCCCTAGTGTTGAGGGTAACCCTTTCAAATCATCATCTCTTAACAGCATGCCCCTAGTGTAAGGGGTAATCTCTTGGCATGGGTATAAAGAAGGAATTCATCTAGGCTCAATGAAGTTAGCAAATGGAAACAATTTCTCATTGTAACAAAGGGTAGTCGAAAGATGGCTTCTCATTCTTTCAACCTTGATTGCTTAGCCTTTTCAAACCTAGGTTAACCATTTCTCTCATCAAGTTCTCATCATTGTAGTGTCATACATGCAAAAACAAATAATCCAATCAATTGTTCTTTCCTATCTTTGAACTCACTCATGTCTTGTGCTTCAAGGAATCTCTCATCACTTATTCTCGTGTACTCTCTCACTTGATCAAAGTCTTTTTTATTTCTCTCTATCTCACCCTCTTTATCACTTACATGCTTCCTCTTTATGACCGAATGAACTAGGACAATCTCCTCTTTCGATTCCTTATTTGGATTAACCAATGTTTTAAGTCTAAGGATTCATTCATTTCAAAACTAGCAAAAAGAGATCACATGATACATGTCACATTTGAATGGCCAACTTTATTTAAAATGAAATAACATTGATTTGAGAATTCAAAGGAACATGACTCAACAACAAGACAGAGACTCAATAACTCAACAAAGGGAAAGTCTCAACAACACAACATTGAGAAAGACTTTAATAGACTTGACAAATTGAAGATATGACAATTGAAAAAGACTCAACAAAATTGAAATGGCTCATCTTCTAGGAAAGGTATTCTCATGGGCTAAATCTCTTAAGCACACCCCTTCATTTGATCTTGCTTCATCTATGGAATCTTGGATTGGCAATCACCCCACCATTAATCAAGTCTTGAATCTCATGCTTCAACTTAAAGCAATTATTTGTCTTGTGTCCTAACTTTTGGTGAAAAGCACAATACTTATTCATGTTCCAACTGCTTGGGATTGGAACTGGAAGAAGAGTAGGTTCAAGTGGCTTGAGGTAACCTTTCTTAGATAAGATTTCAAGGGCCTTTGACAACGACATGTGAATGTCATCAAATTCCCTTCTCTTTTTGGGGGTGTCTTTGGCAATAACTTTCTTTCTTTCTTTTGGCTTGCCAAAATCATCCTTGGCTTGTAGGCCATGTATTTCTTCAAGCCTTTGCAGTTGAGTGCTTATATCCTTCATTAGTTCCTCCATTCAAGCAAGTGTCTTGCTTATGATGTCGATACTTTCATTCGTGCTTATCATTGCTTCTTGGTATCTTCCTTAGTGAGTAGATCTTGACAAGGCTAGGGATGTGCTTTGAGATTATCATTGGATCAAATAAACATGTGCTCCCAATGTCTTTTAAAGTTTTGGATCCATCAACGTTTCTTGCTTGCTTCAAAATGTGGATTACATGTATGCCTCATTCGTATTCTAAGCCTTGTATCATTTCATTATCTTGAACTTAGAAATAGAATAAGCTACATTAATCTTTCAAAATTCATGTCTTCCCCTATGCTTAGAGCCCAATTACATCATTCACACATCTCGCCCTCTCTCCTTCCCTCATTCGGATCCAAGCCCAACTTTTTTTTTCTTTTTTCTTTTTCTTGTTTTCTTTCAGCTTTGAATCCAATTACAAGTCACTCGTCTTGTCCTCTCATCCTTAGAAGTCCACATCTTTTTTGCTTTTTCTTATTCTTTTGGATTTTTTTAATTTCTTTTTTTGAAGAAAAAAAAGGTGATCAAATTTTGTCTCAACACATCAAAGTCTCTTACTTGTCCCATTACAAAGCCTATCTTGAATGTTCACTCTCTCCCATGAGGGCCTTGCCCCTAGTTTCAAAAATTTGATCCATATTTATCTTTCATTCTCAAATGGGTCTTGCCCCTAGTTCAAAGAGTTTGGTCAATTGGTTCAAAAAGATTTGATCTTTTAATCCTCATTGGGCTCTTGGTGAGCCTACCCATGTCTTTGGGTTTTAGGGTTTCAAAACTTTCCCAAAGCATGAATGGGTTCAACATCTTTTCAATAAAGCCTATAACATACTCATGATCTTGGGCTCTCTTACTTTTGAAAAAGATTTTTGAATTTTGACCCAAAAGCTAAGATATGTTATGACTTTATGGTCCAGTGCCTTCCTCCAAAGTTTATGGTATACTCATGATCTTGAGCTCTCTTTATTTGAAACATTTTTTAATAAGCCCAAAACTTAGGCTATATCATGGCTTTGTGGGTCATCTTTCATCTTCTTTTTGAATTTTACCTTTCAAAAATTATTATTACTATTTTTTTAAATTTTTTTTTGAAAACTCTTCCTCCTTTTTTTTTAAAATTCAACTCTTGAGAAAAAAAATATTTACAAAATTTTTTCCTTCGAAAAATCTTTTCCTTAAAAATCTACTTCTTTGCAAAATAATTCTTTCTTGAATTCTTTTTTCTTTGCAAAAGATTGTTTTGAAAATTGCACTTCTGAAAAATAAAATAAAATTATTTACAAAAGACTTTTTTTCGAAAGCTTTTCTCCTTTGCCTTTTTTAAAATCCCTTTCTCAAAAAAATTTACAAAAGATTTGAAAATTCTTTTCCTTGAAAAATTTTCTTTGCAAAACATTTATTTTCTTGAATTCTTTTTCTTCGCAAAAGATTTTTTTTTTTTTGAAAATTTTGCTTCTTAAAAAAATTTATTTACAAAAGATTATATTATTTTGAAAAATTTTCTTCTTTGAAAATTCATCTTAAAAAAAATTTACAAAAGATTTTTTTTTTTTTTAATTCTTCTCCTTGAAAAAGTTTTTTTTTTTTGCAAAACATTTCTTTTCTTGAATTCTTTTTCTACACAAAAGATTTCTTTTTCTAAATTTTCACTTCTAAAAACAAAGTATTTGCAAAAGATTGTTTTTTTTTTTTTCGGAAACTTTTTTTCTTTGCAACGTATTTCTTTTCTTGGATTCTTTTTCTTTGCAAAGGATTTTTTTTTTTTTTTTGAAAACTTTTCTTCTTTGCAAAATATTTCTTTTCTTGAATTCTTTTTCTTTGAAAATGATTTTTTTTTAAATTCAATTTCTACAAAATATTTTAAAAAGATTTTTTTTTTGAAAATTTTTCTTCAAAATAATTCTTTTCTTGGATTGTTTTCTTTGCAAAAGATTCTTTTTTATTGGAAATTCAACTTCTAAAAATTATTTACAAAAGATTATTCTTTTTTGAAAACATTTCTTCTTGAATTCTTTTCCTTTGCAAAAGATTTTTTTTGAAAATATTTACAAAAGATTTTTTTTTTTTTTTTTGGAAAACTTTTCTTCTTTACAAAAGAAAATTTTTGAAGTAGCACTTTAGCTAGAACATATTTTGGCCCTCCTCTCAAAGCCTATGAATCTCTCATCATTTTGGGCCTTGGCATACAACAAGAAGGCCTAAGATTAGGGAAGTTCATATTGACATTGTAGGATGTTCGATGCTAAGTCCGTAGCATACTTGTTACCTTAGACCCAAAGTCCTCTTTTTCGAAAGGGATTTTTCAACTTGGGCTTATAATAGCAATTAGGCTATAGTCTTATGAACCTTTCAAGTTAAGATATACTTTTGGACTTAGGGATAAGCCTCTTATATGTGAGAACTTATTTTCTTTTATCCCAAAACATCTTAAGGTGTACCATAATTTTAGAGTCATTCCTTCATTTTTTACATCTTTCATTTGTCTTTTAGAATTAAGTGAACACATGATGTATGGTTGAACAAACACGAGATATATAAAGGGTATCCTTTTTGATAGGATCTAGGATCTCTCTAGTATGGGTAGGCTCCTTAAGGCTAAAGGGATAGATAAGTAGGTCACTTGCACCCTAAGTGGACCCCATAGTGGATTGGTAGCAAACCTCTAACGTACTTAAAACCCATCACAGCAATGGCACCGATTGTGAGTTGGTGGGATGAACTCCAGAAGATTTGGGCCCAAATGGAGCTTTCCATATTCCCACTCATCACCAACAAAGGTTATGGGACAAAAGAACCAAGTGATGTGTGTGCAAACAAGTATTGAAATAGTTTTTGTTAAGGTTAAGATATATGACACATAGGAATTAAACTCATTATCCCTAGCGAAGTCGCCACTATGGACACAACGGAAAGTGTCGGAGTCGCCACCTAGTTACATGGTCTAGGAACCATGAATATAGCATCTTTTCGAGGAAGGACCATTGATCTTACTACCAAAGTATGGGTTTGGAGTTTAGGTGCCGTTTTGGGAAGGTGTTAGGCACTCAAAGCTGCCCAACCCTAGGGTTGGCCTCCTCTCATTATGTCTTATATCTTAATCTTATTAAAAGCATGTTCAATACTTGTATTCTAACTCACACACACACTGGCATACATCTAAGCATACAACATGGCATCATTCATCCCAAGCCCTAACCATACATCTAATCATGCTCATCAAGCAAACCTAACATGCATCTATCATGGCAACCATCTCATCACAAACCCTAGCATACATCTGTCACGGCATCTCATCAACATAGCATACATCTATCATGGCACCTCATCAACCTAGCATTCATCATGTCATCATATCACATCCAAGGCTTGTAAGCATTCATACATCATGTTAAGGCAGCAACATAAATATGGCAACATTAAAACATTATATTGGAGCATCAAGAACACCACGAACATATTATCCAATTAAACATATCCATACTCATCATCAAACCATGTTATCAAATAATGTGCATGTACATATGAATGCATGACTTACTTTCACTTACCTTACCGCATCAATGCATGAACATGTGAATGCATGCTTATGGTACTTAGACAAGAAAGAAAGAAAGAGAAAACCCTAATTGAACATGTTAGAAGCATACAACATCCACCTAACATTCATCTAACATCATATCACATATCTCATCGAAGGCAGCAACATGTAAACATCAAAGGATCACATTGGGAACATGAAGATCACCAAACACATTCATGCTCATCATCAAAACATGTTATAAAACAAACATGCATGCACATATGAATGCATGACTTACCTTTACTTACCTCCTTGCATCACAGCACCTATGGCATTAATGAATGGGCATGTGAATGAATGCACATGGCATTAAGACAAGAAAAGAAGAGAAGACCTTAATTTAAACATGTAAACAAAAAACCAACATGTGAAAGGCAAAAAAACAACCAACATGTGAAATAGAGACTCAAGACCATAAACATGTCAAAAAGAATCTAAAACAAAAGATAAAGAACAAAACAAAAGAACTAGGGTTTCTAGGCAGGATCATGCATATGCATGAACAGGCCTGCATCCGCATAATCAAGCCTGCATACATAGAAAGGATTATGCATACCAGGAAACTAGCCCAGAAACTTTAACAACATAGCAAAATAGAGCAAAGCACATAACGATAAATCTAACATCCTAACATGCTCAAAAACATAAAGAACGCCTAGAACTAGCCTGAACAAACATATATAAACATAAACTAAACAAAAAAACATATTAAAGAAAATATTAAAGGCAAAAATAGAAAAATAGAAGTTTAAAAGAATACCTCAAAAAAAGAAGCTTTCAAGCTTGATTTTGACCATTTTCCTTAGTCTATCTATTCACAAATCAATAGAAACGTGATTAGTAATCTTAAACTCAAAGGATCAAGACCAAAAAAGGTCCAAATCAAATAAAATTAACTTGAGGATGTTTTGTTAAAAACTCCCTTTGATTCACCATTTCCAATGAATCTTAGGTTTTCCCGTAGGATTTTCTGTGTGTCTTGAAAAGGTACCATGTAAGGCTTTATATAGTTGAAAAATATGGGCTTGGAGTAGCTCTCAAACGATGTGGGATTCATTCCAAACCTCAGTCTTTAATGCAGAAAACTTGTCTTTTTATGTCTCTAAAACCCTAGCAATGGCTATGTACACAAGCATGTGGCCTGTGTATGCAAACCATAGGTTTTCTTTGGCCTTTATTTTCCAAAAATATATTTTTGCTCATTAAAAGTTATAGTTTCAATTTTAACACCTCTTAAGTTAATTTAACATCTGATTGGGCCCTAAACCAACCCTGGGCCTTAGAATTTGGGTATTATTGGGGGACGAGGGCCCGAGTCGTATGAGGTACAAAATGCAGCATCTACAAGGACTCACTGGGGATTGTAATCTACTGAAAAGTGCTTTGGTGATGATTCCAACCTTCCATGAAGTCTTGATGGTGTACGGTCCACTTGGGAGGGGATGGCTTATTGGTGATTTCTTGATGGTGTGTTGCTCATTGGGGAAACTTTCCTCCACTAGGGGAAGAATTATCTTCTTCTTTCTTATGACTCATTTAGGGATTGATGTTGGCTCTGCCCTTGAGGGGTTTTTATTAACTTTGTTATATAAATTTCATCTTGCAACTTTCGAGGGGGTTGCTTTTGTGTCTTGGACCTACAGAGGAGTCCTACTGAATTTTACTTGGGATTTGGTTGATGATCTTGACTCACAGAGGAGTTTTCATGATGATTTCTGATCCATTAGGGGATGATTTCAATGCTTTCGATACACTGGGGATACTTTTGATGATTTTGGTCCATTGGGGATGTCTTTGGATGCTTTCAATCCATTGGGGATGCCTTTTTATGATCTTTGTGTTCTTTGTCTACTGAGGGCATTTTTGTCATTTTTGGATGTACTTTTGAATATTCTTTTACACTAACCTCCTAGTGGCCTCTTAGGGATATTTGAATTTTTTTTTTTTTTTTTTTTTTTGCTAAACTACACGTAGTTTAGCGGGCAGGCCTAAACTACATGTAGTTTAGCCACCAGGTAAGTTCCTGCCTCTTCTCTTTTTTTCTCCAACGGTTACCAACCATTTCGTTTTTTCATTCTCTTCATCTCCCTCACCTCTTCACATTCTCTAACTCCCTCTACAAAAACCTTCTACCTCTCTCTCATTCCTTTACAATCTGACCCTCATCTTCTTCTTCAATCTCAACTTCTTTCTCAAACTCTCTCATCTCCTTCAATGGCACCCAAGTCCATGAATAGTTCCTACATCCTCCCCATTGATGCATTCCATCTCACCCGCTAGAATGGAGCGCTAAGGATGGTTAAGGCTCTTCCCTTAACCTACAGATCACAACAACATCTTTCTGAGGGCGCGAGGGTCGGATTCGTGAGTTTTTTCATTTTTTCCATTTTCGAGCTTTTTCCTTGATTTTTCATTTTGATATGTTTTTAGTCTTGTAAATGCTTAGGTTTTGCTGTGGGGTGCATTTAGATGAAAACCTGACACTTTAGGAAGTGTATGAATATGTTTAGGTTGAGTTTTGATTGAGGAAACCTTGAAAATGTCAAAGAACACCCTTCTATGTTCATTCCCACGTGCGCAGGTTCGAGCCTGCATGCGCAGACATGTTCTTGCGTGCGTAGCCCATAGTCATGTGTATGCAGGCTTATACTTGCATGCATGTATCTACTCTTTAGTTTATGCATGCACAAGTTCCAACTTGCGCACGTGTACAGAATTTTGCATGCGCAGGATCCTTCCTACGCACACATGGTGCTAGGCAGAAACCCTAGTTTTAGGCATTTGGACTCCTTTTTCATCCGTTCTTCATTTGTTTGCAATTTTAACATCATCCTTCACCATTTTTGCATTCAATTGTATATCCCATGTCATATCTCACTCTATTTTGAATCCAATATCACCTTCCCACTATTCTTTTCACCTTCATCACAAATTTAATTCCACTATTGGTATGGTACAACATCCTTTCCGACGAGACTCAGGGTCATATTCGTGCTACTGGTTTTGAGCCCATCCTCCGCCTGATGCTTGAGAGGTCTGCTAGTGCTGTCTTGGCGCAGACTTTAGCTGAGAGGTTGTGGGACACTAATTACACCTTCTAGATTGCTGATCAGGAGATGACCATCAGTCCCCACGATCTGCACCGCATGACTAGCCTACGGTTTGATGGAGTTCCAATAAGCTTGAAGGACAAGTCGGGCACTTAGCTGGGTGCAGAGCTGCTCTTAAGTAGACTTCATGCGTCGTCCACAGAGGACAGCTGAGGAGTGTGCCTGAATGGCTAGGGTCTTTTTGCTGTACGTGTTGGGGGCGTACTTATTCGCCAATAATGGGAAAACAGTGTGTTTGAGGTGGCTGGCCCTTTTCTGGGACTTTGTGAGGCTCAAACTACCAACTGGGGGCAAGCATGCTTGGCCTACTTTACTCTTCCTTGGACACACTCAGCCATGAGACTCTGTGCCAGCTAGTGGGGCCTTGGAAGCTCCCCAAGGTTAGATTATCTCCCTTTTCTCTTGTAGCTTATGCATTATCACCCTTAGGGTCATATATCCACATGCCATTTAGGTTAAGACTATGTACCATATTCTTGCTAACTGCATTCATGTCCATGTCTTGCAAACTATTATCTTGTAAACTCCTATATCTATGCCTTGAAAACTGTTCCATAACCTCTTACAGACTGTCATCTTGTAAACTATTATGTTCTCTTGCAAACTATACCATAACCTTTTCCAAACTGTCATCTTTTCAGCACTGGGCTGTGGAGTATGGTCTCATCGCTCAGGGGACTTCGGTAGACTTGAAGAGTGTCACCTCGATTTGGGCCCACCTCGTCAGGCTCTCTCCAGATGATGTAAGTTAGGAATATATTGCTTTCCACTTTTTGCATGCTTCTTAGGATTCCCTTTCTAACTCTATGTGTTGTCACATATCTTGTGGAGTCCCTAAGCCAGTGTTGATCCTGTGGCAAACCTAAACTGCTATTGTTTCTTCTAGGATCTCCCAGCCCCTTGAGGACACTGGGTTAAAAGTGATCTATTTGGCAAAGAGGGTGTGTTCCCAATTGGTAGGTAGGGATGCTCCCCAGGTTCTGATGGACCCTCTAATGTTCATGCTTACCCCTCGCTCCATGACGAATGTGGAGTATAACCTGTGGGTGCTGGGCATCCCTTACACTGAGCGAGTCATCGCTGAGCTAGACTATAACGAGTTCAGTGGGACTCGCCTCATGCCTTCCCTTACTACTGTGAAATGTGTTCTTGCTTCTCTTATTTCTCGTCAATCATTCATCACTTGCATTCTTGTACATTAGTAACATTCAAATGAAACATTTGTGTCAGGCTAACCCTATTATTGGTGCTCTCATTGACCTTCCCATCTGCCATGGTCAGTTTACGCTTATGGCCCTAACGGCTTTGCTCGGGAGCGTCCTATTTGCCGCAATACAAATGTCACGAGCTACCCTTTTCCTAATGGTACATGGGCGGTGGGTTCTCTTTCATTCTTGTTCCCTTTTGTAAGGTTGAATTTAATCAACCATCTTGTTGGCTTTATTCCGTGCCAAATTTGCTTGTATTTTAGCATTTAGTAACCCTGTATTTAGGTGGGATTATTGTAAGGGTAGTGTGTGAGAGAGTGTGAAGAAATGTTCCTCAATGTGCAAAGAAGCAGGGACTCATGAGTGGAACTCGCGGGTGGCTCGCGGGTGTAAGCCGCCAGATGAGAGTCACGTGCCAAGCATGCGGGAAGCTGAAGCATTTTGCCAACTGGTGCACTACAGGACAAAAGTCCTAGGCTGGCCAGGCCGTTACCTCGTGGCTAGAACTCGCGACTCAGACCAGTAGCGAGGCCAAGCCACCAACCAGCCCTGTTTGGGAAAAACTGTCTCTTCGTATTCCAAACACCCACCACTATATATAGATCCTTATACCCACCAAATGTAGAGAGCTTCCAGAGAGAATTTTGTGAGAGAAACCCTAGAGAAAACCTAAATTGATTCATCCACAATCTACACCTAAGAGACTCTTCAAATTCTTCTACTCTCTTCCTCTCCATTGATACATCCTTAAGAGGTTCTTTACCAAATCCTTTTCTCACCATACCCCTATTTGTGAGAAGGTTATTTTGTTGCTTTTGTGAAGCAGTTAGGGAGGAACCAATGTCTATTGGTTGATGCTATGGTTGATAGCGGAATCTGATAAGCTAGAAAAGAAAAAGGTTCGGCGCAACCTCGTTGGAGTAGGAAGCCTGGAGGGCTTAGGTACACTGGGTAGATTAGGCTTGGAGGGTCTATTACTGTTCATGTATCCCAACTACATTTTCTAGTAGATTATTGACCACCTGGAGGGCGGCGAAGAGGTTTTACGCCGAGGGCTTCAGTTTCCTCTTCGATAACACATCGTGTGTTGTCCGTGTGTTTGCATCTTCATTCCCTTTTTCTTTGCCATTTATTTTCTGTTATGGATGTGTTTATATTTGGCTTAGATTGTTTATCAATTCTGCGTTTGGCTTATATTCATGTTCCACACGTTAATCGTTTGATATTAAGCTTGATTTGATATTTTGTAATTTGGGGTCTAAACGTTCAAGGGTGTTTTACACACATTTTGAACATTCAATTGGTATCAGAGCCAAGGTCATAGGTTCGAGTCGTTGGAGCCGTATTGTGAGGGAGGGATTGTGAGGGATTTCACAATTCTCTCCAATACCAATGGGCTTGGTCTGTGATCGAATGCTATAAAAGATTTGTGCCCCCTCATCCTTCACCAATTGGTCATTGGATGAGGTGGTATGGAACTCAGTCTGCCAAGTAAGTGGTCTCAGGTTTGAATCCTAGGAGTGGTGAAACTGGGAGGGTTTCCACTTGGTAACTAGGATTGCGAATGCTGTAGCTGAAAGGGGGCTGAGGGAAGTGTTCTATCTGGTTACCAATTGGTCGTTGGATGGATCGGTAAGGCACATGGTCTGACAAGTGGTATCAAAGCGGGTACACTTGTTGTGGTTTAAATACCTAAGTGTGATCCTTGACCCCTTGTGTTTATTTGCCATGGATTGTGCTTTATATGACTCTTTATATGATTTGGTTGATGATAAATGTAACATGCCCACATGTTTGTGAAAATGCCTCTATGAGTGATAATCCTCATGATTATGATGCTATGTTACATGAATCTTTGGATGTTGTTGATATTCCTAACATTAAATTCTTGAAGAAAATTACTAAGAAGTTTCAAAAGAATTTGAGCAAGTTATTTTGTGAAAATGATGATTTGATTGCTAAGCTCAATGAATCCAACAAATTGGTTGAAAAATATAAGAAGCTAGCTGAAATTTCTCTTCAAAAGCTGAAAGAGTTTGAATGTTTGAATATGGACTTAGATGCCAAACTTGTTTTGTCTAACAAACTTGTTGATGAGCTAAAATGTGAAAATGAATCTCTCAAGATGCATGTCAAGTGTTTGATTGCTGAACCTATTGATAAAAAGGATGAAAATATTTGCTGCAATCATGTTGTGGTATCCAATATTGTGCCTATTGTGTGTTCTAACCCAAAGGACAAATCGGTGTACATTCCTCCACACAGAAGAAATCAAAAGGTGGAGAGAAAGGCTTCTAAGTCAAAGCCTCCGTTTAGGTCTCAACCTAAAGTTTTGGATGGATCTAAGTTTGTTCCAACTTGCCACCATTGTGGTGTGATTGGTCATATAAGACCTCAATGTTATAAGTTGAAGAGAGAACAAAACCATGTTGCTAGATCCCTTTCCGAAAAGCCTAATGGACCTAAACACATTGTGTGTCATCATTGTGGTGCTTTTAGTCATCTAAGACCTCATTGCTCTAAGTTTCATGCTCTAAAAAGAATCAAAAGAAAAGAGAAACTTGAGCTTTTTGGAAGTTATGCTAAAAAAGGTAAACCGGTTTTGAGTGAAGATAGAATGTTGTTAAAGAAATTGTTTAATACTCTTAACTCCATGACTATCTGCATCTCTGGTTCTCATTCTTCCAACCCTCATCTCACTTCTTTTGATACACTCATTCCAAACAATCATTCTGTTTAATTGAGGAAGGGTTCCTATGGTTGAGCATTTGCTCTTTTGGTCCTTAATCTAATTCTTTTGATCTTTGTAGGACTCTTCATGCATTAGATGCCATATCTTCATGCATTTGTGCATCTTGCATTTATTTGTATGCATTGTTTTTGTTTTGATCTTACCTTTTTGTTTTAGTTTTGTGTGAGTAAAAAATCCAAAACCACATAAAAAGTGAAAAATTCAAAAAGTTTGATCGTATATGTTTGAGCACATATCACATGTGAGTTTTGCCTTGTACCTTCGTACAAATGGCTTTATGCATTTACGAGCTTAGCTTGTTCTTTATGCACTTATATCTTTGTGGGAAAAATCTTGACATCTTTGTGTGATTGTTGTAAATCGATCTTCAAGCTTGTCATGAATGATTAGTCAGTAATCATGTTGGTTTTAATACATGCGTAGACTTGTGCCTATATCTCTTTCCACTATTTTTTTTTTTTTTTTTTGGTTGCTTAAAGAGCTCAACAAATGTAAATCTCAGAATGAAAAGAGATAATGAGCTACAAAAGCCATCGCATATACTAGTATTTGACTAGGAAAAAGGGAAAGCGACTTTTATAAAAATGTATGATGCCCAAAAAGCCAAAGGCTTGTTCATCAAATTGAAATATCAAAAATTTCAAGCATCGATCTCAAAATAAGATGCATTGATTCAAAATGATCAAATGTTATAATTCCTACAGAAGCCAAATGAAAAGTTTCAAAGATATGTAATCATTTCCTTGTAGGAGGTCATATATGTTCATTTCTATAATTGAGATAGACCACTTTGCTTAGTACTAGTTGTGTATGACTTGATTGAATTGATCATTAAAGCTTCACTCTAGACTATGGACTATTCCAAACTTGATACACACACACAACACACATGCCTAATATTCAATGAATGCTTTATTCATTTGTTCGATTGTACTTGTTTAAATGTGATGTGTGTGTGCTCAACTATATATGGATCAATCCAAAAAGATTTTTGATCATTTTATCTGTTTTTGGAAGTGATTTTTATCACTCTTTGTGTTCATGTTTAGTGCTTACTTTGTTTTTCACTGTTTAAACATGTTCTGTGTTGAAAAACAAGTGTCAATATTTTTGGTGACTTGTTTTGGCGACTTGTCCAGTCGCGAGTTACAGTCACGAGTTTTGGCGACTTGCCCAGTTGCGAGCCCAGTCGTGAGTTCACACAGAATGGTTTCGCGACTCACTCGCGACTCAACAGTCGCGAAACGCCCAAAATTAGTTTTTAAAGAGCTTTTTCATAGGAAACTTGTTTTAAACCTCTCCAATCCTCTCTAAAACCCCTCTTTCAATATTTTTACATCTAAACCCAACCAATTTGAATGGTTTTTCATTCCATTAACATCTCTAAGGTAATTTTAAACTCTTTTCATTGATTTGGATCCTTGGATTTTGTTTTTGTGAGTTTTGTGCTCTTAGTTGGGATTTTCATCATAGAGGTTGGGAAAACTTAATTTTTATCAAAAAATTTTATGGGATTGGTTTCTTTTGATGATTTTCTTTGGTTGTTGGCCTCTTGTGCAAAAAGAACATGTATTAAGGGTGGATTTCATGATGTTCATGCATTGTTTCACGTTATTGTTCATAGTGTGCATGCTAGGTGTTTGATAAAATATCTCTTAGGCATTTTCTCGCTTGTTTGGACTCTGATGAGTATCAAACTTTGGGGTTTCTCATGTTTCCTCATTAGGAACATGTTTAGTTCATTGGTTGTGTATTTAACACACCTTGCCCCACGTGTGCATTTTCCATGCATTGGTCATGCATTGCACTTTGCCACCTCTTGCACACACCTTGCTACCCTTGTAATGCATTGGTTCATACATTGTTTCTTAATCCCAGCATGTCATGTTTACCTTATACTTTGTAGCATTTTGTTTCGTCTTAGGTTTGAGCTTCATTGAACGGTTTTTGACCCCTTAAAAACAACCAGATTGCGTAGCCTAGATTAATTAGCCAAGTTGTTACTTAGTCAAATTAAACAATTCTATGTTAAAACAATCAAATAATCATATCATGTATATAAAACATATAAAGCAGCGGAAATAATAAAGAACACAAGATATGATCACCTAGGAAACCACACGGTAAAAACCTGGGGAGGATTTGACCCACCGATCCTCAAGGCAAAACGGAATCCACTAAGAAAGAATTGAAGTTCTTACAAAAGGACTTACAAGCTCCCCGCTTGACTTCCTAATGCTACTCACCAGTAAAATTTCCTGACACGACCACGCACAAGTTCCGAATCCACGGACTACTTCTTTCTTGGACTCTTCAATCAAGTACAAGCTCCCCGCTTGTTTTTCTTTAAGCTCCAATGGTAGCAACCGAGTTGATCATCAAGATGTTGAAGTAATCTCTACCTTGAAAACCCTAAGCTTTGTGTAAAGGAAAGCTCCTCTAGATCTCACAAGAGATTTACACAACCCACAAATATGAGCAACAAAGACTTAGAGAGGTTTGGGTACAAAACCCTAAAAATAAAAGGAGGCACAAGAGGCACTCTAATCTCTCTTTACAAAAGTCTCAAAAAACGTTCTAGGGTTTTCCTTATATATAGGAGTGTTTTACTTGAACCCCAAGACGTTTAAATAGAGTTTGGGCTGAGCTGGAACTCTGCAAAAAACGCATCTGACCCGAGATTCGATCGATCGAGTCTATCCTTCAATCGATCGAGCTAGGTAGAAATGCTCCAATACATCTGCAGCCACTCGATTCCAACTTTACAATATTTAATCAACTTTGAGCAAGCCTAAACAAGGGGGAGAGTATTCCTGACAAAAAGGGGGAGAGTATACTCTAAAGGGGGAGAGTATACTCTAAAAAGTATACTGGAGAGCTTTTGTCATTTCTATATGACCCTTGTGCACATTTCAAAGGGAGAAATTCTATTTCTCGTGCACATTTGTAGGGAGAGAGATATTCCATAAGGGAGATGCATATACCATGGGGGAGAAGACATTAAACTAATAAGAAAACTTTGTCTTAGTGTTTGGTGTATGATTAAGTTGCTCACATGTTTCACATCATGTTTACTTGATCGCAATTTACTTGTTACATTATACTTATCCGCTTATTACTTGCTTTACCTTGAGGGTCTAATGTGTTTTATGCAAGTGTTTCAGGATACATGTATATATGTTCCAAGCTCATCACAACTCCTATGATTCATGATAGGGGGAGTGATATGATAAAGGAAGTATTTTATATTTATGTATGGTCATCTATACCCATGTTGCTTCTGTAAGCTTTTAAGAGTTTGTTTCCATGCAATTTGTAGGCTTTTATGGTTTGTACCATGCTTATCCAGCCTTTATGCTTTATAGCCTTACTTTGTGGCTTAAGTACTTGATGTTAAATGTCATGCATTTTTCTTCAGTACATCACTCTTGTGCCCTTGTAGGATTGTTCCTAGATGCATATATGTTTGTATGCATTGGTTGAGTGTTGCACATGCAAATGATACTTTGCATATAAGCTTATTAGCTTGCATGTCCTGATGTTCATTCCTTGTGTGAATGAGCATTGTGATCACTATTGTGTAGTGATTGCATGTTTTGGTCAAGCCATGATTTATTGCTTTATAGCTTAAGTCCATTTTTGCTTGATCACATTATGTTTGCTCTATATGCATTTCAAGTTTTTCTGCATACAATGATATTGTTGTGTTGTTGTGTTTCAGGAGATACTTGTTCATATGTTTCAAGAGCTTTTCAGAATCTAGAATTAGGTGTGAGTGAGTTTTGATCAACTGTTCCCAACTCACGCATTAAGTCTAGAGTTTGTTGTAGGGTTTTGTCACGGAATAGCCAAAGGGGGAGATCGTAGGGTTGAATTTAATCAACCATCTTATTGGCTTAATTTCGTGCCAAATTTGCTTAAATTTTAACATTTAGTAACCTTTTATTTAGGTGGGATTATTGTAAGGGTAGTGTGTGAGAGAGTGTGAAGAAATGTTCCTCAATGTGCAAAGAAGCAGGGACTCGCGACTAGAACTCGCAGGTAGGCCGCGGGTGCAAACCGCCAGATGAGAGTCATATGCCAAGCATGCGGGAAGCTGAAGTGTTTTGCCAACTGGTGCACTACAGGACAAAAGTCCCAGGTTGGCGAGGCCGTTACCTCGCGGCTGGAACTCGCGACTCAGACTAGTCGCGAGGCCAAGCCACCAACCAGCCTTGTTTGGGAAAAACTGTCTCTTCGTATTCCAAACACTTACCACTATATATAGATCCTTATACCCACCAAATGTAGAGAGATTCCAGTGAGAATTTTTTGAGAGAAACCCTAGAGAAAACCTAGATTGATTCATCCACAATCTACACCTAAGAGACTCTTCAAATTCCTCTACTCTCTTCCTCTCCATTGATACATCCTTGAGAGGTTCTTTACCAAATCCTTTTCTCACCATACCCATATCCGTGAGAAGGTTATTTTGCTGCTTTTGGGAAGCAGTTTGGAAGAAACCAATGTTTATTGGTTGATGCTATGGTTGATAGTGGAATCCGGTAAGCTAGAAAAGAAAAAGGTTCGGCGCAACCTCATTGGAGCAGGAAGCTTGGAGGGCTTAGGTACACTGGGTAGATTAGGCTTAGAGGGTCTATTGCTGTTCATATATCCCAACTACATTTTCTAGTGGATTATTGACCGCTTGGAGGGCGGTGAAGAGGTTTTACGCTAAGGGCTTCGGTTTCCTCATCGATAACACATCGTGTGTTGTCCATGTGTTTGCATCTTCCTTCCCTTTATCTTTGCCATTTATTTTCTGTTGTGGATGTGTTTATATTTTTGGCTTAGATTGTTTATCAATTTTGTGTTTGGCTTATGTTCATGTTCCGCACGTTAATCGTTTGATATTAAGCTTGAGTTGATATTTTGTAATTTGGGGTCTAAACGTTCAAGGGTGTTTTACACACATTTTGAACATTCACCTTTCCTTTCTATTCTTGCATCCCAACACTTGTTCTAACAACCCTTCTTTCAAAATTCAGCCCACTATTCAGGAGCATGAGGAGCTCATTTGACTTGTAGGGAACCTCAAGCTAGAGGTGACTGAGTACTCCCAGCAACTGTACGGCGGTGAGGATGTTGGTGATGATGAGGATGATGATGCTGATGGTGATGGTGGTGATGGTGGTGGAGGTTCAGAGTTGACTCCAAGCCATCAGTTGAGGAATATGCATTTCTGGTGACTATGGACTAATGGAGTTGCCACCTAGATTAGGTCTAGGAACCATATTAGGCCTTTTAGACCAATCACTTACACACATGGGTCCAGAGTTTGGGTAGGGCTTAGGAAGGTCTTAGGCACCCAAGACCGCCCAGCTTGTGGGCCGCCCTCCATTATGTGTTACTAGGCCATATTTAATTAAAGAGTTTATTAAGAGAGCCCTAATCCTTATCCTCAACATACATCATGCACTTAAGGAAATAACACACATAACATGTCAGAAACATATCACAATATAAAAGGAAACAAATCAAACACAAACAAACAAAATAAAATAAACATGGCAAGTTGACAATTAAATAAAACACACAAGGAAAGAAAATCAAATAAACTATACATGGCAAAAAAAACTCAAAAAACATTGAAAATAATTAAACCTAAATAATTAACCTAAAACAGAATCAAACAGAATCAAATAACGTATGGAAAATGATCAAAGATAATAAAAACAAGATTTTACCCTAATCTGGATTCGGGGTGCATGAGCATACTTAAGTACGCGTACTCATATATGAAATATGCATACCCGTACTCAAGTTTGCGTACGCAGCCTTTAATACAGATTCGAAGAAAAAAAACTACATTTTTAGAGATTTAATCAAACAAACATATAACATGTGAGATCAAATAAGTGTGTTAGAAACGCCAAAAAACTAAACTAACCTAAAACAAAAACATAAAACATCAACATAAACAACAAAACATGAAACAAAACAAACAATTAAACTAAACTACATTAAATCAATAAACATGTTAAACTAACCTAGGGATTGCAATAACAATATAAGAACAAGAAGAACATATTATAAACAACCTAAAATCATATTAATACATATCAAACATAATCATGAACATCAAACAAATCAAATAAAACAAATATAAAAAATATGTTAAGAAACTCATGTGAATCTTATTGAGCAAAGAAAGAGTTCATGGAAAGAACACTCAACTTGCTTTAGATTATGAGTTTAGAGTTTCTTTAACCGATCTCTCAGTGTCTACAACACAAAGATTAGATTGATAGGACAAGAATAATCAAAAGAACAAAATAGTTTAGGTAATCACAACTCAAGAACAAACTTTAATTGAAAAAAGTTTTTGAGAAATCAATTTTGGACAATAGTTTCTGCCTTAAAACTAACTAAAGAGAGGTTTTAATTTTGTAAAAAAAGGTTCTAGGGTACTGCCCTAGGGTTTTGAAAAGAGAAAAAAAGGTTTTAGAAAATACGGAGGCCAAAAAATAACTCTCTTTCGCTAGAGTTTTGATTGGAGACATAAGGTGAGTATTTATAAGTTAAAATTATGGTTTTTAGGGCTTTTTAATGATCTCTAGACGTTCTCAAGGGTCTATGGGCTGGCCCACATCAAATAATGATGCTTTGGGCCCTTAAAAGGAAGTTTTAAAACCCGGAAAATCGGACTGCCCAGTTGGCCCAACTTCAAACAGTCATAACTCACTCAATATAAGAACAAATTAGGTAGTATTTGTGTTCAAATTTAATCTCAGGATGTCTAATTTACAATGAAACAAACCCCACTAAAAAATTCTTTGTGGATCAAAAGTTATGGTCAAAATAGTGAGCAAAGGTCATTTTTCAATATTGATTTCAAAGCGATTTAAGCACTTTTTAGTTGTGATTACTTCCAAACTATTGTGGATTCTTTAATTACCCTTGGTTGACATATTTCAAGCTCATCATTGAAGCCAGGGACCAAAATTTATTAATGGGTACAAAATACAGTGTCTACAGATGTCCTTCTTTTAACTTTGCTTGCACCGCAAGTATAGTTAAAAGCCTAAAGAAACAACACCTTGTAAGTTAATAAATTTTGAGTCCACAGACACACTACACACAAACATGCAAGCAAACATGGGGGCATGCTCAAAAAGATGATTGTTGCACTTCCAACATGAAGCATGAAAAACCACATAAAAGAAAAAACAAAATTGATATATTTTCGAGTTTTAAGGACTCTACCTTAATGACACACACATGCAAGAAATCATGCAAACAAGAAATGTACCATTAGAAAAACTGGGATGTTCGAGTTTTAAGGACTCAACCATCGAGTTTTAAGAACTCTACCTAAAGTTGGGAGGGGACCACTCAAAGCAAGAAGTTTACGTCCAAAAACAAATAGGCCACTCAAGAATGAGTAATTTACACCAAAGGACCACTCGACCTAGCAATTTATGTCTAAACAAAATAGGCCACTCAAAATGAGCAATTTACGCTAAAAAGGACCACTCGACCAAGAAATTTATGTCCAAACAGAAAAAGGCCACTCAAAAATGGGCAATTTAGGTCAAAAGGGACCACTCGACCGAGCAATTTATGTCCAAGCACAAACAGGCCACTCAAAAATGAGCAATTTATGCCAAAAAGGACCACTCAACCAAGCAATTTACGTCCAAAAACAAATAGTCCACTCAAGAATGAGCAATTTACGCCAAAATGGATCACTCGACTAAGAAATTTCCATCCAAATGCAAACAAGCCACTCAAAAATGAGCAATTTATGCCAAAGGAGACCACTTGACTGAAAAATTTACATCCAAACACAAACAGGCCACTCAAACATGAGAAATTTACACCAAAGACACAAATAGTCATACATGACTCACACAAACACACAACCACACGAGGTTTGCAAAAACAAACACACAAGATTCATGCAAACATGCAAGAACACAAAACATAAACACACATGACTCACATAAGCAAAAGAACAAATAAACATACAAGGCTTTCATAAAATATCAAACAAATATGTGATAACAAAAGATAACAAAAAGGATTAACACTAAAATGCAAGAGACACACAAACATAACAAAACATGCAAACACACAAAAAACAAAAAACAAAAAAAAAAAAAAACATGATGGGCTTAGAGCCCAAGAACAAACAAGGATGGGCCTATGGCCTAACATAAAGCAAGGAGAGGCCTAAGGCCCAAATGGAGTATAAGATGGGCCCTGAGGCCTAATAGGGAACAAAGACACAAGCAAATAAACACATGAAAGATCACATGAGAAATCAAACACATGAAAGATCACACCAGATACCAAATACAAGGATAGACATGACAACTTCTAAAGAAGCGACAAACACATAAAACCACAAAGAACGAAGGATAACAAAGATGACAAGAGGACACAGAACGAACTCTAAGAAAAGAAGACAGGAAACAAGACCATCCTAAAAAGGCATGGTAAAAATGGGAACCGAACACTTGATTCATTATGGATAACTTTTGAAATGTTCAAATATTAGGACGTATCCTCCTTGTGGGTTCCACCTTGCCCTTAGCTTGACTGATTCACTTTTATTTTTCTTTTCTTCTTTTTTTTTTTTTTTTCTTTTTTGTTCACATTTTTTTTTTTACCTTAACTTTTGTCTAGGCCACCCTTTCGGGTTTTTAACCTAGTGGGCATTTTTTTTTTTTTTACTTTTTTTCTTTAGGCCCTAACTTTTGCCTAGACCGCCCTTGCGGGTTTTCAGCCTAATGGGCTCTTTCACTTTTATAAAAAACAAAAAAATAAGATGCAATGAACAAGTGGTACGACTTATCCTAAAAAATAATCGTGTTGATTCAAATTCTCAATACATGAGTTGCACAATTTACGTGATGTGATGTGGCTACACCTCACAAGGTTGCCTACAAACCCAAAAGTGATCAAGCCTAACGTAGTTCACACGAACAACTTCAATTGATCAAAGAGGACTTTTACTTGGCTTGTAATGAAGGCTTAGGTTCGCAACTCACAAAGAAATGGATAACAAAGGCTCAAACTTACTTTCTTGAAGGTTAAAACTTGGCCAAGGATTACTTTCTTCACTTTCACTTTTTTCTTTATTTCACTTTACTTTTCACTTTTTTTTTTTTTTTTTTTTTTTTTTTGCATTTCAATTCACTTCACTTTTTTTTCACTTTTTTTTTTTTTTTTTTTTTTCTGTTCACTTTTGATTCCCTTTGTTCACTTGTTTTTTTTTTTTTTGCTTTGTCCCTAGTGTAGGGGGTAATCCTTGACATGGGTTACTTTGAAAGAAAACAATTTTGCAGGCTCAAAAGGGGTGAGCAAAGGGAAATGTGTTTAGGATAGTAGAATAATGGTCTTTCTTCATCCCAATTTCCATTGTTCAATTATGGGCAAACATGCAACATCACATATTAAGAATCAAATCAACTTGAAATTTTGAGAACTTATCATAAAAATCAAACCATTGCAAACCACTTTATTGATGAATTAAAAGAATACATGAATTGAAAGACTCACTAGATTGAAACAACAAAGACATGCTGAATTGAAATAACAAGGACAATTTGAATTGAAAAACAAACTACAGTAAAAGACTCTTGTGGATGCAATAACAAAGACTAAACTTCTCGATCAATCAACCCCAAGTAGGAGGCACCACATTTTAGCCGGGGAGAGGATTACTCTTGATGTTTGGGAGGTTGATAGGTGGCTTAGTGTGAGTGACCGTGACCCCGACCCACCAATTTTTTCTCAAACTGGGCCTAACCCGCACAAACGGGTGGGATCGTGATGCTCAAAATGTTCAATTCAATGTAAAATGTACTCCCCCCTAGATCGAGGTTTTTACATGGAGTCGCCACTTATTTAATTTAAATGGAAAAATAAGAAAAGCTTTTATATAGAAAATTGCTTTTGTTGTATTATTATATATGACAATTTACATCACTTTTGTAACAAAAATTTACAATTCTTTTTTGGTCCTAGATACAATCTAAGAAAGTAAATTACATTACTTTATTTCCTAGTTACATTCTAAAAAAATGTAAAATTGCATATACAAGAGCCTAGTCTAGAACCCCTAATCTTGGTTCAAAGGCTAATTTACGATGAGAATGGATTAAGCACCCATCTAGCCTGGTAAAATCGGTCTCCTAGGTTAAGGTGGCCAATATCATGTCATGTCAAACAAATACAAACAATATATCATATAAACATGTTAATTTGCAAGAATTGTATACAAATATGTGTTGGGGAATTTAACATAAAGAGAAACAAAAAGTGAAATTTGTTTGATAACAATGTAAATGTAAAGAAAGCAAGAAAGTAATGGCATGTTCATCCAAGAAATTAATGTAAATAAGGAATTCCTAGCCTAGACATGTTCATCTAAGCATGTGAAGGAAAACAAAATCGTCATGTTATTTGTCATCAACATAATTGCAAAAGAAATTTTATTTTTAGGCCTACCAATCATCCAAGCAATCATGAGAAGAACAAAGAAAATCACCCAGACATGTTCATCCAAGTATTTATGCGAAGACCATAATGTTAATTAGACCTATTCGTCTAAGCATTCAAAAAAGAGAGAAACAACTACCTAGACATGTTCATCTAAGCATTCACAAAATTGTTCATTCAAGAGAAAGTTGCACATTAGCCTAGAAGTGTTCATCTAAGCATCAATGAGACATATAGGCATGTTCATCCAAGCATATCAAGAAAGAAACAAATAATGACTTGGAAGCATTTATTCAAACATGTGTAGAAACTTAAAAAACATAATTAACTACTTACCAGCATTGAGCATAAATTAAAGGGGGAATCAGGTTGCAGAATCAGGTTGCAGAAAATGGAAGAGGTCTTCCATTTTGTAGGGGAAGGGATGACTTAGCTTTAAAGCTAAGGCATTAGCTTTCTTCTGAAGCTAAGGGAGGAGATAAACCTGTTTAGATAAGCTAGAATGGATTTGGTGTTGATCCCCATTCAAATTTTGAAAGGAAGTTGAAGATGATGCTGAACTTGTGTTATCTTCTGCACCTGTTTTGTATTTTGGCTCTAAATTTCTGCTCAAAATTCCAATTTATTCCGGGTTGGTGTTTTTTGAAAGGAAATTAAATTCTCTACAACTTTTCCAGAAATAAAGAAAACCAAATTTTAACTTTTTCCGGGCCAAAAATGCAATTCAAATTGCTACTGAAAATAGTAACGTTTTTTGAAATTTTTCATAGAATGTATCTGTTTCTCTATCCAACTTATTTTTCAAAAGCTTTCATCTGAAGCTAAGGGAAGGGATAAGCCTATTAGATAAGCTTGAACAGATTTGATGTTGATCCCCATTTGAAATTTTGAAAGAAAATTGAAGATGATGCTGAATTTGTGTTATCTTCTGCACCTGTTTCGTATTTTGGCTATAACTTTCTGCTCAAAATTCCAATTGATTCAAATTGATTTTTTTTTTAAAGGAAATTCAATTCTCTACAACTTTTCCGGAAATAGAGAAAATCAAATTTCAACTTTTTCCCAGCCAAAAATGCGATTCAAATTACTAATGAGAATAATAACGTTTTTTTTTTTAATTTTTTGAATTTTTTCATGGATCATAGCTTTTTCTCCCTCCAAAATTTTTTTTTTAATAAAAAAAAAGCAGATAAGATGCTATAAAGGAAAAAAAAAATTTATTATTTCTTAAAAAAATGAAGTAAAATGAAATCCAATCAAAAATCACACTTTTTTTTTTTTGAGAAGGAATACGGTCAACTTTTATTAGGGAAATCCAGCCATATCAGCTAGTACAAGAGGAATAAATGGTGGTGGAACAGTCTCCATCCACACCGAAAAATCAGAAATACTAATGGAATGTCTCGCTAAGTGATGCGCTACTATATTACCCTCTCTCTTTACATGAGAGTAGAGTAATTGATTAAACAAACTAGCATTACGTTTGATATCCTCAATTAATAAACCAAAGGAAGACAAATAAGTGCTGTTATTTCTCAAAGCATTTGACAACACCTGTGAGTCTGTTTCTAAAATAGCTCAGTTAAAACCCAACTCAGCTGCAAACTCCAATGCTGATGAGGCAGCCAAAGCTTCAATCTCCATGGGTGTGTACTGTTGTGGCAAAAGTTTAGACATAGAAGCCAAGACTAAACCATTGTTGTCTCGGATCACTACTCCACAACCCGATTTGTTCTGCTCCTTAAAGACAGCTCCGTCACAATTTATCTTCACCGGTTCAGGACTTGGAGGACGCCACTTAGCCCGGAAACCAGAGAGAGCAAGTCGAGTGATGGAAGGCTCAGGTTGATTAATTTTAAATTGATTCTTGTGAGAACCAATCAAAATTAAGTGATTAAAGTGATCAAGCCCATTGTGTAGGTGAGCCATGATCATTGAAAATTGTTTATATGATAACTTTTGATCAGGTGGTCCGATCAAAGTCCATGACATACCATTGTGATCATTAGAGCATCAAGATTTGTTTTGCATCACAAATCTGAAGATTTACCTGTTAAAATTACAATCATGCCCTTGGTGTAACATTGTTGTTTTCCCTTTAATATTGGTTAAATGCAAGTTCTAAAATGGGTTGTCTAAACTTCTTTCTTTTATTCTCTTTTCCAACACAATTGATGCCATAGATTTTGAAAACATTTCTAAAAATTTTAAAGACCATTTTTTTTTTATCTCTTTTTTTTCAAAAATCTCTCTTTCATTTTTTTTTTTTTTTCATTTCATTCATCATTTTTTTTTTCATTCACTTTCATTTTTTTTCATTCATTCTTTCTTTTCATTCTTTTTTTTTTTTTCATTTTTTCCTTTTTCTTCTTTTTTTTTTTTTTCTTGAATTGGCTCCACAACTCAAGTTAAAACAAAGCAAGGGGGGCCGAAATTTTGGCCCCCTTTTTATTTTCTTTACTCCTTCATCTTTTTACTCCTCCTTCTTCCTTCTTCCTCTTCCTCCATTGTTACTATTCCAAGCTCCATTCTTCTTGCATTTTCTCTTTTCCCACACCATTTCTTGCTTAGAAAATCACTTCTCCAAGCTTCTAAACTTGATTTCTACCATCCCTTTGAATATTTCTTTAGATCTTTATGTTTTTGAGCATCTTTGCAAAACCCATTTTTGAAACTCATTTTCAAACCTTCATCTTTGCATCTCCATGGCATCTCCTCCTGGACCACCTTACTTTCTTACATTTAATGGAAAGAAGTATCATCCATCCCTAGAATGGAATGATGTAGAGGGACTCCTTCAAGACCCAAGCACCCATGCTCCGCACTTATCCAAAAAAGATTTCAAGGTAAGCTCATTTTTTTGTTTTTTGTTGGTAAATTTGTTGATTTCTTGTTTTATTGAGAACTCTATTGTGGGGCATTGTTATCTTTTTTGTCATTTGCTCTTGTGGGAATTTTTGGATATTGTATGATTTGGATGGAAATCATTGTGTGGTCATGTTGATTTTTTTTTTTTGGGGCATTTTTGAATTGTTGATTTTTTGGCATTATGAAGTTTGTACAATGTTGGTCATTGGTTAAGTTTTCTGTTGGATATGATTTTTGGACATTGGTTGAGTTTTGTGTATTTTATATGTAGATAAAATTGGGTAAGCTCATTTTTGATAGATATAGAAATTTCATTGGGATGTTTAGGCATTATTTTTCATGGGTATGGAATTTTCTTTGGGTATTATTTTCATGGGTATGGAAAGAAATTTTTTCTTTGGGTTGGACATATGTTTGGTTCATTATTGAATGAATTTATGGAGAAGAAGGATTTTTGGGTTGATTGGGAAATTGTTAGGATGCCGTAGAATTTAAATTTGTGAAATTATTTGTTTGACACAATGGTATTTTTTGAATTGTTGAATTTTTGTGAGGGGCATTTTCATTTGTTTATAGGGTCTTTGGAGTAAGTATTTTTGGAATAGGGCATTTTTGTGGATATCATGATGATTGGCAAAGTTTTTTTTTTTTTTTTTAATGTTTCTCATGTAGGGTATCCTTGTTAATTGTAGAATCTCAAAAGCCGAGGTAGTCTACAGTTACTAAAGCACAGGTGGGCAGCGTTATCCCCAGACATTAGAAATGTCATCAATGAAGTCGGCTTCCAAACCTTTTTCCAAGCTCTTTTGGATTACAACACTACTGAATATAAGGATCTTCAACTACTTGTCGCATTGTCTAAGCGATTCTGGGATACCACTTGTACCTTTCATTTTTCGGGCATTGGGGGGGTGATGTTGACACCATATGACTTTTTAGCCATTACTAGCTTAAAATTGGGCGGTGAGAGAATTGAGGGTAATGATTCCATTACACCAGTGGAGATTAGGACTCTTTTGAGTGTGATCCCTCCACGAGTTAGGAGTAAAAATGTGCCCTTGATGTGGCTGTATACCAATATTGACAAGTGCAAGACTGTGGCAACTGGCACCCAGATGTTTATGCTTCTTTTCATTGGGATTGTCTTGTGTCCTAACTTGGGGAGCACGGTGAGCTTACGTTACTTGTAGAGTTTGAGGGACATCGATTGAATCAAAAATTATGATTAGGGCAGCATGGCTTATGCGACCCTCTTGCAGTTTATGACTCAGCTTTCTCGGCGTAGCCTTTCAAGCTTAGGAGGTGCACCCTTTGTTTGGCAAGTGAGATTTAAATTCTTGGTCAAGTGTATTTTGCAAAGGTTATCTATGTTGTTGTGTTGTTGTTGATGTGTGCTGATTTTTTTTTTAGGTTTGGATGTATGAATATTTTGGTGTTGATCCACAACTTTTGGAAGATGTTGATGATATGTTTCCAAGATTTCTTTGCTAGCTGCCTAAGTATTGTCTGTCAACTCCTCGCAAGAGTTCTTTGCAGGCTTGGTGAATGGCGATTGACGACTTAGATGCCGATGAGGTGAGTTTTTTTTTTTTTTTTTGGCTTTTTTTGGCATTTTTCTTTGTGTTTGGGTATGGCTTCTCTTCATTTTGAGTTCTTTGTGATTTTTTTTTTTTTTTTGGGCTCTTTGTGATATTTAGATGTCCTTAAATCCTTGGCTTGGATGTGAGGAGCATGATAAGTGTGCATGGGCTCAAGAGTTGAATGATTGTCTAGTGCTGTTTGAATGTGGTCATGAGAGGTATTAATATCTTGGTGACTGGGTACTGGCTTAGGTTCAACATATGTACCCTCCTGAAACGATTCTTGCCCATCCTTGTCCTTCTATCTGGCTAGTAGACCTTTTGACTAATGAAGAAATTGCTCGTGCTCAAATTGGCCGCACCGTTCCTGGGATACCAGGAGACTATCTTGAATTTTTCCAGGCTCACTTGCAAGGTCGCTTAGCTGATATCTCTGGAGCATCGGTGACTTTCTTTCTTTTCCAAATCAATTTGCATCATGATTCGCATCATCATCTTTCATTTTCTTTGTTTTGCCCTTTGTGAAAATGTCTGAATGTTGTATTTTTAGGCTTCATCTTCTGGAGCTAAAAGTCCTCCTCCTAGCAATGCTGGTGGTCCTTCTAGTTCTTTTATGGAGGCATATCCCCATTTCTCGACATGACAATATGAGATCATGAATTCTAATGGATCTTTCAACTCTGTGGATCTAGACTGGGAGTATACCTCAATTGTCCCTTGGACTGGCCTGGTACATCTCCAAATCCTTTAGTCTCCTGTCTCATTCTTTGTCTATTTAGTTGTTTTTGAATTTATGGCCTTATGCTCTGTGTGGGTGTTGATCTCGTGGAAGAAAGCATGTGGATGATTGGAGGCTTGCAACTAGTGGCACGCACACAGTCTTCCAAATATGTGCTTAATGAAGTGAATTGAGTAAAGGATGGCACTCCCTTACTGATTTTTGCTTGAAATTGATAGTAATGAACCTAACACTTGTGTTTGATGATTTTGCAGAGTAATCAAATGGCGAATGTTGAGGCCAACATAAGATCCTTGGAAGAGAAAATCAGAAACCTTGACTTTCAAAACCAACAACAAGAATCTCAGTTTTATGCAAGTTAAGCGCAAGGAGAAGACATAGAGGGTGGTTCCTCTAGGGGTGGATATAGAAGATCTTCTTGTAGGCAAACTCAAAGTCCAAATGATGCTTGACTTGTATTTTAATTTTCCTGCAAGAGACAAAATATTCCTTAATTAGACAATTTGTATTAATTTCCACTTTTAGCTCCATGTCCTTAGAAGATTTTAGCCTTGCTAGAATTTAGATAAGGCAAGTTTAGAATTCACCCAATGAAGCTTTGTAGTGTACCATTTGAACTTATCTGGCCACTTCTGATGTGATTATGCTCACCTGAATGAGGCACAGCCAAATGCCCCTAGTTTGAAAACTTATGCATGATAATGATTTAAAAATAAATAAATAATAAATAAATAAAAAAGGGAAAAGAAAAAAAGAGATGATTGATTTGGTTTGTTTCAGAAAAAGGAATAAGGCATGGTCAAATGCCCCTAGTTTAGAAAATGAATGCACGATTTTTAAAAATCTTAAGTTGGTTAATTTCCTCTCTTTTTGAAACAAATGATGATGATGATGATTTTTTTTTTGAAGAATGAACAAGGCATGACCAAATGCCTCAATTTGACAATCAATATGAACTTCCAAGGAATTTTATTGCACAACTCCCTTTTGGAGTGAAAAATGGAGCCAAAACAGACCAAAAATGTGCCTAAAAACACAAAATAACTCAATTCAACCATGACGGGGCTGAGTGCCAATCGGCACTTGGGGAGTGCTGATTGGCTTTGCCCCGACTTTTTACGTTTTTTGACGCGGTTTCCTTATTTTTTGTTCTTTGAAAAATATTTTTATCCATTCTAGACTATGAAACACTTTCCCAGTCAATTTCAAACTCTTTAAACTTATTTAAACATGGTTAGAGACTATGAGAACCTATTTTAACATTAAACCTGCAAACAAATCTCTGCATCAAAGCTATCAAAAAAAATAGCAATCATATACAATAATTATTCATGGCCAATAATCCAAAATCATCCTCATTCAATCACACATGTTATCAATAGATGGGTTCGTAGCTTTGATTTTGTCACCAAGACTAATTTCACTACCTACAAGCTAGAGGGGATCAAGGCTCTAAGGAATGTCAAGATCAAGTGCGATTTTCTTCATGCCGCCATGAAGTTCTGGGATACTGAAGACCATGTATTCCGATTTAACACTATAGAACTTTGTCCTACAATTGAAGAATTTTCTGCTATTCTGGGTTATGAGCCTGGCCAAAAATCTGTAGCAGTTTCTTGTGATCCCAAGCATAGAGAGATTTTATCTAACACCCTAGGCCTTTCTACTTCAATTACTAGTAGCATGATTAGAGGCCACATGATGAATCTTCATGCAGTTATCACAAGGCTTATTGATAAACGTATTCATGGTCTGTCTGACAACATGCAGAAAAATTTTGGCTTACCTCTTTGCTTCATGGGAGAACTCTTGTTTTTCTCTAGAAAACCTGGCTTTGTAAATGCTCAAGCCATAGGTATTGTGAGTCAAGTTAAGAATGGTGATAATCATGCTTCTCTGATCTTGGCAGAAACTCTTTTAGGGCTGGACTCTGTATTTCTTGGTGGAGAATTACAACCATTCCTTGGGAGTCCCTTACTTTGTAGATATGGTTGATGGAAAGACTGTACATGATAGCTACACCCATTATTGCCAATTATGGTCCTAGACATTTCCCTAGCAAGGCTATCCTCAAGACCAAGTGTCAGATTGAAAGCGACGAAATTTTGGACAAGAAATCCAATATCTCAATTCATTGCGATTGTTATTGGTGGAAGTGCCCACCTCCTCTGTTGTGATCTCCAAGATCAGATCATATCTTCTTGGTTGGCTTAAGGAGGACGACTTTCTATAAGGCTGATAGACTCTTGAGACAATTCCAGTATGAGCAAAGGATGCCAGGTGGTAGAGGAAGAAAGCCTTTTATTCTTGTGGACATAACTCCTACTTCTATAAGGAACATGCTGTTGGGCTTGGACATGGCTAGCCAAGTAGATCAATCTTTTGTTAAGGTTTACTTTCACAGGATGACCATGGAATACTCTAACTGGCTAGTGGGCAAGATTAGGGATAAAGAGACTAACATGGCTTCTATGAGAAAACAGTTTCTTGAAGATAACCAAGGCAAGCAAGGGGATAACAACTATGAGTTCAAAATGAGAGACAAAGATGACAAAGCACTTACTACAGATGGAACTAGTGAACAATCAAAGAAGAAAAGCTAAAGAAGACCCGATTCTCTTATTTTTGGCTTTGAACATGTTAATTAAAAAATTAGTTTGAAACTTTTAGCTTTAGGAATTATTTAGGACTTTCAGGTTTAGGGTTTGCTTTGTTTAGGGTTTGGTTTATGTTTAAAGTTTATGTTTAGGTTTAAGGTTTATGTAATGGCATAGTTTGTGTTAATGGAATGGTTGATTCTTGGCCAAAATTCTTGGTTGGTGAATGGTGGATTTGGGTAAGTTGTGACCGGACCAATATATGGTTGCCTATGTACCTCCTTGGTAGAAGGATCAGGTCATCACTTAGTTCATTTTATTTGCCTTAATTTTTGCCTAGGCCAACCTTTCGGGTTTTCAACCTAGCAGGTTCTTTCACTCTCTTTTTTTTTTTTTTTTTCTCTCCTTTTGTGTAGATTGCTCTTTCAGGTTTTCAATCTACCATTTTCAGCCTTAATTTTTGCCTAGGCCACACTTTCGAGTTTTCAACCTGCAGGCCAGGTTTTTTTTTTTTTTTTTTTTTTTTTTTACTGAACATAAGAAAAAAAAATGACATAATCTACAACCACTTTAGACATGGCCATTCCTCAGACTACCACTTCAGACGTGGTATTTCTTCAATTGATCCATATTAGTTGGCTTAATAAAAGGGTTTGCATCTAAGTCCATCAACCTTACTGCTCCCCTATAGTATATGTGCTTGATGATATATGGACCTATCTAATTCTGCTTAAATTTCTCATTTGTTTCCTGAATGGGGGCTCGAATCTCCTTCAACACTAGATCTCCTATCTTCAAATCTCTAGCTCATACTTTCTTGTCAAAGGCTTTTCTAAGTCTCCTTTGGTAACCTTGAATGTGATACAAGTCTTTGAGCTTTTTCTCATCCATCATGCATAATTGGTCATACATACTCTGCAACCAATCCACTTCTGGGATTTCACTCTCCAACACTGTTCTTAATAAACAAACACCCATCTCCATGGGAAGGACTGCCTGCATCCCATACACCAATGAATAAGGAGTGGCTCCTGTGGATGACCGAATTGATGTCCTATACCCTTAAAGTGCATAGGGTAATTGTAAATGCTAATCCTTGTAGTTCTTTGTGCTTTTCTTCAAAATTTGCCCTATGTTCTTATTTGCAGCCTCAACTATTCCATTCGTTTGAGGACAGTAGGATGATGATTTGTGGTGCTGGATATTGAACTCTCAAAGTAGCTTCTCCGTTTCTCCCTTGAAGTACAACCCGTTATCTGAGATAATTTCATGTGGTACCCCACATCAACAAATGATATTACTCTGAATAAACTGAGCAACTTTCTTCGAGTTCAACGCCCTATACGAGGCAGCTTCCACCCATTTAGTGAAGTAATCAATAGCTACCAGTATGATTTCATGACCATTTTATGTTGTTGGGTAAATTTTCCCAATAATGTCTATCCCCCATGTAGAGAACGGCCAGAGTGAAGCCATGGTGTATAATGGCATTGGCGGCATGTGCTTCAAATCTCCATAGACTTGGCACTAGTGACATTTTTGAACGTGAGCCACGCAATCTGCTTCCATAGTAGTCCAATAATAACCCTGTCTCATTATCTTCCGTGACAGCATGTGTGCATTCATATCTGGCCCATAACTTGACTCATGGACCTCCTCAATTATTTGTTATGCTTCCTTGGAAGTCACTTAAAGGAGATGAATTCCATCATATGACCTTCTATACAGCCTTTCACCTTAAATAATGTAATTAGTGGACAACCTTCTGATAGTCAATTGGTCATTCTTATCTGCAAACTTCGAGTATGTCCCATCCTTGAGGTACTATAAGATGTCTGAATACCATTCACCTTCCCTACTTATTTCTTTGTCTCCTTCTATTGACATGCAATAAGTCAGCTCTTCTTTTTGTTCCACCACTATCAGCCGAGCTTGGTCTTCCTTGGGCCCATCCATCATGGATGCCATTATTGCTAAAGCATCTGCAATCTAATTCTGCATTTGCGGCACATATGAGTATTGAATCTTCCAAACTTCGATGTCAATTTTTGAAGACATTTATGATAAGGCACTAGCTTTTCTTCCTTAATCTTCCACCTATTCTAAATCTGAGAAATTATTAAGGCTGAGTCACGATACACTTCCAACTCTTCCACTCCAAGACTAAGGGCTGCTTGTAATCCCATAATGCAAGCTTCATATTCAGTGGCGTTATTAGTGGCAGGTAAGTTGAGCCTACCAGAGAAAGGGATGTGTGTCCCTTTTAGAGAAATTAGGAGAACTCCAATGCCACTTCTATTCTGATTATTTAATCCATCTAAATACATCTTCCATGGTTCTAAATCTATCCCCATGATATCCTCATCCAAAAAGTCCCCTTGGATTTCTTCGGCTTCTTCGAGTGAAAAATGGGCTAAGTGATCGACAATTGCTCTTCCCTTTTCAGACTTCTAGGTCACGTATTTGATATCAAATTCTGACAAAAGTAGAACCCATTTAGCTGTCTTCCCATCTTGTATCGGCTTCTCCATTAGATATTTCAAAGGATCCATTCTTGCAATCAACAAGACCTTGAAAGAAAGCATGTAATGTCTGAGTTTTCGGGTAGCCCATACAAGCGCTACACAGGTCTTCTCAAGTGCTGTATATTTATCTTCATAAGCCAAAATCTTCTTTCTAATATAATAAATTGCATTCTTTTTTCTAGACTCCTCTAGATATTGAGCAAGCAAAGCCCCTATTTTTTTATCTGTGGTTGTGAGATATAGCAATAATGGCTTTTCAGGTACCGGTGGAACCAGTATAGGTGGCTTTATCAAATAACTCTTAATCTTCTGAAAGGCTTCTTGGCATTGTTCATTCCACACCACGGGAACTTCTTTCTTAAGCAAATGAAAAAGTGGTTCACATGTCATGGTAAGTTGGGCTATGAACCTGCTTATGTATTGTATCCTTCCTAAAAACCCTCGGATCTCCTTCTCAATCCTTTGAGGCTTCATCTTTACAATTTCTTTGATCTTCTCGGGATCCACCTCAATTCCTCTCTAACTTACCATAAAACCCAACCATTTTCCAGATGTCAAGCCGAAAGTGCACTTCTTCGAATTCAACCGCAACTTATAAAATCAGATTCTCTCAAAGAAATTCCGTAAAGCCGGTATGTGCCCTTCATGGTCTTTGGACTTCACTATCATGTCATCCACATAAACTTCTACTTCCTTGTGTATCAAATCATGAAACAAAGTAGTGGCTGCCTGCTAGAAAGTGACATCAACATTCTTAAGGCCAAATGCCATGACCTTGTAGTAATAGGTCCCTTATGAAGTAATGAAAGATGTCTTCTCCATATCTTTTGAAGCCATCTTTATCTGATTGTATCCCGAAAAGCCATCCATGAATGACAGCAATGCATGTCCTGCTGTATTGTCAACCAAGATATTAATATGAGGCAAGGAAAAATCATCCTTTGGGCTGGCCTTATTAAGGTCTCTGAAGTCTACACACATTCTCACCTTCTCGTCCTTCTTCAGTACCGAAACCATATTAGCTAACCATTCTAGGTAGTTTACCACCCTCAAGAATCCCACATTATACTATTTCTTGACTTCTTCCTTGATCTTAAGAGTCCATTCTGGCTTCATTCTTCTTAGCTTCTGCTTAACTGGCTTCATGGCTTATTCTGTTGGAATGTAATGTTGCACTATATCTGTATCAATCACGGGCATATCCTTGTATGACCATGCAAACACCTCCTTGAATTCCTTCAGTAGTGTGACTAATGCATCCTTCTCAGAGAAGGTTAAGGTGTTACTAATTTGGACCATCTTAGGTTCATCATCAGTTCCCAGGTTAACAGATTGGGTTCTTCTTTTATGGGTTCTATATGTCCTTGTTTTAATTCATCATTATTAAAAGTTTCTTTACTAATTTCCAAAACAAAAACATTTAAAGCCAATAAATAAGCAAAATCAGAAATTATATTATGAGGAGTAAAGTTCTTAACAGACTCAACAGGAACTAACTCTATAAGAATAGAAACACGATCACAAACAGACTTAACAAGAATAGCAATACTAGTAGAAATAGATTCAATGGGGATAGAAATAATGTTTTTGGCAGGAGTGAATGACTCGATGATCTTGATCTTCTCCAGAGGGTCTTCCATGGGGTAGGCAGCTCCCTCCCATGCCCAGTTCTTTAACTCAGTTGTGGCTTCAACGATGGAAGCTGGGTCCCAATGAGTTCCTTCTTCCTTCAACATCAGCATTCTGGGGTCTTCATCCATATAATCTGGGCTTTCACTATCAACTACCATATCTACGGGCTTGTCAAATGCATAGCCATCCAGGCGATCTATACTACCCATCCACTCCCCAAATAAATCTTGCCTCCCTTTGTTGCTTAGGCGGACATATTGGGGGAAGTACTCTGACTTGCTCCCTTCCATTCTCTCATCTTCATCTTCAAAATCCTCCAAAGCTAAGTTTCTGAAGCTGTGGATCATTAGATTTCTATCCAGTGTTGCCAATCTTGCATCTATGTCATCTTCTTCATCAATGTATAGTCAATGAGCCAAACTCTAAATGATAAAATGAACCAAGCTTAGGAATCTCCCTACCATGCTTATCATATCAAGGGCCTGATTTTGAACTAGCATCTATTATGCAACTCTAATCCGAAGGTTGCCCATAAGGGTATTCATCATAGTCTCCACCTATAAATTCTACATCATCTTCTATTTCTCCATCATAATAGTCCACATCATCATAAGAATTGTCTTCGTAAAAAGCTCCCGCATCTTCATCCTCTCTATCACTAGGGGTTCACCCCTATCATTACTGCAATCACGGCTATCATAGTCTTCACTCTCACTTCCTTCACTATCACTGTCATCACTGCTATTGTCTCCACCATCACTGTCTTCACTATCATCACTATCTCTATCACTACTATTATCATCTTCACTACTTATACCTTCATCATCATCACGAGGGGCTTCTCCACCCTTCATCATTTTCTTCATCTGTTCTTACTTCGTATGGGTTCTTTAATGCGTGTTGGCAAGCCTCCCAGTACTCTTCCTCTTCCATGTTGAAGATAGCATTTCCCAACAATGTAGTCACTACAACATAATCCATGAAATCTGCCCAATCAATCGAGACCCAATTTGTATCTTTCTCCCTCAGTTCTGGAAGCTTATTGTTGCAATCAAGAAATAATTCAAATCCAAGCACCATTATTTTTTACTCAGGATCATATCTCAGTTCAGGAAATCTCCATTAACCTATTCAATGTAGGAGTGTATGGCTTTAAGGGTTCCAGGGGACTAGGAAGTCCCTTTACTTTAGCCTTTGCATAGGCCATCCTCCTCACTTCCGTCTCTAATAAGTCATCATCCGTAGGTTTATAACCTAACCCGAAAGGTGGTGTGGCCGTGGGAATTGTTGGAACTCGAATAGCAGCCTCTTTCACGGTCTTCCCTAGGCTCATCCTTGGAAAATAACTCATCTTCCTCATCATTGCTACCACATTATTATTGCTATAGGGATCAAAATCCATAGGTATCTTTTCAACCTCTTCTTTCCCTCTTTCAAAACCAAACTTCTCAATCTCAAAACCATCTAAGGTTACTAGCTCCTTCTCAGAATTGATACACAAAATGGGCTTTGGTACAGTTAAATTGTCCCCATATATAGTAACTATAACTCTTTCATGTGGAAACCAAACCTTTTGGTACAGGGATGAAGGCACGACCTCTTTATTATGAATCCATGGTCACCCAAAAAGCATGTTGAAGCATAAAGCTATGTTCAGTACTTGAAATTCCACTTATTTTTATCATTGACCCTATGGTGAGCTCTAGTGTCACTGTCCCTAAAACCTCCCTTCTTCTATTGTCATATGCTCTTACATGCTGATCAGATGGCACAAAATCTTCAATTCTCAAGCCTAGGCAACTCACAATTTTTAAAGGACACACATTCAGAGCACTTCCATCATCAATTAAGACCATTGGTATCCTCTTGCCTTTGGCATCTACAGTAATGTGCAATGGGTCATTATAGCGCTTCCCCTTCTTAGTCAAATCTTTGTCAAAGTAGGAAACTGCAAGCTCCCTACTTATAGACCCAATCATAGCATTCAAACCTTAAGAAGTAGTGGTTGTAGGGACTTGGATTTGATTGAGAAGGTCTACCAGATTCTAGCAGTGCTTGTATAAGGCCATAAGTAAACCCTATAAGGATATGTTGGCTTGCATCTTTTGCAGTTGCTTGAGGACCTCATCCTCTTCATTGGGTGTTTGTTGGGTTGCCTTGTTTAGGGCTTCTACTAGGTTTTCTGTATCCAAATGTGGGGGTTTGAAGTGTCTCCCCCCCTCCCTTGTGATGTGGGTAATTTTTTATGGGTCATTTGATTCAATGTCTTGGGGTTTGAAGTGTCTCCCCCCATGTGTGGATATTGGGTTATCTATTTGGGGTTTAAAGTGTCTCCCCCCATGTGCGGATGTTGGATTATCTATTTGGGGTTTGAAGTGTCTTCCTCCATATGTGGATGTTGGGTATTTAGGATTTTTGCAATATCTTCACTCCATATATCGTATCCTGCTGTAGACGTCAGCCCATTAGTTCTTCCTAAGTCATCATAAAGCATTCAGGTAGGTAATAGATCAACTCAGACGAGTCCTCTTCTCCTTCCTCCTCAAAAATTAAACAGTTGTTCCTTGGTCCTCTCCCAAAATTGTGGTTGGGCAAGGGATTGTTGGTGATATTAGGCCTTGCAGGTGGTGCAATCACCTTGGTGTCTATTAAATCTTGGATTGCATGACGAAGATTATAAAACATGTCAGTGTCATGGCTTAGGCCTTTATGCACACCATTTACTCACATCAAACTTTGCAGGTAATGGATTTAGGACTAGTTTTGGGTCTAAGGGTTTAAGTAAACCTTTTGCTTTAAGCTTTTCAAATACTTGACTCATCGGCATATAAAGTTCATGAAACTCCCTCCTAAGCCTTGGAGGTGGCCCTTGTGAGATTTGCACTAGGGCAATAAGTTGGTATGGATCAGTTTTTCTATATATTAGATCCTTCTGCAGTTTAGAGCTAAAAGGCCCAAAATTCCTTTTAAATTTAGGTGCATCCTTATTCTTTATGGTCTCATTATTTATTGCATCCTCAATCTGAGTACCAATAGCTATTAAAGCTTTGAAATTTGGAAAGTACTAAGCAAACAAATATTTATGGTGTATAGGTAACAAGTTTTTTACAACCATGGTTAATTGCTTTTCTTCATTTGGCCTATTCATCATATGTGCGGCTTTGGACCTCCACTTGGTAATGAAGGTGGAAAAGGACTCCTTTAGCTCTTGTTAAGTAGCCTCCAACTCTCTTCTTATCACGTCCACTTCTATATTGTACTTGTACTAGTTATGGAATTCCCTACAAATGTCTTCCCAGTTTCTAGCTCTATTATCTTCCACGTTGAGGAACCACCTGAAAGCGGCTTTAGCCAAGTTGTTTTGGAACAGTTCTGCCAACATTTCTTCAGTAGCTCCCAGAGGCTGCATAACCCTCATATACATCTTTAGGTGGGATTTAGGGCAGTCGGTGCCATTAAACTTGTCCAAGACCGGCATCTTGAACTTTGGAGGCAATCTTACATTTAAGAAAAGAGAGAGCGACTAATAATGAATGAGGTCTTCCATCCTATGCACCCTTTTGATCATCTCCTCCATCTTACTTATCTTCTCATTAATCTTCTTCTCACTCTCCGAGATAAGGGAAGTCTGATCAGTCTTGTTTTCCTCTTGGCTACCTTTCAGATTCTAAAACTGTTGTACCATGAGGTTCACGTCTTCTCTTAACTGAATTTGGCTTGCCACTATGGTGTTTAGTAGCTCTTGAGTGCTCATTGGCTCTTCAACGTTTTGATGCTCCACTCCCTCTGCCATGGTGACAGAGTCTTCAAATTTCTTGTGGCTTGGGCTATCTTGCAAGTTGAACACGAGATTGAGGTGTTGTAACTGTGGGGTGCCTTCTATACTCAAGGGCTTCAATACCATGATAAGCTTAGAACTAGAATTGCTAGCTTGGCTGTTGTTCTTGGATTCTCTTTGGAGTCTTCCCTCTAATCTTGACCAAATTCTCCCCTAAGAAAAGGCTTGGTTGAGTTAAACAAAGCTAGGTCCCCATCTATGTCAATCTATCAACCAAACAAACACACATAGAATGCAATGCAATTTTAACATGGACCAACCTAAGGATAGGTTCTAAGTCATTACATTGTAGGGTGGGTTTGTTGTTTTATTGTTTCCCATAGATAGGACATTACACCTCTCAACTTGTAATGTAATGAACATTATGTTGGTCCAAACGGCATGGTCTATCCTTTTTAGTCAACAAGAAATGATCCAATGACTTTGGGCTATAAGTTGGTGAGTTCACCACTGGGTACCCAAATCTAATGAAGACTGGTGATCCATGGTTACTACCACCATATGTTGAGATGGGTACATGCATATTTTTTGTTTGATGGCACACACTATGACAGTTAGAGAAAACTTTTAACAACCAACATGGCAATTTCAAATAAAATATTATACAAACAATATGCAAACATAAGCAATACCAAACAAACAAAAAATATCATACAAAAACTAGGGTATTTAATTGTTCATCTAAAGTCTAATGTGAAGCTTAGCCTTCGACATCCCCAATGGAGTCGCCACTGTGAAATGCCGGGAAATTTGGTTACTCTTAGAAAAGGGTGTAGGCATCAGCACCTTCCCTTTTTAGGATTATATGGAGTCGCCGCTTATTTTATAAGTAAAATAAGAAAACTATACAAATTACAACATGTCTTGAATAATAATTTTCTCATTAATTGGAAATAATTACATCTTGGTAGAAAGAACTTTACATGGCTTTGTTTCCTCATTACAATCTAGTAACAAAAAATACAAGGCTTTGTTTCCTATTTACATTCTACCCAAATAAAATAAGACACTAAATCTACCAACCTAAGATTCTAAGATTCGGCGGCTAAGTTACAAGATGGGAAGGGTGTTAAGCACCCATCCAGCCCAGACAGAATTTGGTCTTCTAGACTTTAAAAAACCTTTTAAATACCCATTAAAAATGATATGCAAATTACTGTACCAATATTCCTAGATCTAAAATTAGTTAATATGCAAAATACTAGATCTGTTGCATTTATGCACAGAGAAATCACATCTGAATTTTATTTGTATGACAAGAAAGATTTTTTATGAGAAGTTTCAAATTAAGCAAAATGAATTTTTTCATAAAAATTTAGATCTGATTTTTTAAATAACAGAAAATGGATATTTTGAAAAGTTCTCAAACCTAATTTCTTAATTAAATAACATAATGGATCTCCAAAAGGAAAATCCAAATCTGATTTTCTAAGGATTTAAGTGAGGCCACTTAACAGAAAAGAAATTCCTAAAGCACAGCTTCCAGAATTTCTTTTACGTAAGGGGAGAGAGAAGTCAGAAAAAGGGTCCTGATTTCTAATTTTAATTCCCTATTTATAGAGGTTTGGTGCTTAAAAAATAAGCTAGGTTGGATCAGATACGAATTAGGTCGAATTCTTATCCCTAAAAATTTGAAATGGATGTGTTTTATCTTGATCAGAACATTTCTGGGCTGGGCCTCGAAGCTGTGCCAATCGGCATTAGGAAAGTGTCGAGCCCAATTCCCAACTTTGGTTTGATCTAGACTCTTTTTTAGCAACTTTCTGAGTTGTGAATTGCATCTGGACGCATTTTTGACTTGTATTCCAAAATAAATCCCTTTTATTTTGATAATCAGGTCCTTAAAACAATAATTATCTTATAGATAATTATTCTAAAAAGACTTAATTATCAACAATTACCTTATTATCTGATTATCCATTTTATTCCTATGCAATCAAGCTTATTTCAGATAAAAACCAACAACCAATCACACAATTATTTAATTAATTTCAATTAATCACACGAGATTGGCTTCACCCCCATACAATGCATGTAGTCCGTGAAAACTTGATCTTGTGATATCTTTCAATCCAACGGTCCGATTTAGGAATTGGGCATACCGTCACAACCATTAGAATATCAAGACCATTTTTATGATATGCAATAAATGATTTAATGCATGTAATGCAACTATGATTTTTGGGTATTTGAAATTGCCATTTTATTCATCTTCAAAAACTAAATTATGGGTACAAAATCGAGTGTCTACACTTTGAATGATTAAATCTGTAAAAACGTAATTTTTTTTGAATCTTTGCTAAAGGATGCATACGCATATTTGAGTATGCGCACGCATGGTTGAGTATGCATACGCACCCCGAACTCAGATTAGGGCAAAATCTTGTTTTTATTTGTTTTAATCATTTTTCAAATAATCTTTGACTCTGTTTTAGGTTAATTATTTAGGTTTAATTATTTTCCATGTTTGTTTTAGGTTTTTTTCCATGTTTAGTCTATTTGATATTATTTCCTTGTGTGTTTTATCTAATAGTCAACTTGTTGTGTTTAATTTATTTTGTTTAACTATGTTTTATTTATTTCCTTTTATATTGTGATATGTTTTTAATATGTTGTATGCGCTATTTTTATTTAAATTGCATGATGTATGATTAAGTTAAGGATTGGAGCTCTCTTAATAAACTCTTTAATTAAATATGGCCTAGCAACACATAATGGAAGCCAACCCATAAGCTGGACGGTCTTGGGTGCCTAACACCTTCCCAAGCCGTACCTAAACTCTAGACCTATAATCTAGTACATGGATTCATGTGTGTAAGTGATTGGCCCAAAGGGCCCAATGTGGTTCCTAGACCTAATCTAGGTGGCAACCTCATTAGTCCACAACTCTGCAACATGATGCTCCTTTTGTGGTAACAAGACATCATACGACGCCTTTCAAAATGACAAGTTGGTGTTGATAGCATCATCTTTAGAGATATAATTCCTCTTGTTTCAACTACTTGACTCCCCAGCGGAGTCTCCAAAATGTCAAGGATGTTTTGCGACAAGGGCCAAAAAAAAAAAGATTAGCCCAAATCTCCCCTTAGGTTCTTTAGAAATGTTTATTTATGGAGAATCAAGCCCAAAATTCCAAATATATAATGAACAAAGGCTAATAGTGCTTTAACAAGAGAAAAATCAAAATGCCATAACTGAAATACAAGAAAATGCAGAAAAAGTACACAAGTCCAAAACTTTGACCCACAGTAAGAAAGAAAAGGAAATTGAGAGAGGTTGTGAGGAAGAGAGGGAAGGTTCCCCTATATCCATATTTCTACCCCTTAACTTCATAATTGTGAGAATGTTGGCTGGCTAAATGGGTTTTCTCTCTAAAGTTTCAACTATGTGGGTAAAACATGGTTAGTTGGTTTTTGAGCTGAAGAAAGAGCTTTATATTGAGTTAAGGGTTCTACTAATTGTGGCCTAATGGAGTTGCCACCTAGATTAGGTCTAGGAACCATATTGAGCCTTTTGGGCCAATCACTTACACATATGAGTCCACATACCAAATTATGGGTTCAGAGTTTGAAGGTATGGCTTAGGAAGGTGTCAGGCACCCAAGACTGCCCGGCTTGTGGGCCGTCCTCCACTATGTGTTGCTAGGCCATATTTAATTAAAGAGTTTTATTAAGAGAGCTCTAATCCTTGTCCTAAACATACATCATGCACTTAAGGAAATATCACACATAACATGTTAGAAACATATCACAATATAAAAGGAAACAAATCAAACACAAACAAACAAAATAAAATAAACATGGCAAGTTGACAATTAAATAAAACACACAAGGAAAGAAAATCAAATAAACTAGACGTGGCAAAAAACAAACAAAATAAAATAAACATGGCAAGTTGACAATTAAATAAAACACACAAGGAAAGAAAATCAAATAAACTAGACATGGCAAAAAATACTCAAACAACATGGAAAATAATAAGACACCAATAATTAAATAGCACACCACAATATAAAAGAAAACAAATAAAACACAAGTCAATCATATTATACTAAAACATACACATAAGGAAAGGTTATAAAATAAGCTAAACATGGCAAAAGATTCAAACAAACATGGAAAGCAATTAAACCTAAATAATTAACTTAAAATAGAGTCAAACAGAATCAAATATCATATGGAAAATGATCAAAGATAATAAAAATAAGATTTTACCCTAATCTGGATTAGGGGTGAGTGCGCATACTCAAGTATGCATACACGTACTCAAGTATGCGTACGCAGCCTTTAATACTGATTCGAAAGAAAAAAAACTACATTTTTAGAGATTTAATCAAACAAACATATAACATATGAGATCAAACAAGCATGTTAGAAACCCTAAAAAACTAAACTAAAACCTAAAACAAAAACATAAAACATCAACATAAACAACAAAACATGAAACAAAACAAACAATTAAACTAAACTACATTAAATCAATAAACATGTTAAACTAACCTAGGGATTGCAATAACAATATAAGAACAAGAAGAACGTATTATAAACAACCTAAAATTAGATTAATACATATCAAACATAATCATGAACATCAAACAAATCAAATAAAACAAATATAAAAACTATGTTAAGAAACCCATGTGAATCTTATTGAACAAAGAAAGAGTTCATGGAAAGAAAACTCACCTTGCTTTAGATTATAAGTTTAGAGTTTGTTTAACCGACCCCTCAGTGCCTACAACACAAAGATTAGATTGATAAGACAAGAATAATCAAAAGAACACAATAGTTTAGGTAATCACAACTCAAAAGCAAACTTTAATTGAAAAAGGTTTCTGAGAAATCAATTTTGGAAAATATTTTCTGCCTTAGAACTAACTAAAGAAAGGTTTTAATTTTGTAAAAAACGTTCTACGGTGTTGTCCTTGGGTTTTGAAAAGAGAAAAAATGTTTTAGAGAAGATGAACACCAAAAAATCACTCTCTCTAGCTAGGGTTTCAATTGGAGACATAAGGTGAGTATTTATAAGTTAAAATTAGGGTTTTTAGGGCTTTTTAATGATCTTTAGGCGTTTCAAGGGTCTATACGGCGGCCCACATCAAATAATGATGTTTTGGGCCCTTAAAATGAAGTTTTAAAACTTAGAAAATCAGACTGCCTAGTTGGCCCAACTTCAAACAGTCATTTTTCACTCAATATAGGTCCAAATTAGGAAAATTTCTATTCAAGTTGAATCCCAGGATGTCTACTTTCCAATGAAATAAACCTCACTCAAAACTTCTTTATAGATCAAAAGTTATGGTCAAAATAGTGAGCAAAGGTCATTTTTCAGTATTGATTTCAAAGCGATTTGAGCACTTTTGAGTTGTGATTACTTCCAAACTATTGTGAATTCTTTAATTACCCTTGGTTGACATATTTTAAGCTCATCATTGGGGCCGAAGACCAAAATTTCCTAACAGGTACAAAATACAGTGTTTACAAATCGCCCTCTTTTAACTTTGCTTGCACTGCAAGTATAATTAAAAGCCTGAAGAAACAACATTTTGTAAGTTAATAAATTTTGAGTCCACACACACACACAAACACAAACACACAAACAAGCAAGCAAACATGCAAACATGGGGGTGTGTCAAAAAGATAATTGGTGCACTTCTAGTAGGAAGTTGAAAAACCATATAAAAGAAAAAACAAAACTGAGATATTTTCGAGTTTTAAGGACTCTACCTTCGAGTTTTAAGGACTCTACCTTCATGACACACACACATGCAAGCAATCATGCAAACAAGAAATGTACCATAAGAAAAACTGGGATGTTCGAGTTTTAAGGACTCTACCTAAAGTTGGAAGGGGATCACTCGAAGCGAGAAGTTTACATCCAAAAACAAATAGGCCACTCAAGAATGAGCAATTTACACCAAAGGGGACCACTCGACTGAGCAATTTACGTCCTTACAAACAGGCCATTCAAGAACAAGCAATTTATGCCAAAGGGGACCACTCGACTAAGCAATTTACGTCCAAACACAAAGAGGCCACTCAAAAATGGGCAATTTATGCCAAAAGGGACCACTCGACCGAGTAATTTATGTCCAAACACAAACAAGTAACTCAAAAATGAGCAATTTACACCGAAGGCGACCACTCGACTAAGCAATTTATGTCCAAACGCAAACAAGCCACTCAAACATGAGCAATTTATGCCAAAAGGGACCACTCGACCGAGCAATTTATGTCCAACACACAAACAAGCTACTCAAAAATGAGCATTTATGCCAAAGGGACCACTCGACCGAGTAATTTACGTCCATACAAAGACATGCCACTCAAAAATGAACATTTACGCCAAAGACACAAATAGTCATACATGACTCACACAAACACACAACCACACAAGGTTTGCAAAAACAAACACACAAGATTCATGCAAACATGCAAGAACACAAAACATAAACACACATGACTCACATAAGAAAAAGAACAAATAAACATACAAGACTTACATAAAATATCAAACAAACATGTTATAACAAAAGATAACAAAAAGGATTAACAAAAAAACATAGGAGACACACAAACATAACAAAGCATGCAAACACACAAAAAAACAAAACGTGATGGGCTTACGGCCCAAGACAAAACGAGGATAGGCCTATGGCCCGACGCAAAGTAAGGAGAGGCCTAAGGCCCAAACAGAGTATGAGACGGCCCTAAGGCCCAAGAGAGAACAAAGACACAAGCAAAGAAACACATGAAAAATCACACGAGAAATCAAACATGCAAACAAACACACAAGATACCAAATACAAGGACAGACATGACAACTTCTAAAGAAGCAACAAACACATAAAAGCACAAAGAACGAAGGATAACAAAGATGACAAGAGGACACAAGATGAACTCTAAGAGAAGAAGACATGAAACAAGACCATCCTAAAAAGGCATGGTAAAAATGGGAACCGAACATTTGACTCATTATGGATAACTTTTAAAAATGTTCAAACATTAGGATGCATCCTCCTTATGGGGTCCACCTTGCCCCTAGTTTTTTTTTTTTGAGAAAGAAGTCGGTGCATTTTATTAAAGAAGGCTATTGAAATCAGCCTGGAGTACAGGTAATAAGTCTGGTGGTACATCTTCCATCCAGACGGACATAGAAGGCGGGATTGTTGCTCGTCGTGCTAAAGCATGAGCAAGCTTATTACAATGTCTACGCACAACAGATAGTTTAAAGGCGTTGAAGTGTGAAATAAGAAACTGTGTATCTGCTATGAGGTGGCCATAGTGTGCTAGGCTTCTATTCCCCTGTTGCAAAGCTTTGTATAGAACCTCAGAGTCTCCTTCCAAGATAATGCGCTGAAAGCCACATTCCAAAGCAAGTTCCAAAGCCCTCCTTGCTGCCATTACTTCTACTTCGATAACTGAAGTTGGTAAGGGAATTAGCTGTGCTAGGGATGCCATAACAAAGCCTGCGTCATTCCGGACTACAACTCCCAGTCCTGCTTTGTTGTCTCCGGCAAACGTAGCACCATCGAAATTCACTTTAGCCCAATGCTGGTCTGGTGCAGTCCACGCTATGGCTGGCTGTTGTCTACGAGTCGTAATGATTGAGGTGCTGAAGTGGGACTCTAATGGCTGCTCCCGAGAGTGCTCCAGCACCTTATCAAGAGAGATTGTTGGGTTTCCCAGCCTCAAGGTATTTCTGCGGTTCCAAAGATTCCAAGTAATTGCCGCAAATAGCTCCACATCGCTGCCACCTGCAAGAATAAAATCAAATAGATCAAGGAACGATGTGAAATGATTAAGTGCACCATTTTTCCATTTTGTATGCTTCCATAAGTCAGCAAGGGTCGGACAGCCATAAAGTGCATGGACAACATCTTCAGGCGCCTGCTTGCACCTATCACACAGCCCATCAGTGACCACTTTACGTCGCACCAGATTCACCTTAGTAGGAAGGGAATTTTTGCATGCCTTCCATACTAAGTGTTTGACTTTATTAGGCACCTTGAGGCCCCAAATCTTGTTCCATAGGGGCTGCAAAGTATCAGGTTCAGACTGACCGGCGTGACATCTCAAAGCTTCCTCCTGTAAGAACCTATATCCAGATTTAACTGAATATTCCCCGTCTGGATTGAAAGGCCAGATTAGAACATCATCTTGAATGGTCCTACACAGTGGTATGTTCTTTATAACTGCTGCCTCACGTTCAAGAAATATTCTGTCAATTACTTCAGCTCTCCAAGTCCTGTTCACCGGATCTATGAGCTCACAAACCATGGCTGTGTCACTCCCTGGCCCCCTAGGAGAAAAGATCTTCGCTCTGTTCCTTGTAGGCAGCCAATTATCACCCCAAATATGGATTGATTTCCCCAACCCGATTCTCCAAACTCCACCCCTCTTGATGACTTCCCTTCCATACATTAAACTCCTCCAAGCATAGGAAGCATTAGCCGGAGTTGTGGCTTCCATGACTGATGAATTAGGGAAGAACTTGGCTTTAAATACCCTGTAAAACAGCGAGTTAGTATCATGGAGTAGCCTCCATGTTTGTTTAGCCAAGAGTGCATCATTAAAGTTTGAGAGGTCCTTAAACCCCATGCCTCCCTGAGATTTAGGTTTACATAAATCAAACCATTTTACCCAGTGAATTTTTCTACTCTCACCCCTTTGACCCCAAAAAAATCTACATATCATAGATTCAAGATCATGGCAAAGTGTAACCGGCAACTTGAAACAAGACATAGTATATGTGGGGAGGGCTTGTGCTACAGCTTTAATTAAGATTTCCCTTCCGGCTTGGGAAAGTAATTTTGCTTCCCATCCTTGCAACCGCTTCCACACCTGTTGTTTAATATGAGCAAAGCTTTCTTTTTTGTTTCGCCCCACAAGCGAGGGAAGTCCCAAATACTTCTCATATTGTTTAATCACCGCTACTCCAAGCAAATTCTTTATGGTTGTTTGCATATCTTCCGGAGTGGACTTGCTAAAAAATAAATTGGTCTTCGCTCTATTAATTTGTTGTCCAGATGCAAGTTCATATTTGGCTAGGATGTCCAAGAGAGCTTGACATTCACTCTCCTTTGCCCTGCAAAAAATTAGGCTATCATCTGCAAAAAAGAGGTGTGTTAGTTTAGGACCATTCCGGCATAAAGAAACACCCTTAAGGACCCCATTTGTGGCTGCCTTACTTATCAAACCATGCAAACCTTCCGTACACATGAGGAATAAATAAGGGGAGAGGGGGTCGCCTTGTCTTAGACCTCTTGTAGGGGTGATATGACCCTGTGGTTCTCCATTGATCAAAATAGAATATGAGGCTGTGGTGATGCAAGCCATCATGAGCTTTATCCATCTTTCTTGGAAACCCATCTTTTCCAATACCTTCTCCATATAAGTCCATTCCACCCTGTCATAAGCCTTGCTCATGTCGAGCTTTAAAGCCATATACCCAGATTTTCCTTTATTGTGATTTCTCAAATAATGCAAAGTCTCAAAGGCCACCAAAATATTATCTGAAATCAAACGATCAGATATAAAAGCACTTTGGTGTTCAGAAATAATCTGAGGCATAGTAATTTTCAAACGGTTAGTGAGCACCTTTGAAGAAATTCTATAAAGAACATTGCATAAACTTATTGGGCGAAATTCTGTCACATACTCTGGGTTTTTCACTTTGGGGATTAAGGTAATGAAAGAGTGGCCTAAAGCTGAAGGTAAAACTCCAGTATTAAGATAATGCAATATAGAGGTAGAAACATCAGAGCCAATCAGAGACCAATAGTTTTGATAAAATAAGGGAGGCATACCATCCGGGCCAGGGGCTTTTAAAGGTGCCATTTGTCGCATTGCCACTTCCACTTCATTGATTGTAAAATCTGCACTAAGCATGGCATTCATCTCAGGAGATACAGCTCGAGGTATGGTGTCAATAACTTCCTCAAAACTACCAGGGCCACACGTGGTAAAGAGCTCTTGATAGAAATTTGTAATAATGTCAATCACTTGGGAAGGCCGTGTACACAACCTACCAGAGTTATCATGGATTTTTGTAATGTAGTTTCGGCGTCGGCGTTGGGAAGCTCTACTATGGAAGAACTTAGTATTGCGATCACCGTCCTTGAGCCACAAAACCTTGGACCTTTGGGCCCACATTTTAGCTTCCTTATCCAGCAACAGATTCACCTCTTTTTCCAGACCCCTCATGTGCCTTGAATCCCCAGTTCGAAGTGCCCTCCTTTCTGCCTCCCGGAGTTCTTTTCTTTTTTTCTCTAACTCCTTTCGAACACTGCCAAAATGTTGTTTACTCCACTGGGTCAACACAATCCCACACTTATCTATCTTCTTTATCACCTTTGTATCCCACGGCTCCATAGTTGTTTCACACCAAACAGCTTCAACCGTTTCAGTGCATCCATTGTCTGTCAGCCACATTTGCTCAAAACGGAAGGGTTTTTGGAGGCAGCAGTTCATACCTTCAGGAGCAATCCATAAAGGTTTATGGTCTGAAGTTGTGACATCCAAGTGAAACACTTTAGTACCAGGGAACATAGAGAACCAGTCATTGGTGGCTACTGAACGGTCTAGGCGCTCCCAGATTGTGTAACCATCCATGTGTTTATGCCATGTAAAGGGAAATCCTTCAAAACCAAAGTCCATGAAGCCGCATTCATCCAAAACATCTCAAAAGGCTTGCATTTGGTTGTGTGGCCTAGACCTTCCTCCTTGTTTTTCAGATTGACGAGTGATTTCATTGAAATCGCCCGCACATAGCCATGGAGCAGTCCCACGCTGTCTTAGGCTGCGGAGTTTTGCCCAAGCTTCATGTCTTAGTTGTGTATCTGGCTCCCCATAGAAACCAGTAAACCTCCACTCATCATCCTTGTTCTTGTTGATCGTAGTATCAATATGATAGTTGGAAAAGGTCTCAATTTCCAGGTTAAAATCTTCCTTCCAAAAAATAGCTAAACCACTTGCTTTATTTCTACGTGGAACTTCAAAAAGATTCTTGAATTGAATTCTTCTTTGTACTATCTCTAGCCTTGCTTTATCTGTCCATGTTTCGGCTATAAACAGAACAGAGGGATCTTTTGCCCGCACCAATTCTGCAAGCTGATCTTCTGTACGCAGGTTCCCAAGCCCACGACAGTTCCATACTAACAAACTCATTGCTTCTGGCAGGGCTGGGAACCAGCCTCCGCCAATATCTGGATTTTGTCTGCATCATTCTGAGAAACCACAAATTTTTTGTTTGGTAATTCAGAGTGACTCGTATAACTGCCAGTACGTTTCAGACCCACCAATGCTGTCTGGGTATTACTCACTGATTTGTCAACTCTGGGAATACGTTTCCAAGTGGAAAGTGGGGCCGTATCTTCTGGAGAAATATGGTTCTTTAAATTCTCGTCCATCATAATAGGAGTTGACGGTGTTGGCTTAGGTATCTGCGAGGGATTAGTGTGCATGGAATTAGGAGTAGTAATTGGACTTAAATGAGTGGAAGTAGTACCTGGCAGATTTTTTTCATGGTCAGCCACATTTGGTAATTCGAATTTCCCTAATTCACGGTCAATATCCTCTATTTGCTTTTCAAAAAGATCTTGTGGACTTAACTGTTGCACCAAATCCGGATTGGTTGATGTGGAGTGGACCGTTTGCTTCTCAGTATGGAAAGTATCTCTCAGTATTGAATTTGAGACGATTTCAACGCTGGTACTTTCCTTTCGAGGATGCATGGGTTGACTGTGCAGCGGTGTGTTTCCTGTCACCGGCGCCGTGGTCTCTCTCGCCGGAGTATCCCTGCCAAAGTTGTTGCCCTCCTTTTTTTCATACAACCCCGGAACTGAAACAACTCCCCGCCGAGAACCAATAAATGGAGGAGCTCTCAGCCATGCTCCATACCCCTTTTTTGAATCATCCAGTGTACCTTCACTATCTATCCACCGTTCGCAGTCCCTGTCAGAGTGGGTGAGACAGCCACACCAGTAACAGAGGTTAGGGAGTCTTTCATATTTGAAAGAAACCCAAAGTTCTCTATTATCTTCCATAGTAAGCACCCTTCCACGGCACAAAGGTTGTGAGACATCTACAAGTACTCTAACACGCATAAAACTCCCACATTCCTCCGTTGATGTTTTTGTAGAGCAACAGACTTGTCCCACAGTTTCGCAAATCCCCTCTGCAACTGCTTTGTTCATGAATCTGACTGGAATTCCATGGACTTGGACCCAAAACGGAGTGAGATTAAAGGTCATATTTTCAACAACACTCACACCGTCATACTGTTGCAACCCTACAAGATGCTTATCAAAACTCCATGGCTCATTGGCCAAAATATTTTCTATGGTATTTTTGTTGTCGAAAGTGAAGAGGACAAAGTGATTTCCAAGGTTTTTGACCTTAAAACCATTCTTGGCCCTCCAAAGTGGCTTGAAGGTGGCAGCAATAGCCTCAGGATTAAGGGCTCTCTTTGTAAAAAATTTTGCTGCAAGGAAGAACTCTGGAGTAGCTAGGTCATTGTTTAGACGAAACTTTGGTCCCTCTCGGTTTGAGAGAGACAAACCCGTCCATTGCCGAGTGAGGTCTTCCATTCAAAGAAAAAGGAAAAAGCAATAGTGTGTTTCCCAAAACCCACAGAAGAAGAAACCAACAAAGCCTTAGAGTAAACTTGTTACTCTAAGGAAACCAAGACTCCTACAATGAGGGACGGCGCCTTCTACAGCCTAGGAGAAGTGGGAGAACCCAACTTTCGCTAGCGACAGAGAAACTTTGAGTACCTTGCCCCTAGTTTGACTGATTTACTTTCTTTTCTTTTCTTTTCTTCTTCTTCTTCTTCTTCTTCTTCTCTTCCTTTTTTTTCTTACCCTAACTTTTGCCTAGGCCACCCTTACGAGTTTTCAATCTAGTGGGCATTTTTTTATCCTTTTTTTTTTTTTAGGCCCTAACTTTTGCCTAGACCACCCTTGCGGGTTTTCAGCCTAACGAGCTCTTTTGCTTTTACAAATTACAATTAACAAACAAATGAAATGCAATGAACAAGTGCTACGACTTATCCTCAAAAAATCTTGTTGATTCAAATTCTCAATACATGAGTTACAAAATTTACATGATATGATGTGGTTGCACCTCGCAAGGTTGCCTACATACCCAAAAGGGATCAAGCTTAACGTAATTCACACAAACAACTTCAATTGATCAAAGATGACTTTTTCTTGGCTTATAATGAACACTTAGGTTCTCAGCTCATAAAGAAATGGATAACAAAGGCTCAAACTTGCCTTCTTGAGGGTTACAACTTGGTCAAGGATTACTTTCATCACTTTTGAACTTTCTTCACTTTCACTTTTTTCTTTATTTCACTTTTTTTTTTTGGCATTTCAATTCACTTCACTTTTTTTCACTTTTTTTTCTATTCACTTTTGATTCACCTTTTTTTTATTTTACTTCCGCCACTTTATTCCATGCATTGCCCCTAGTGTAGGGTGTAATCCTTGACATAGGTTACTTTGAAAGAAAACAATTTTGAAGGCTTAAAAGGGGTGAGCAAAGGGAAATGTGTTTAGGATAGTAGAATAATAGCCTCTCTTCATCCCAATTTCCATTGTTCAATTATGGGCAAACATGCAACATCACATATCGAGAATCAAATCAACTTGAAATTTTAAGAGCTTATCATAAAATTTAAACCATTGCAAACCACTTTATTGATCAATTAAAAGAGTACATGAATTGAAAGACTCATTGAATTGAAACAACAAAGACATGCCGAATTGAATTAACAAGGACACTTCTTAATTGAAATAACAAGGACACTTCTGAATTGAAAAACAAACTACAATGAAAGACTCTTGTGGTTGCAATAACAAAGACTAAACTTCTCGATCAATCAACCCCAAGTAGGAGGAGGCACTGCTTTGTAATGGGGGAGAGGATTACTCTTGATGTTTGGGAGGTTGATAGGTGCTTAGGAATCTTGCCAGATTGAATGAGGTCTTCAATGTCATGACAGAGATAAGTGCACTTGTCAGTAGAATGACCATGGTTCTAATGGTACTTGCAATACTCACTTGCATTGTAATATGAAGCCGAGGTGTTTGGAGTATACCTTCTGAGATCTAATGGCTTGATAAACCCTTTGGTTGACAAAGTTTCAAGTGCTTGGGATAAAGTCATTCCCAATGGAGTAAACTCTCTTCAAACATTAACAGCATTAATTTCATTTGTCTTACCTCCATTGTTACCACTATTACTTGAATACCCTACCCCAAACTTCTTTTGAGGTTTTGCATCACTCTTCTCAATAAGTCCACTATTAATAGCATCCTTAACTTGTATACCAGCATCATACAAATCAACAAAAGTCTTCAAAGGAGTTGGTGCAAGTTGGCCCATAAGTAGGCAATACATCCTTCATGACCATTCTCACTTGGTCTTTCTCACTAAGACGACTAGGCATCTTGGAAGCTTTTCCTCTCCAACTCATTAGAAAATCAAAAAATGACTCATTTGCTTTGTAGTCTCCAAGTCTCTAAGGCTCACATCCAATTGAACATTGTATGAATACTATTGTGCAAAAGCTGCTTCAGCCTTCTTGTTCCAATTGTTCATCTTAGCATTTTCCAATGAGAGATACCATTGTAAGGCTACACCATTAAGAGTTCAAGGGAAACATAAAATGATTTGCTCCTTAGTAAGACCTAGAGGCTTCATGGAAAGAATATATTGCTTCAAATGATTCTTGGGATTTCAAGTACCATCAAAAGAATCCATATTTGGCATCTTGAACTTTGGGGGGAGTTGGACATTGAGAAATGGACACAATCCCTCAAAATCAAGTATGTAGTCCTTTATACCTTGAGACCTCTTAAACATGCCTTTCATCTTCTCAATTTCTTGATTCATCTCTTTGGTTTCCTTTCACTTTTCTTTCTTCTAAGGTTCCTTGTTAATCTTAGCCCCCTCTTCCTCAAAATCATTATCAAAGATAGAGTCTTCATCTTAAGGTTCTTGCACTACCTTCTTCTTCTTTCCTTAAGCCTCCTCAAGGTGGTGAAACCTCTCAACGATAGGAGTAGTCATCCTTGCTAGCATTTCTTCCATCTTCTTCAAAATATCTTGGTCACTTGATACCATTTGATCAACAGAAGTAAGATCAGTTTTTATGAGACGATTATCAGAAGTTCGAAACCAAGAAAGCTGTGCAAGATTCTTTTTAGGAGTAATGATGGGTCACCTACAAGAGACTTATCCTTATGAGAAACATTTCATGAAGATTACCAACAAATAACTTTTACATTCAATTCCCACTTAACCATGCCCCTAGAATGAGAACTCAAAGAATAGCCACCACAACTCATGAAGATGAGACCCACAAGAAAGAAACTTGAAGACACAACAATGAAGACACTAAAAGAGGACAAACCCTGACAAAACATGGGCCTAATGCCCCTAGACAAACAAGAGTGGGCCTAGGGCCCTAAATAAAAGATAAAGTAAGGCAACAACCCTAGATGACACGACATGGGCCCTAAGCCTCCAAAAGAAAAACAAGGATGGGCCTAAGGCCCCAAGACACAACAAAGATGGGCTTAATGCCCCTAAACAAAACAAGGACAGGCCTAAGGCCCAAGACAAGGCAAAGACAAAGCACGAATAGACCTAAGGCCGAAGACGATACAAGAATGGGCTTAATGCCCCTAGACAAAATAAGGATGGGCCTAAAGCCAAAGACACAACAAAGAATGGGTCTAGGACCCAAGACAACAAAAGGATGGGCCTAATGCCCCTAGATAAGACAAGGGTGTGCCTAATGCCCCTGGACAAAACAAGGATGGGCCTAAGCCCTAGAAAAGACAAAGGATCGGCCTAAGGCCCAAGACAACACAAGGATGGGTTTAATGCCCCTAGAAAAGGCAAGGATGGGCTCAAGGCCCGAGACAACACAAGGGTGGGCTTAATGCCCCTAGACAAAATAAGGATGGGCTTAAGGCCCAAGACAAGACAAGACAAAACACGGATGGGCCTAAGCCCTAGACACAACAAAGGAAAGACTCACACATCAAACAAAAATGGGCTACTAGAATGGACCAACCTTTAAAAATATATATATTACTAAAGAAAAACTCAAAAGATTTTATTTTGAAAGAAACTCTCTTTTTGAAAACTCAATTTGATTTTTTTATTTACAGAAAACTCACTTCTTTTTTTAGAAACCTTTTTTAGGAATTTATATAAAAAATCTCACTAAAACTCACAATTTTTTTTTTTGAAAAATTTTTATTTTGAAAGCAACTCTTTCTTGAAAAAAAAAATATTTACAAAGAAACTCACTTTTTCATTTGATTTTCTTTTTTTTTTTTTAATTATATATAAAAAAAATTAAAAACCCTAATTGAGAACTCACTTTTTAAAAAAAAAAAATTTTTTTTTTGGGTGAAAAAGTTAATTGAGAACTTGAAAAATTGAACAATTTTTTTTGAAAACATAAAAGACTAAAAAGATTAACCCATTTTATTAGACCAACAAACAAAGCGAACAAAGCACACACATGCACACACGTGGGTAACCCTACATGGTTGGGTTTTAAGCTCATCTACGTATGGGTAAGCTCCTTAAAGCTAAAAGGACAGATCAGTAAGTCACTCACAACTAGGTGGGCTATGATTCCAACCGAGGGCCTAAGTGGACCTTTGTGGGTTGGTGGCAAACTGTTAATGTACTAAAAGCCCATCATAGGCAATGACACTAATTGTGAGTTGGTGGGATGAACTCCAGAAGATTTGGGCCCTAGTGGAGCCTTCCATCTTCCCACTCATCACCAACCGGGGTAAAAGGGACAAAAGAACCAAGTGAAGTGTGTGCAAACAAAATAAAACAAGATTGGGCTCAATTAATAAAATCTTTATTTAATTATGGCGTAACAACACGTCAGAGTTAAACTTCATGTTTTCCCCAATGGAGTCGCCACTATGGACTAATGGAGTCGCCACCTAGATTAGATCTAGGAACCATATTGGTCCTTTTGAGCCAATCACTTACACACATGGGTCCACACACCAAATTATGGGTCCAGAGTTTGGGTACGGCTTGGGAAGGTGTTAGGCACCCAAGACCGTCCGGCTTATGGGCCAGCCTCCATTATGTGTTGCTAAACCATATTTAATTAAAGAGTTTATTAAGAAAGTCATAATCTTTATCCTAAACATACATCATGCACTTAAGGAAAGCACATAACATGTTAGAAACATATCACAATATAAAAGGAAACAAATCAAACACAAACAAACAAAATAAAATAAACATGGCAAGTTGACAATTAAATAAAACACACATGGAAAGAAAATCAAATAAACTAAACGTGCAAAAAATACTCAAACAACATGGAAAATAATAAGACACCAATAATTAAATATCACACCACAATATAAAAGGAAACAAATAAAACACAAGTCAATCATATTATACTAAAAAGAAAGAAGATAACAATTAAAACATACACATAAGGAAAGGGTATAAAATAAGCTAAACATGGCAAAAGATTCAAACAAACATGGAAAGCAATTAAACCTAAATAATTAACTTAAAACAGAGTCAAACAGAATCAAATAACATAAGGAAAATGATCAAAGATAATAAAAACAAGATTTTACCCTAATTTGGATTCGGGGTGAGTGCGCATACTCAAGTATGCGTACACAACCTTAAATACAAATTCAGGAAAAACTACATTTTTAGAGATTTAATCAAGCAAACATATAATATGTGAGATCAAACAAGCGTGTTAGAAACCCTAAAAAACTAAACTAACCTAAAACAAAAACATAAAACATCAACATGAAACAAAACAAACAATTAAACTAAACTACATTAAATCAATAAACATGTTAAACTAACCTAGGGATTGCAATAACAATATAAGAACAAGAAGAACATATTATAAACAACCTAAAATCAGATTAATACATATCAAACATAATCATGAACATCAAACAAATCAAATAAAACAAATATAATAATTATGTTTAGAAACTCATGTGAATCTTATTGAACAAAGAAAGAGTTCATGGAAAGAAAACTCACCTTGCTTTAGATTATGAGTTTAGAGTTTGTTAACAGACCCCTCAGTGCCTATAACACAAAGATTAGATTGATAAGACAATAATAATTAAAAGAATACAATAGTTTAGGTAATCACAACTCAAGAACAAACTTTAATTGAAAAAGGTTTTTGAGAAATCAATTTTGGAAAGTAGTTTCTACCTTAGAACTAACTAAAGAGAGATTTTAATTTTGTAAAAAGCATTCTAAGGTGTTGTCCTCAAGTTTTGAAAAGAGAAAAAAGGTTTTAGAGAAGATGGAGGCCAAAAAAACCACTCTCTCTAGCTAGGGTTTTGATTGGAGACATAAGGTGAGTATTTATAAGTTAAAATTAGGATTTTTCAAAGTTTTTTAATGATCTCTAGACATTCTCAAGGGTCTATGGGCCGGCCCACATCAAATAATGATGTTTTGGTCCCTTAAAAGAAAGTTTTAAAACCCAGAAAATTAGATTGCCCAGTTAGCCCAACCTCAAACGGTCATGACTCACTTAATATAAGTCCAAATTAGGAAAAAATTGTGTTCAAATTGAAGCCCAAGATGTCAACTTTCTAATTAAACAAACTTCACCCAAAAATTGTTTGTGGATCAAAAGTTATGGTCAAAACAGTGAGCAAAAGTCATTTTTCAGTATTGATTTCAAAGCGATTTGAGCACTTTTGAGTTGTGATTACTTCCAAATTATTATGAATTCTTTAATTACCCTTGGTTGACATATGTCATGCTCATCATTGGGGCTGGGGACCAAAATTTATTAACGGGTACAAAATACGGTGTCTACACTAATGACTGGGTTTTAGGTAATAGAAGAGGTTTTTATTCCTCATGACACTAATTAGATGTCTTGCCTTGGGTTGCTTTTGTTTTGGGAAAAGTTTGACATGCTATTAGCATGATTTGGGAAATAAAGTTATTTGCTCTAAATAGCTACTACTTCTGGTCGTTGCAGGGTCTTAGCAGCTATAAATGTTGGCTACAATGGGTTAGATTGCCTAGTTTTAGGGCCAGCTATGTTTTTGTGTGGAAAATGGAGTTAGGCCAAAAATTAGGAGCACAGTCAGCCAGAGTATGGAGCCTTTTCTAGGTGGAAATTTTAGGTACAAGACCTCCTCCATGAGGCTAAGGTACTACCAATGTCCCTTGCCCACTTGGTATTACGCATGGGCTAAGCTTATGCAAAAGGTCCAAAAGACACTAACCTATATCTTTCAAATCACACTTCCTCAATTTCCTGCTAATATGTTACACAGGCTTGGGTCATGCTTAAAGTCATATATATATATATATATATATATATATATATTATACAATGAATTGGGCTTTGCAAAAAAATTGTATTGCGAAAATGTATATCAACACCCTACAACCAAGTTTGCTTGTTCAGTAAAAATAATAATAATAATAATAACAGTTACACCTTTTTTACATCATAGATTTTTAAGAGATTTAACGGTTGAAAAGAATATCATTAAATGTTATTACTTTTTACCTTATTAATAGAATTACCTAAATAATACTAACATTCTCTCTCTCCTTATTTATTATTGCTTTCAAAATATCAATTTAATTTAGAATAATGCATTAATAAGAGTTACATAAGGGTATCTTGAACCTATCCCGTAATAATAATAATAATAATAATAATAATAATAATAATAATAATAATAATAATAATAATAATAATAATAATGAGGAGGAGGAAAAGGAGCCAACTATGGTGAACAAGGCAAAAACGCAGCGCTTTGGTTTTGGGTGATCCCCGTCACAGAAGTCTTGTATCTCGGTCTCGGAATCGGAGCAAATGCAGTGGTATCTGGTGGCGTCGCTGCTGACCATTCTGACCAGCTCTCAGGTCTTCTCTTCTCTTATTAGCAAATGTCTTCATTCATTCTGACTGATTTAACGTGTATTGTTTTTATATATTTGTATGAGTGTGACTCCAAAAATGAGCAACTTTTCCCATAACCAACCAAATTTTGAGATTACAGATTACAGCACCAAAATGTAAATATCTTCTTGTTCCACAGGGAATTTTGACGACGCTTTCAAAGACTAATGGCAGATATAGGTATGACTACGCAACTGTTCCCTTTCTGGCCGAAGTTTTTAAGGTACTTAACTTTTTTTACTGTCTGTCTGTTAACGTTGCTTGCCTCAAATTGAAATACTTCACTCAAAAAGAATGCGGAGAATGAAAATTCTCTCTAAACCCTTGAATTGAAATTACTGTCAAAGAGAAGAATCGGAGAAATAAATAGTTTTGTATAGGATTATCATAGTGAATGTAATCTTATCTAGAACCACGGACGGACATTTCATTTGGGCTGTTGTTGTAAATTTTCAGAAATTGCTCGTGTTGCCGTGTCGTATCCATACTCGTCCTAGATTGTAATCCATCTTCACAATAAATAATAAAAATTTTGTTACATATTTTCCGTCGATTTTCAGACTAGAAACGTATTGTCTACACTGTCAAACTAATTCATTGCCTGTTAATATTTCAGCTTCTAGTATCGAGTTTTCTTCTTTGGAAAGAGATCCAGAAGTCACCACCTCCAAAGATGACTACAGATTGGAAGAGTGTCCGTTTGTTCCCTATTCCTTCAATCATATACCTGATCCACAACAATGTTCAGTTTGCTACCCTAGTATATGTGGATGCATCCACATATCAAATCATGGGAAATCTCAAGATTGTCACGACTGGAATATTGTTCAGGTGCTTCTCTAGTCTTTTAAGGAGCTACAACTCGTCAACTATTTTTGCTATTCAAATTGTCTTCATTTATTGATCATGGAGATTACTTTAAATGCAAAATTACCATTTTTGGTCCCTACATTATGGGAATCACTGTCAATTTGATTCTTACATTTTGGTAACAGTCAATTTAGTCCCTATTATCTTCAACTTGTAGTCAATTTGGTAGAGTCCCTGTTATTGTCAACTTGTAGTCTAAAAGCTCAAATTCACAACTTTACAATGTCAGCTTGGTCTCTACTGTCAACTCACTAACGAAAATTGACTGTAAATTGAAAATAATATGACCAAATTGACTGCTACCTAAATATAATGACCAAATTTACAGTGATCCCCAAATTGGTTTTTTGCCTGCTTCAAATTTATTGTATTTTTTTTTTCTTTCTGATGTTGATCTAATTTCACAAATTAGCAAATATTTTTATTTCCTGTTATAGGCTATTCCTGAGGAGAAAGCTTTCTAATTTGCAGTGGATGGCAATTGTTCTATTGGCTGTTGGAACAACTATGAGCCAGGTGCTGCTAAATCATTTGTGTGTATCCTTAATTTTCTGGTTTATATTGTAATTGCCTTTAATCTGATCTGCCCCTTATCAATTTTGTCTTAAACGATATATTATAGATGCTCAAGGTGTCCATGAATATTAGTATATGCTTGAAATTTCTATTTCACATGTTACCTGCATATCTGCAGTCATTATTGTTTTTGCAAAGCAGCTATCCTATTACAGTAGTTGATCTGACCATCTAATTGTAGCTCTACAATCAATAGTGTTTATATTGAGAAACATTTTGACTGTTATGAAATTGTAATAAGAACTAAAAGAGAATTGATGACTTCAATTCACCAAGGTGTCAATCAACTCTTGTATATCGCCTTGTAAACAAGGTATGAAATTGGAAAGTGTTATGTTTCCATGCCTATAATTATTGGCTTGCTCTCATTCAATAATCAAAAATAGCTCCAAGATGACAATTAGTAAGACTGGGTAATTAGAGATGGACATATAATAAAGAATTAGGGCATGTTTGGTTAACTGTAATAGGCATTGTAATGCAATAGTTATCTCTAAGGTTTAGCTATAATGTAGTTTGGTTATGTTTTTATTACAAAATGAGGAGTAATTATTTATCTTTATAAGAGTTATAATAGCTATTCCTTAATAGATGTAATAATTTTTAAAATTAATATATTTCCAAATAAACAAACTTTCCATATACAAATAACAATTATGAAAATAAAAAAATCATCAAAAAATAAGTCATCTCTCTCAAATTCAAAAAATATTATATTTTAGAAAATATAATAGTATGAGTAGGATATTTCCTAAAATAGATCATAAGTTTTATTCTAATGTTACAATTCACAACCAAATATATGAAGACATTTAGTTATTCTATTACAACACATTTTTCCCATAATAAAGATTACCATTCCTATTGTAATCCTCATTTAGTGTGCCAAACATGCCCTAAATGTACCACATGATACCTGAATTCCAAATAAGAGTTTGTAAGAAGCATACAGAGATGCCTAGTAATTGGGAACAGGCTCATATAGTGCAATAAATAAAGGTATACTTTGCAAATGTGATAAACAATGCTTAAAATAAATTTTTGCCTTTCAATTTTATTTTTTCCTTTTGGGGAATGTAGGCTTTTATAATTGAGAATGTGATATAATATCTAATCTGACTACTGATTGATGCATAGCTATCTATCAATACGAGTATCGAGTTTGTTTGGTATGGATCACGATGTTTGTTGATACATAGGATTCTCTACATGCAGCTGTTATTGCATAGTTTTAGACCAATAAGACCTGATCTTGAGCTATGCTGTGATTTCTCTTTAGCAATTCCTATATATATGCACTTGGTTACTTTGACTGCTATCTCACTTTATAAATAATTTAGTGTATGTTATCCCCTACATGTGAATATTGCCTTCAGAAATAACTTTTTGTATTCTCTTAATCAAGGTCAAAGGCTGTGGAGAGGCTTCATGTGACTCCCTTTTCTCAGCACCAATTCAGGGATACATGTTCGGAATTCTGTCTGCTTTTCTTTCAGCATTAGCTGGCATATACACAGAGTTTTTGATGAAGAAGAATGATGATACTTTATACTGGCAGAATGTACAATTATACACGTAGGTGGCCTTTCTTTTCACACTGCTGATAAACTCTCGGTTTTAAGAGAACAGAGTATATATATAACCAAAACTATGCACGTATTTTAATGATGGATTCTTGAAAGTACTTTTTTGTAAGTAGATTTTACCTGCCTCCTTTGTTACCTATGTGATTAGTTGCACCAAATTCTTGAAAGTTGGTTATTTATTTTGCATTTTTATTACTCCAGGTGGATGTTACTAATTGTAAATAATTACTTAATAATAATGATAAAAAGTATAGAGAACAATTAAAAACCTTCAGGCAGAACAGCTTACATTGTCCATAGATTGAAAAACTGGAATTGTGTGGTCCTTGTGGCTTATTAAGTTTGTACCTAAAAGATTGGATTTGTGTTTGATCTTTACAACAATATTAAGATTTAGCAGTGTCCTCATTAGTACTCCACCTATATTTCTGCGTGAGTTTTCCTTAGGTATCAATTTAAATGATCAGGTGATGTTTGCAAGATGTTTTTCAAAACAACAATGGGTAATACAGATCTTCCCTGCAAAACACCCTTGGCACCTTATTGTAAAAAGAGCTCCATTTCTATCTAGTTGGGTAAATCCTCATTTAAGAATTTGAATAAGAGGAATAGCCACATAGTGTGGCATTCTGATGCCAATTTCTAAAATTGCAGAAAATAATAAAACTATTATTTTCCCTTGCAGAAAATTAAATATACTTGTTTTGGAAACATCAGATTATGTTACATGGTCACTTGTCAACTAAAATGTTACGACTTTCAAGCTTGTGAAAGGTGACTATCATGAGCAAAATGCCTGTAGTTATTAGAAGCTTTGGGCTAGAAATAATTCAGAATGGTACATATTTTTCCAGATTTGGGGCTATTTTCAATATGGCACGGCTTCTCTTGGATGATTTCAGAAATGAATTTGAGAAAGGGCCATGGTGGCAACGCCTTTTCAATGGATACAGTTTCACAACCTGGCTGGTGGTGTTAAATCTAGGTTCAACAGGACTTTTGGTTTCTTGGTTAATGAAATATGCTGACAATATTGTAAAGGTGACCCCTTTCACCTGTTTGCAGTTTCTGTGCTTTTGTCTGTTTCTCCATAAGTTTATATTGAGTGCCCATTTGGCTTGCACTTGTCTCATTGATACATTTTACTTGTGATAACTAGGAATGTATGGTATTTTTGTTTGGGTACTTGGGATAAAACAACTCATTGTTCTCTTTGCATTCCTCTTAATTGTTGTTTTATTTTTGCTTTTGCTTTTGCTTTTGCTTTAGGTGTATTCCACATCAATGGCAATGCCACTGACAACGGTTCTGTCTCTATTCCTCTTTGATTTCAGGCCAACGTTGCAGGTAAGATTCCGTGCCTATGAAATTGGTTTCTTCTGCATTTCCTATAATTTTCTTATTTCATAGTAAGCATTTGAGTACTATAACTGGATTGAAATTGTTTTATGTTCTATAGAAATTTTTAAATCAATGTTTTGCCATTCTTTAGGACTAGTTAATGCCCTTAAATGCCATGAAAACATATAATTGGTTAGAAGTTTCAATTCATATCTTCGCCATTCATGGATAACAAGATCCTTGTAAAACTTGACTGTTTATCTGTTGCTCCTTATGTCATATTCACTTCCCATTTCATCTGGCAATTGCCAAATAATAAGTTTTTTTTTTTTTTTTTCTTTTTTCTTTTCTTGTGCTGCTGCAGCTTTTCTTGGGTATTGTTGTTTGCATGATGTCACTACACATGTATTTTGCCCCTCCAAGTATGCTAATCGATTTGCCAAAGATGCTAAATGAAGATTCAGAAAGTCTTCTTGAAGTTTATGTTGATCGAAGAACAGATTCATCATGATAATTTATCTGTAAGTGGAGTGCAACATTCTCTGGTATCTCTTTCTTGAAGGGAATATATATATATATACATACCAGTTTTGTCTTTTACTGTTTTACATTGCCTATTAAGATGTCTGAGTTTAGAAGATTTAGATGGAGGGAATCCTAACAAATGTCCATTAACATGTAACTGGTCTTCGGTATTTTTTTATTTTATACAAGATAGAATTTATACTCTAGCTTAATCTAAGTGTATATGTGTGTGAAATTCCCTCCTAGAAACTTGAACTCCGGCCCTTGCCCCTTCACACCCCACAAGCATTTATACTTGTGGAGTGACCACCGCACCAATGGTGCACGGTGTCTGTATTTCTTATGGTCTTGATTGAGCTTTACTTTTAAGAAAAGCATTCAATGTATCTGAGCATATCATTTTAAAGTTCTTTGCATGTAGTGTGATATAGCACAACATTCTAAAAGAAATTTGTAGGGACAATGAAACAGTAAAAATATAAATAAATAAATAAAAAAGAGGGATGGATAAGCCTAAGAATCAAAACCTTAAGATTGTTTAGAACCAGCATCAAGTGGGGAAAAGAAAATAAAACATTGGAGTTAGCATCTAGGGCTGCCTGAAGTCAACGTCAAGCCTTTGGAGAAAATTCCAACAGTTCTTTTTATTAATCGGGTGAAGAAACCAATACTAATTTTTGGGGCCTTTAAATAGGACTCCCAAATTTCATTAGGAAAGGAACTAACTTGCTAACCAAGCAGGGAAGAGAAATGATAGTTTGTTAACCAAGTAAGAAAGGAAATAACTCTTTAAGTAATTACATGAAATCCAATAAAATTAAAATTTAAGTAATTACATAAAATCCAATAACATTAAAATTCCAAATTTAACAGGATTTATTAAGTCAATTGGGCCTAATTAACAGCAGGCATCCATTGTTTAGCCATGTGATTAGGGACCTGCATCTGGTGTATGTGCCAACTACCTCAAAGTGGGAGAAACTCAACTCTGTCAAGTGTTGCTCTTTGGTGGTTTTAGTATCACTCCAAGAGTTCAAGGTCTAGTTGTTATGGCTCCTCTCTGACGATCCAAGTGCAATCTAAGTTTGGTCATCTCTTCCAACGAACTAGTAGCAACTGTAGCGTTGATCTCTTCTATCCCTGGTGAAAATAATCTGTTCATCCAAAATAGTATCAATGTGTTCTTTACATTTTGATGGAAGGTTTATTGGTGCTGGATTAGGTATAAGGTTCACAATTAAGTCATGGGAAGGCTCATAAAAAAGGGTATCTAGGATAACTGCTAGACCTCTATAAGATGAAACATCAATGACATAAGCATTCGGTATGACCTGCTTCACCACTTTGAATGGTCTGGTACTACAATCTTGCAGTTTCCTAGTGGTTTCGGAGGAACCCACTTGGGCCTAATTGGAACCATTATATATATATATATATATATATATATATTTTTTTTTTTTTCTTTTTCTTTTTTATAAGTAATAAAGATGTATATTCAAGAAAACTATCTTATGCAAAAAAACATAAGGCCAAGAATTACAAAAAGAGAAGAGAAAAAAAGAAAGACAGTAAGAAAGAAAAGATACTAATTACAAAGTAGAGAGCTAAGAAACATAGGGAGAGAATCACTAGTGGTGAGTCCCAAAGCCCTAGACCAGTCATAAAGAGAGCCACTGAAAGAAGCCAATAGCTAGTCATCAGAACTTTCCAAATCCTCAAACGTCCTCCAATTACATTCCCTCCAAAGACACCACATTAGGCACAATGGAGCTAAATTCCAAATGCTAGATGAATGCTTTCCGGGCCAATTCCACCAACTAAAGAGAGTGTCCACAACTGATCTTAGCAAGACCCATAAAATCCCAAACAATCTAAAAACCAAACTCCACAACCGGTAAGCCTTACCACAATGAAGTAGCAAATGATCCACCGTCTCTCCATTACAGTGACACATTATGCACCAATCAACAAAATCTCTTCCTCTACCCCTCAAATTGTCACCTGTAAGGATCTTATCTTATACAGCAGTCCATACAAAGAAAGAAACACGCCGAGGAGCCTTAACCTTCCAAACACCTTTCCAAGGAAAGATAATGGGTAAGGGACTTCTTAACTTATTATAAAACAATCGAATATGAAAATCTCTATTCTTCTTCAACTTCCATCTCATACGATCTCCATTCTTAGTGTTAGGTAAATTAGAACCCAAAGTGCGGAAAAATTCATCCAGATCACCCATCTCCCAATCATTTGGTCTCCGAATGAAGCGATCATCCCAACTTGTCCAATCCTCTGTCCCCAACTGGTTAAGAGAGGAGGCCACTGATGCCTCTTTATTGGAAGCAATCTCATACACACCCGGATAGGTCAAATGAAGTGGCGAATCCCCACGCCATTGATCTGTCCAAAGCTTCACTCTATCCCCCACACCTACCTCAAACCGAATATTTTTGCTAAAAGCCACCCAACCCATTCGAATACTTCTCCACAACCCACACCCATGTACCCTTCTATCTAACTTGGAAGTCCATCCCCCCCATTCTTTCCCAAACTTTAAAGTTACAACCCTTCTCCAAAGCCTTGTCTCCTCAACCCCAAACTGCCGTAACCATTTTCCTAGTAGGGCTTTATCAAAAGTAGTTAGTTTCCTTACTCCTAATCTACCATTTTCCAGAGGTGCACACTCCTTGTCCCATCCCACCAAATGTGTTTTGGAATCCCCCCACAAGAAATCCCTTTGCAACCTCTCAATTTTATTAGCCACATGTGTAGGGATAGTAAACAGGGATAAAAAGTAAGTAGGAAGACTAGATAATATACTCTTAAGTAATGTCAGTCTTCCACCTTTTGACAAATACATCTTCTTCCACCAAGCCAACTTGCGCTCAATTTTCTCCAAAATAGGATTCCAAATAGTAGGTGACTTGTGGGACGCCCTCAATGGCATACCAAGATAAGTCATAGGTAAAGATCCAATCCGACAACCCAAAATCTCTGCCAAGACATGGACATTAGGAACCTCCCCTATGGGAACCACCTCACTCTTCAAAGCATCAATCCTTAAACCTGTCACAACCTGGAAACAAAGAAGAAGCATCCGAACATGTAGAATTTGTTCCTCCTCTATATCGCAAAACAGAATCGAATCATCTGCAAACAAAAGATGCGAGACACAAACCCCTCCACCCCATCTACCATCAGCCCTAAAACCTCGAAGTAAACCAGCCCCTTCGACTCTTTTCATCATCCTATTGAAGACCTCCATCATAACCAGAAACAACATAGGCGAAAGCGGGTCCCCTTGTCTCAATCCCCTCGAACTCCCAAAAAAGTCAGCTGGGGACCCATTAAACAAGACAGAGAATTGGACTGTAGATATGCATGTACGAATCCATCGACACCACCTCACCCCAAATCCCATTCTCTTCAACAAATTCAGAAGAGTCTCCCCATTCACGTGATCATAAGCTTTCTCAATGTCCAGCTTACAAATAACCCCTAGAATCTTACTCTTCACCCTACTATCAAAACACTCATTAGCAATAAGAACTGAATCAAGGATCTGTCTACCACCCACAAAACTGTTTTGAGACTCAGATATCAGCTGATCCAAAACTTGTTTCAGGTGGTTTGCTAAAACCTTAGCCAAGATCTTGTATACATTCCCCACCAAGCTAATAGGTCTGAAATCTCGAATATTGGAAGCATCGTTCTTCCCAGGGATTAAGGCGATGAAAGTTACATTAAGAGATTTTTCAAACTTACTGTGTTGATAAAACTCTTCAAACACAGCTTATGCATCTCTTTCCACAACTCCCCAACAATGGTGATAGAAGACCATAGTGAAACCATTAGGACCTAGAGCTCTATCTCCTTCCAATTCTTTGACAACTCGAAGAATCTCCTCCTTTTCAAACCTCCGTTCAAGCCAGTCCTTCTTCAGCCCCTCTTTCTTATCAAACTCCAAACCTTCCACAAAAGGCCTCCATTCCTCTGTCTCCTTGTACAAATTTTTATAAAACTGTACAACTTTGTCCGCCATCTCTGATTCGTTCTCATAAGTAGCCCCATCCACCTCCACCATACTAATATGATTATAGCTTCTAGAATTCGCCACCTTGTGGAAGAATTTGGTATTGTTGTTTCCTTCCTTAATGCATAGCATCCTCAATTTCTGTCTCCACGAGACTTCTTGCAAAGAGAAAAGGTTCTATATCTGAGATCTCACCACAGCCCTCTCACCTATCTCCACTTCAGAAAGGCCGTACTCCCCTTCTTTAGTATCCAATAATTTCAAGACCTCCAACAATTCTTTCTTCTAACGACCTACATTCCCAAACTCACACTACGGTTCCACTGAATAATATCTTCTTTCTGAGCCTTCAGCTTCTTGGCAAGCCCAAAACTAGGAGTACCTGAGAAAGAATATCGATTCCACCAAGAATGAACCCCATCTGTGAACCCATCCGTCTTCAACCACATGTTCTCAAACCTAAAGGGGCGCTTTCCCCTCAATATCCCTCCTGCCTCCACTAATATGGGGAAGTGGTCTAAAATAGGTCGAGGTAAAACCCGTTGGATCACATCTGGATAATGATCCTCCCAATCATGAGAAACCAAAGCCTGGTCTATCCTAGACATCGAATGCTAATTCAAACCACTAGACCAAGTATAACTCCCTCCTTCCAATGGAAAATCAATCAAATTAAGCTCCTCAATGAACTTAGAAAAATTCTCCGTAGCCGTAGTAAGGTGTGAGCCCCCCAACCGTTCACATTATCATTTGGGCCATAAATCCCAGAGCATGCCCAAATAAAACCATCTCCCATACCCTACCACCGAACCGAAACGGAAAAGTGACCCACCATTACCTCCAACTTTTCTAAAGCCCTCCTATCCCACATCATCAAAACCCCACTAGCTATCTGATCTGCATCCAAAGCCACCCAATTACATAAGGACAGCCCCACAAGTTGCAAACCAACTATCTACTCATGCTAGCAAGCTTAGTTTCTTGTAGGCAAACTACATCACAATTCCACTCACGTAGTAAATTTCTAACTGCCAAACATTTCCGCGAATCATTCAGTCCTCGAACATTCCAAGACACTATTTTCAACTTCATTAAAACTGTAAACTCCCTACTACAATCTCAATAATGCAGTCAAGAACACTATCTACCATCATAATTAACCGAAGAAATCAAATTTCTCAACTCCTTCTTCCCTTTATCCTTGGAAACAACTTTTCGATGGGCTGCATCTTGCCTGTGCATCAGATTGTCAGCCTCAATCTCCCTCTCAAGCCTTTGTAAGAGCATAATACGCATCTCCTCATGTCGACCCAAAGAAAGCCCCATCAGCTTACTGAAACCGGGGATTCTATATTTCACCCAATTAGAAATATTCAATGTATTATCAAACCCCATCACCTCTGTATTACTATTCAACTCAGCTGACACAACCAATCCCAGAGGATTAATAGTCATCAAGGGGGATAAACTATCCCCATCACCCAAGCCCATATCTGCACTAACTGCATATACCTCAGTCAATGCCAGCACCGATAATTGATTAGCCTGATGGGATGTGTCTATCCCCTGAATATCACTTGCACAATCAACCCGACCACCTTCATCTCCATCCTAAATACCCAAATCCTCCGTCCCAGCTCTTGGTATACTTAGAACATAATCAGATAACACAAGACCAATTGATGCCCTGTTGTCCTCTGTTTCTACCTTTCCCATTGTGATTGGAGGCTCAGCGGCACGAGACCCATCAAAAACAGGGCACTCAGCCTCCTCCAATGGCTTCGCAAGGCAACCCAAGTTCACGGTTTGAGGATTAGACATCATTTCGGGTTCATCGCCAACAACCCCCTTGACTGATTCTGCCTCTCCACAAACTCCCCCTAAATCATAATTTTATCCTTATCCTTGGTTGTAATATGCTGTGACTGAGTCACATCCCATGGCTGCACCTGACCCTTCAGTGTCTCAAGCATAAGATCAAGAGAGATGAAGCCCCAACATTCTCCTCTGTGGCTGAGGCACAAATTTGGCCTGGCCTGAACCACCTAAAGCATATTGGTCAGGTTCCAACATCTTCCTCAGTTCAAGCCCAAAGACCTTCCAACCATTTTGTGCTTTGCCTCTAGGAATTATGACAGTTCTTCTATGCCCGCCCACTTTGAGTTTAGACACTAAAAGGAACTAACAAAAGGAGTTTGATCCCCGCTGCAAAGTGTATGCGGTATCTCCTTCACTAAGCGTAAAAACTGTTTGGGATTGATTCCAGCCGCCATGTGTTCTATATTCTTCATCAACCATAACGCTGCATTCTTGCCCATGAATACTGACTTCATGAAGTGTTTGCCTCATTCAAAGATACGTAAGGAGAAAAAATTTCCTCCTTCCTCAACCACCAATTGAAAAAGCTTAAATTCAATGAAAAAACTACGAATTCCACCCATACTAGTACCTAGAAACAGCAGATGATAACCAAGCACAGCAGCTAAAACCAAAAGCTAAAAACTTCTTCTAAGTTAGCCTCCTACATGCAGCAACCAAAGAATACATGGAAACTCTTGGAAAGTTTGCTCGCATTAGGAAACTTCAGATATAATAAGAGCAAGTTTTTCTAAAGTATTTCATACCTTTGAATGTATACACCTTTGAATGAAGCCAGTGCATTGACATAGGTGGAAGATGTTAGCGGCAAAGATGGTGACCAAATTTGTCTAATTCAAATTCCATATGGCATGAATAAGCTTGACTTTTATATTGATTATCACTTGCTTAAATTTGTTTGTGGATCTCATGATGCAATAACATGTCCTGCAAATGCTCCTGCTAACTCAAATACTCTTAATATGCAGTCACATCGGGAGAATATCTGAAGGCATCCTAGAAGTATAACCAAGCATGACCTCAAAGAGACACATGCATGTAGATCTATTGATAGAACTATTGGGTGCATGTTAGGCTACATGGAGAATGGAATTTTCATTTGATGCCCCTTTTAGGCTCTTTTGGGCTTATGATGCTTAAGTTCTTTTCTTTTGTTGCCTCTTTAGGATTTTCTAATAAACAATTAACTAATTCCACTTTGGTATATCGAGACTACACCCTTGGTGTTCTACTTGGAAGTAATACAACTTCAATATTATGTCCTGAATGTCATCTTAGGCTCAGATTTTTTCTTTTAGGTCATTTTCGTCTCCTGCGTGATCTCCATCAATAGTGACTTTATTGTCACATTTGGCAGCAGCATGATGAAAACCCTGGTACTGAAAGCATTGGATCGGATCTGAGAAATCAGTTTGTGCGGTTTGCTACCCCCTTTTTCCTGTGTTATCTCTACTAACTAGTACATTACCAGGTTTGGGTTTGGGTTATGGTGGAGCTATCAGTGGTATACTACCTAAAGGTTGAGAACTAAATGCAGGTTCGAAGCACCTCACAAACTTGGGCTTAGTGATCAGTTCATAGTTTCAGACTAAGGTGAATGCCTAATCTAAGGTGTGACTTACTGAAAACAAGCTCCTTTTTGAGGTATCAATGAGCGCTTTCCCAAACCTGTTCAAAATCATCGTCTCATCCTTAACTGCATGACTCACATCTTATTATGTAATCATCAAATTGTGCTCTGTGGGCAGTATTACACTTTTTCCCGTCTCAAACTGTTTCAATGTAGGTCACCTTGATAGGATTGGGAATGGGTATTTTTTCATTGAGTTTTTCCTTCATTGTACCCAATCAGTTATGATGGGTTAGTTTCCTCTAGCGAGGAGTTAATTCATACTTTTTTGGCTCAAACTATGTGTTTTTTATTTTCGTAAACCTGATCTTTTTTTTCTTTTCTTTTTTTTACTAATATCAAAATATATATAATTAAAAATTAAAAACTGGTTTTTTTTCCCTGACAAGTTGATGCAACAAAAAATTCTTCAAAGAAATCTAGGAATCAAAATCTATGGTTGCTTAAAGTCAACACTTAGGATTGTCTGGAATTAGCACCAATCCATTGGAGAAAATTCGAACCCTAATAAAATTAGGAGAAAAGTTAGCAGATGCCCTAGCGCATCCTGTTAACTGGAACTTTTACCAGTCAAGCAAAGCATACCAATTCTTAATTGTAGGGTCTTTAAATATGTTCCCAAATGAAGTGCATTTTTCAAAAAAAATATAAATAATAAAATTAACTATATATTAAATAAGTTGGGCACAACCGTCCAGTCATGTGATTGGGGTCTGAATTGCACTCTTTCACCTCTTTCACAAAAGAAAAAAAACAAAAAACAAAAAACAAAAATATATAAATAGGGAAATGTTGGGTATCCATTTAAAAACTATTTTTAAAAATATTTTATAGGAAAATAATAAATTGACTAATTTTTCTGAAAGTTTTTTATATTTCCTATAAAAATAATGTTAAAATATTTTCTAATATGGTTTATTAACAATTGCCCATAAATACATCCATTAACTTGACTCATATAAATAAATAAATAGTCATGCTAACGAGTGCCCTTAGGTCAATGATTAACAATCCATTTTAGTAAAGTTTTGACACCACTTTTATGGAAAATGAAAAACTGTTAAAACATTAATTGCTTTTTTTTCCCCATAAAAACTTCCTTTAAATGGATTATTAATGATTGCCCTAAGAGCATCCGTTAGCATTTCCCATAAATAAAAATAAAAGTTTAGATGCCTCTGCCTATGCTATGACTATGAGTAATGCATCACACATTATGGTGTTTGGAATACTGTCGGGCCTATTGTGGCCCATGCCATGCAAGTTGACAAGGAAGTGGTGGTTGTGGTTGTGATGTGGTGGCCACAAGAGGGGCTAATGATGGTTTTGGTGGTTTGGGTTGTGTACAAGTGATGGTGCTGTGTTTAATGTTTTAAGTTGCTTGACTTTCAGTCTGCTTCACAATTACTCACTTTGGGTCTGTTTGGATACTGCTTATTACTGAAAACTAAAAACTAAAAATATTGTAGCAAAATAATTTTTAAATGTGTAAATAGTGCCATGAGACCCAGTTTTAAAGAAAAATTTGCTGAAATCCATACTTGCGAGTCCTATGAACAGTGCATGGGACCCACACAAAAAAAGCAGCCACATTGAAATGTGCTATCCAAACTCACACTTTATATTGTTTTTATTACAATAGAAGAGTCTAGAAGATATTAGTAATTTGAATGTAATCAGACTCTACCTACCTTGAATGTTTGACATACTCAGGAGCTTTAGCTTTTAACTTTTATATATAGCTTTTATAACACTTTCAGCAAAAAAAAATTAGCAAAAGACTAGATAAGTTGTTCTCAAACGAACACTCGATAGTGGGGTTTCTTTTTCTGATATTCTCACATTTTTGTTTAATAAATTCATTGGAACTAATTAAAAGTTGGTAGCAGAAGTTTCTGTTACATTGATCCCTAATTAAAAGTTGGTAGCATAAGCTTCTGCTATTGTGATAGTAGAGTCAGTGGCAGAGTCACGTTGGGGTCGTGGCCCTCCTTGTTTTTTTAAAAAAATTGTTAACTCTAGCATGAATATGCAATAAAACCACTAACTCAACAAAAATTTACTTATGGGCTCCACTCAAATTTTAGTTAGAATTTGGTTTGCTTGAATTTTTTTATTTTTTATTTTTTGTTTTTTGTTTTTTTTTTAAGAATTTGACCTATCAAAATGTAAAATTTAGGTCCTAAATATTTACAATTGGTCCATCAAAATTTTGAAGTAATCTAGAAAAACCCAACAATTAAATTGGCAAAAAAAAATTCAAAAAAAAAAAAAATACCCATCAGATTGTTAGGACTAGTACCCTTAAATCATATTGTATGATGCTATGTATAATATTAAGTATAAAATCATATATGACATTATGTATGACTTAATATTGTGATTGATAAAGTTGTTTTATTATTATCTAAAATAATGATAACATGAATATTCAGACATTATCATATAGTCCATGAGATGCATAGTATGTGATTTATGTGAAAAGTCACAGAAAATATAAATCACAAGTTTTTTGTAAACTCAGAATTTTAGTTCATAGTCAGTGATGAAATTGGACATTTCATCTACGAAAACTATAACATATCAATTAAAATGATTTGTCTTGATCATGGAAGTGGAGGCTTCTAGTTGATATGTTGATATGTTTTAAGAGTTAAGACATATTGAACTGGACCACTATAAGATTTATTATTCTCCTAACGACTGTCAATTGAATAATAAATCTCACGACTTATATTTACATAAACTCTTAATTCTAAGAGAATAATGAACATGATCATGAAGTGTAAGTTGTTTTGATATATCAGGAGTAAGATCTAAAGTAACGGTCAAAACCTCAGTATATTGGGCAACCACATTTAATGTTGATGGAACATATATTCTTAAGATGGAATTCATAATCTCTAAACGGAAATACAAAATATTCTATTGAGATAAATTTAATGGGTTTGTTGTTCAGAATGTTAAGCCTAACTACTTTAATAGTTATTAAAGTATATATTTATGGAATTAGATTTCATAAAAATATGATGAATAACTTAAAGGATTAAACCGAGTACTCAAAAATTAAAATATAGTAATTTACAAAGTGACAGCCTACATTTATAACTTTGTGTTATTATGAATATTTTATGAAGGGGTTGCATGTACAATAAGGTCTTGAAATATAATTTATTAATAAGACCTAGAGTAACTTAAAGGATTAAAGTATATATTTATGAAATTGAATTTCATAAATATATGATGAATAACTTAAAGAATTAAACTGGGCACTCAAGAATTAAGATGTAGTAATTTACAAAGTGGCAGTCTACATTTATAACTTTGTGTTACTATGAATATTTTATGAAAGGGTTGCATATACAATAAAGTCTTGAGATATAATTTATTAATAAGATTTAGAGTGCAATTATATTTATATAGTGGTATTAAATATAATTAATGATAACTTTGGACTTGTGAAAAGTTGACAGAAAAGCCTAAGGCCCATTGGAGCTAGTGTCTTATTTGTTTCCTTTTGATCTCACTCCAAGCCACATACTAGAGCCCAATTGGAAAAGCCCAAAAAGCTAATCCAATTAGATAATCAGTTATAAGAAGAGAAACATACAGAATTTAGTAAGATACGTGAAATGGTTTGTATATGAGTGTTGGACACTCTCTAATTCTCTCTTGAACAAATTCATATAACTGATTGAGAGACCACACTTCTTGGGCGTTAGTGGAATTGGAGTGAAGATTATAAGTGTTCCCAAGTACTTCTAATCTTTGTTTTGAAATTCACCACACCAAGATACATTTTCTTATTCTTGTATTCTGAAATTTACATAGTACATGTTATCAATTGCGGACGAAATAGATCCGTTAATTTTTCCGTTGCATATGTTTTTTATGTGATATAAACATGTTTTTTTTTTCCATCACAGATGGCCCATTTCTTAGCCTCATGACCTTCCAAATACTACAAAATCCAAATTCTTCTTAAACACATTTCAAAACACTCGAGATCAACACTACTGAAAAAAGAAAAAAAAAAACTCTCCCTCTCTCTCTCTCTCTCTCTCTCTCTCTCTCTCTCTCTCTCTCTCTCTCTCTCTCTCTCTCTCTCTCTCTCTCTCTCAATGCAATGCAAGAAAATACTTTACTAACGAAGGAAAAAACCAAAGCTATACAAAGGAACAAGCTTCGTCCTAATATCAGACTCAAAACAATAGGGGCATTTATCTACATTAAAAGAGCCAAAAACATTACATTTGAGAGACCATTTAGCTTCTACTAAAGAATAAATACTAAAACGAACTGAATTTAGACATTAGTTTAGATTCTTTAGAACCAACCTACTAAATTAGTTTTAGTTTACCATATAATGTCAAAAATTCTTACTGTGTGCTTAATGCTGTGTTTGGTACAATTGTACCATCGTATCATTATTCCAAGTTTTAAAAAAGTTTGCTAACTTTCAATTAGTGGCTTCTTTTCTAACTTACTTTAAAAAATTAATAATAAATCCGTTTACATCTCTATATTAACTTTGTATAATAAAATTCTAACCATTTCATTCTCATTCTCAAAAAAAAAAAAAAAAAAAAAAAAACTTTATATAATAAAATATATAACCTTATAATTGAGCGAACAAATAACAGTATTGTTAGGAATGAATGTTGATGGGATAACAAAAAAGACCATCTCTTGTTTGTCCAGAGGGATCGTCCATGAGCACTAGTTGGCCAAATGACCAACTGGCGGTCTGGACAAAAGAATCGTCCTTGTGCAAAGCACATGGACGACCACAACTTAACAAAGAGTCGTCCATGCGCATAGCGCATGGACGACCACACAACAGCAACTTGTGTACGAAGAGTCGTCCATGGGCAAAGCACACGGACAACCACGTAACACTTGGGAATTTCTCATGTTAATTACTTCACATATGTGGAAGATTCAAAACCACAACGCCTTGGAGCGGTTAACCAACCCATGATCATCGCCACCAATTTCTCCTTAGTGTTTAACTTCCACTAGCGGTTGTGAGAGTGCTTTTTTTTTCTTAGCACACAGGCCCAAGTAGAGATAAGGATCCCGGGCCCAAATACTTGTTATTTTGGTGGACTGGGCTTGGTTCACCGCAGCTAAATGGGGCTGATTACGAACCAAGTTGTGCGCAAGTCATATAAAGCTCCTCAAGATGAAAAATACAATTCCTCTTAGTACCCTGGGGCGTACTGTCGTGGGATCCCGGGCATACTGTCGTGGGATCTCGAGGCGTATTAGGCCTGTAAGAACCCAGAATCTCTGGTTCTCTGAACTATATGATCTTTTCCATGTTTATTATGTAATAGAGCTTTGTCCTTTCCCTTTATCTCTATGGGTGCTACATAAAAAACAAAACACACTACACATATCTTCAAATAATTGTTAGTTTCTTAGATTAGGATATACATTTTAATACATATACATATATGTAAATGAGTTTCATGAAAATGATTCTGCCACGAGGATCCTGGCCCCAATTCTCACAGACTTGGTGCTTTTACACAAGACTTGTGGGATTTGGAACTCAAGTCCGAGTGGCTTTGCTTGAGCTTTGCCTTCCAAGATAGTTAGATGAGAAGGATTTTAGCAAGAAACAGTAAAGGAAGACAATGCAATAAAGAAATGCACGAAATAATTGTTAGAGATCCTCAAATCAATATGAGGTATTTCATTATTTTCTTGATTGTGGATTACAATATGCTCACTAAGACGTGATACAAGGTTCAACTAAGTTCAAAAGTTACAGACTTTGATAGCTATTCAAGCTTCTAAGACTTGCAAAGTTTGAATTTGTTGAATCCAAGCATATGCTATAGTGGCTGTCTCTGGGATACCGGGAGCGGTTCCTCTGTTTTCTTTTGGTTTTACAGAGCTTTTCCAATGGCTTTGCTGTGATATCTTTTCTCCGATCAAAATGGTGATGAATGAATCTCCCTCAGCATGGGTTTTCTCTTTCTTTTATAGTGCGACTCTAGGGCTTTGAGGCACGAGCGATTTCTCTCTTTTGCCCCTTGTGAGCTTGTACTGTGTCAGTTACCCAGAGGCTTGTCCTTTCCTTTTTCCTCATAATTTCTTCCTTTTGGTCCGACTAAGCTGAAAGCCCTTAGCTGGTTTTCCATTTCAAGGTTCCCTCTGTTCGCTGATTCTTCAGCTATTTGGCCATTTCTTCCACTTTTCCAGTTTTTTGGTTGCACTCCATCCTTGTCATTTTCCTCAAATAGTTGGAACATTTTACTGCTGGGTTGAAAGCTCCTTCTGGTTACCTCTCTTTTTTTATGGTCTTCTCATTGTTGGTTCCTTGAGGCACAGCTCTTGCGTTTTGCTTCGTACTTTCTGATCCCACTGTATGTCTAGGTGCATGAGACCCGCATGCTCTTTGTCTTTTATCCCTCTTTTAAACTTGCTTCAATCCATTTTAGCTGTGCTGCACGTCTGAGGATCCCGAGCCTCTGGGGATCCCGGCCCAGCTCTTTCACTAGAATTTGCTGGACTTTTTAATGGCCTTTTTTGCTGGAAATCTGAACATATATAAGGCCTTGATGTTGATTCTTCTTGCTGCACGAATTGGGCTTTCTTTATTTTTTTTATGGAATGGGCTTTGTTGTGAAATTTTGGACCTCAACAGCGGTTACAACTTATATAGTCGTTGAAGAAGTTATGTCCGAAATCGCTAGTCTCCACGAATCTTGGGAAAGTTACTAAACCAATAACCGTTCCAAGGTTCTCTATATAAGGACCGGTCCGAATCGAACAAAGGTAGAAGATTCTGAGATTTTTACTCCCAAAAAGTTGGAATTCTATTCTTGTGAGAAACTGACTTAGCCATCGGAGGGTATTTGGCCAGTCCACCACGGTCACCCTTTACAGTGTTTTCATCTTCGCAGGCCTTCGCTACAGCCATTAGCCCACCGAAGCCGAAGTGTTCAACCTAGTGATTCCTTACAAGATCAAATGTCATATAATATTTAAAAAAAATAGTTTATATATATATATATATATATATATATGAATGATAATCTTGTTTGTTTATTATATATTGATGTATTAATATTTGGTTTTGAGATAAAAGAGAAAAAATTGCTTATAATTGTTTGGTTTTATCTAACATATCTAAATAGCAGTTTACACTAACTTTTCACACAATTTTTCTTTTTCTTTTTCAATTTGTTCTATAACTAGTTTATAAAATTTAGAAAGGGTCAACGCTTTTTTTATTTTTTTGGTGGTTAAGTGAAAGGGCCAAAGTCGTCAACCTAAGAATAGATATTGTTTTCTTAGAACAGGAATCTGGATTATGGCAATCAATATGATATATCCCGTAAATTAATACAATGAAATCCGGCAACATAAACAAAGCTTTAGAGTTTCAACATAAACAACATACGAATTTTACCCAAGTACATGGGAAATGGAAATACATTGCAAGTAAATTAATGGATCCCTCCCTCCCCCACCAAAAAAGAAGTAATGAAAGTTGTAGGATCGCACTGGATTTTGTGTGGGGCTATGGCATCTAATGCTGGTTGTTTCCTTCACCACCCACCGACAGCTATGATACAAGAAGTCATGCCACCATATGTGGTCTACATTTCTTTCTGGTTATGCAATTCATTCATCATCACTTGTAATTTGGGTATGGATATATATTGATAACGAAGATGACTGTTAGAATGTATAGTTTCGTACATATTGAATGCTCTCTCTGATTGATGGAAAAATTGGTTGCCATGCCTCCTACTCCACAAAGTGATTGTGTGGACAAGAAATATTGAATGAACATGTATGGTTGCATTTAATAGACATAGTATAGTGGTAAAGGGTTACATCAACATTGAAAACCTTATTTTAATTGGTTCAGAAATGATAGGCAATCCTTCACGATAGCATAGGAACAATTTAATGTACATCTAATTTAGTTTGTTCACCTAAAAATGAAGGTTCCAGTACCAGTACCCAATTAGAAAATGCCAAAACAAGTTGTATGTTTTCTTTTCAGTCATTTTTTCCTATATAGGCCATAAAAGAGATTGCAGAGAATGATCCTTCATGGTAGATTTCATAATAATAGTTTGACTTCTTTGTCAAATGTCAACGATCTTGTTATATGTTTCTCAGAGATGCAGTACATTATATATTCTAACGCATATTTTGGATTCTAAAGTACAAATAATATTATCTTTGTCAAATGTCAATGATCTTGTTATATGATTGAATTTAATTAAAAATTTTAATATTATTTTACTTTAAAAAATTGCACTTAGATTTTCTCAAATCACGCTGAAAAAAAAAAAAAAAATCATAAGTCAATGAGTTTAATCACTAGCAGCGTGTAAGATACCGCACAACTTTTGATCTTTAATTGTTTATTTGATAAGCTTCTTGAATCGAAGGCCAATGAGAGGCATGGCTTGCCTCACTGTTGCAATTTACACCCCTTCCCTCTTTTACTTCTTAAATAAATTAATAATTAAATGGATTTTTTTTAACCTCCCTAAAAAATTTTATAATATATACATATTATATACATATATATATATATATATATATATATATTTAAAGTCTAATGATCTTGTATAATCTACATGTTTTTCTAAATTATCTTTATTTTAAGTTGTACTTTTTTAGAAATCTTTTAAAATTAATAAGAAATAATTTTTCTGGATCTCTTCTAAAATTAATACTACGATCACTCTTTGTTTTTTGGACCATCGAATTAGTACAATTGTTGGCCATGGGATCTGCTTGATTATGGTGGCATTTGCATTTCACAAGTTGGTACATGCTCTGAACTTGAAATTTGCTAATGCATGCAGTTCTCTTTTATTTTATGTATTCCGACTTCCAAAGGACTTGTAATTTTGGACTGTGTGAGGTTTAATAGTTTGAAGGTCTTAATAAAATGATGGGGAATGCAAATACAGGTAAAATTTAGTCTGGGGACACAAAGCAGGTTTTGTTAATTGAAAGACCAAGATTTAAAAAAATAACTAATAGGTCTATTCACTTTCACTCTATTTAAGCATGGACAAGACCACCGGAATTTAGATCCTCTAGAGTTCTTAAGGTACTTTACCAAATAGATTTCTACAAATCTTTAACATTCTTTTTATGATTTAAGAGTCTAGATTCTATGCATTTCACTAAAAATTTTCTTAAAATAATAAAATAATGTTACAAACAAAATAATTAAATTCTCACGTTAACCTTTCCAAAGGGGGAAAAAATATATCAACCACCAAACTCCATCTCAGAAAATTTACATTGTTGAAGACTACAACCTCAAAAAAAAACATCTGAGTCAACTTGTTTTAACAAATTTCTCTTTAAGATATTTTTCACACAAGATATATATATATATATATATATATATATATATATATATATATATATATATATATATATAAAAGATGAACCCATAATCAAAGAAAGTTTATTTTATCCCAATCAAAGTCACCACTCTATATCAGATGATTCAGATCCATTGAGATTGTTTTGTTCAATACAGTAAAAATAAAATTAATAGGAACAAATGTTACAAACCCATCCCCCTGTTTGGTCCCAAGAGAACAAACGAAATTTAATGTGGTAGGTTGATTTCATTTTCCAAACTAGAAAATCTTAAAATGAGAAACAAACAGCTGAGTTTAAAAGAAATCAAAAGAAAAGGGTTTCAAAACCAAAGAAAGAAAGAATCTAGAATTTAGGGGGAAAGAGATTACAGTTGACATTAAAAATTGGAACTTTTTTAAGTGAGGGGCTGAGCACAAAGCACATATGCAAGTTGCTGAAGAAAAAAAAAATCATCTATAATTTTGTTGGAGGTGGAAACCAAATTGGGAGATCTCCATGGGGAGGGAAGGAGGTGATTTTTTTTTTTTTTCCCTCTGCAAATGCAAACACTTTAATTAACCATATTAGTCATGGTTTCTAAGTTTTTTTTTTTTTTTTTTTTTTGCAATATTATTTTATTATTTTAAGAGTATTTTTAGTAGAATGCTGATATGGCAAAATTTATACCTTAAATTATAAAAGAATTGATAAAATTTAAAAAAAAAAAAAAATCTATTTTGAATGTTCAAAATGGGTATGAAACACCCTTAAACATTTAGACCCCAAATTACAAAATATCAATTCAAGCTTACTATCAAACAATTAATGTGCGGAACATGAACATAAGCCAAATACAGAATTGGTAAATAATCTAAGCCAAATATAAACACATCCACAGCAGTAAATAAAGGTAAAGATAAAAGGAAAGAAAATGCAAACACACGGACAACACACGATGTGTTATCGAATAGAAAACCAAAGCCCTCGATGTAAAATCTCTCCGCCGCCCTCCAAGCGGTAAATAAACCACTAAAGAATGTAGTTGAGATACATGAACAGCAGAAGACCCTCCAAGCCTAATTTACCCAATGTACCTAAGCCCTCCAAGTTTCTTGCTCCAACGAGGTTGCGCCGAACCTATTTCTTCTTTAGCTTACCGGATTCTGCTATCAACTATAGCATCAACCAATGGATATTGGTTCCTTCCTAACTGCTTCCCAAAAACACCAAATGAACCTTCTCACTGATATGGGTATGGTGAGAAAATGATTTGGTCAAGAACCTCTCAAGGATGTAATGGAGAGAAAGAGAGTAGAGGAATTTGAAGAGTCTCTAAGGTCAAGATTGTGGATGAATCAATCTTGTTTTTCTCTAGAGTTTCTCTCACAAAATTCTCTCTAAAAGCTCTCTCCATTTAGTGGGTATAAGGGTCTATATATAGTGAGGTGAGAAAAGAATGCGAAGAGTCAGTTTTTCCCAAACAATGTGGTGATCAAAACAAAACAATAACAAAAAAATTAGAAACTAAAACTCACAAACAAAATTTTTAACTCAAACTTGCAAGAAGCAAACAACCAAGCATATACACACAATATGGGAAGTATTAATGCATGGACATGTTGTAATGCTTATGCATAAGTACCCTTCGTCACCCACACGTCACGTGCGTTTGGGGTGATATCCTTGACGGATTGGGTACGAGAGTTAGGACTTTCAAACCTTCATGTGAAGCTTTACAAGAAATTAGTGAAAGCACTGATCATCTTTATTACGTCCATCATTCTGGGATCACCTTTTTTACTTCTCGGTTGCTCACCACCCCAAGACCTCTTGTCATTTCTTCTTTCTCATGATCGAGGTGCGCTTGCATTGTTCAATACTCTCAGCTTTTGGTAGTTGGGTCTAGTATGTTCTTGCAATCCACAATAGTGACAAACATAATTCATTATGGGGCCCCGTTGTGGTCTTAGAAGAGATCTTCCTCTAGTTTCAACTTTGGCTTCTGATTGATTACGGGACTTATTAAACATCTGTTGATCAGCCACCTTCTTTTTCTGTTCAGTCTTAACTTTTTCAAGAATAGGCTCTTCTACAACCATCTCTTTGGTCTTTACAAATTTCACTTCTTTAGTGACATTAGCAGATGAGCTACTCCCTCCGGTATAACCCAACCCGGACTTATCTGAGAAGCGTTTTTGAGATGAAATAACATCTTCCAGCTTCTTGGAGGAGACCCTTTCTATCTTGGCTTGTGCTTGCACCACCTCTTACTCAAGAAATCTTACTTTGGTATAAGTTTCAGATAGCTCACCATTTAATGTCTCAATCTCACACTTTGCCTCCTTATATCTAGTCAGGAGACTTTTGTAATCCTCCTCAGCTTTCTTCATCTTCTTCACAGCCGCCTTTGCCACCCTTGTATACTTTCCTGATCTCTCAAGAAGTAAGGCGTAATTCTCTTGAAAACTAGCTGTATTTTTATCCTCTTCAGCATCTGATTCCTCAACAATCCCTAAGGATTCATCATCGCTGTGTTCTCCAAGTTCTTGTACAAGTTGATTTAGGTCCTCCGAGGACTCAACATACTCAATGGCCATAAATGCGGAATAATTTCCTTCTCCGTCACAGCTATTCTCAGAGTTAGAATTTGATGAGTCTGAATCACTTAAAGTAGTGGCATAGGCCTTTGCTTTCGACTTCAAATAATTGGGACATTCCTTTTTAAAGTGCCCATGTCTATTACATTCGAAACATGTAATTCCTTGTGAAGATTGGGAATCTCTACCCTCTTTTCTTCTGAACTCTTTCTTCTCCTTTCCAGAACTCTGAAATTTTCCTTTATCACCGGATTTCCCACTATTCTTGAGCTTTAAGAATTTTCGTAAGTTCTTCACAAGATATGCCACATCTTTATCTACTGCATCCTCATCCGTAGAGTCATGAGACACTCCTCTCTCATCAATTGTTTTAAGAGAAAGTGATTTACTCTTCTTCTATGTGGGCATGGACAATTCATATGTCTGCAGGGAACCAACCAGCTCTTGGACTATAATGTCGTCAAGATCTTTGCTCTCTTCAATGGCTATAACTTTGGCACGAAAACTCTCTGGTAGTGACCGAAGGATCTTCCTTACTATTTTCGAGTCCTCCGTCTTTTAACCCGAATTGAATTTTCCAACAACCACTTCATTCAACTTACTACAGAACGAATCAAAAGACTCATACTCACTCATCTTTAACTCCTCAAAGCGAGTGGTCAACATCTGAAATTTGGTGTCCTTCACTTTCTTAGTCCCTTAAGTTGTCTCCAGAATTTCCCATGCTTCCTTAGCAATGATGATATGTGAAATCTTATAAAATTCTTTTGGAGAGACACCACAGAAAATAGCATTTAAGGCTTTGCTATTTGCATTAGCCACCGCGAAAGTAGCCTTATCCCAAGTGGATTTGGCAGCCTCCGGTCTTGTCCAACTTACTTCAACTGCATCCCACACAGCATCATCAATAGAACACAAAAACGCCCTCATACAAACTTTCCAAAATGCATAATTATTACCATCAAAAAATGGTGGTACATTAAGAGATTGAGACCTATCCATCTCAAAGGGGGGGTCAGGGATCACACTTAGATATTTAAACCACAACAAGTGTACCCGCTCTAATACCAATTGAATGTTCAAAATGGGTATGAAACACCCTTGAACGTTTAGACCCCAAATTACAAAATATCAATTCAAGCTTACTATCAAACAATTAATGTGCGGAATATGAACATAAGCCAAACACAGAATTGATAAATAATTTAAGCCAAATATAAACACATCCACAGCAGTAAATATAAGGCAAAGATAAAAGGAAGGAAGATGCAAACATACAGACAACACACGATATGTTATCGAAGAGGAAACCAAAGCCCTCGGTGTAAAACCTCTCCGCCGCCCTCCAAGCGGTAAATAATCCACTAAAGAATGTAGTTGGGATACATGAACAGCAGAAGACCTCCAAGCCAAATCTACCCGATGTACCTAAGCCCTCCAAACTTCTTGCTCCAACGAGGTTGCGCCGAACCTATTTCTTCTTTAGCTTACCGGATTCCGCTATCAACCATAGCGTCAACCAATGGATATTGGTTCCTTCCTAACTGCTTCCCAAAAGTACCAAATGAACCTTCTCACTTATATGGGTATGGTGAGAAAAGGATTTGGTCAAGAACCTCTCAAGGATGTAACAATGGAGAGAAAGAGAGTAAAGGAATTTGAAGTCTCTAAGGTAAAGATTGTGGATGAATCAATCTTGTTTTTCTCTAGAATTTCTCTCACAAAATTCTCTTTGGAAGCTCTCTCCATTTGGTAGGTATAAGGGTCTATATATTATGGGGTGAGAAAGAAATGCGAAGAGTCAGTTTTCCCAAACAGGGTGGTTTGGCGGCTTGGCCTCGCGACTGGTCTGAGTCACGAGTTCCAACCGCGAGTTAACGGCCTGGCCAGCCTGAGACTTTTGTCCTGTAGTGCAACAGCTGGCGTGACCCTTCACCTCCCCTGTGTGCTTCTCACATGACTGCAGTTGGCGGCTCCCAGTCGCGAGTCACCCGCGAGTCCTAGCCGCGAAGCTCTGCATCCTTGCATAATCTTGAGCATTTCTTCACATCTTCTCACACACTACCCTTACAAGAATCCCACCTAAATACAGGGTTACTAAATGCTAAAATACAAGTAAATTTAGTACGGAATAAAGCCAACAAGATAGTTGATTAAATTCAACCTTACATATTTGGTGGAAGTCTAGAAGATCTTAATCCAAAGCCACGGTTGTGTATGTAGGACTTTGGTGGAAAAGTTGGAACTTATTAAAATGCCTTGGAGAAGTTGAAAAGAAAATATCTGGTGCTGGACAAAGTTTTTTTTTTTTTTTTTTTTCTCTCTCTAAGTAATGGTGGACAAGTTTCACATTAAACATGGGGAAGCGAACCAACTCAATGTTGACTTTGCATAACAATATGATTATTTCTATTTCTTTTTTTTTTTGGTAAGTCAATATGATTATTTCTATTTCTTAAAGCAACAAAACTTTTAATTTCTGGTAAAACTGTAATATTGATTCAAACGCCAAAACCTTCCCTACATGATTCTACATTTTCTTGAAAATCAAAAACCTATTATTACAACTGTCAATAGTAAATTGCAATAACATTACCCGCTACATATGCTTGAAGAATATTCTCAACACAAAACTCTATAAATACTAAAAGAGAGGCCGGACCAGTTTGCCACAACTACTAGTAAAAAGCAAAACTCTCTCTCTCTCTCTCTCTCTCTCTATATATAGTGATTTTAGAAACATGAGTGGAGGAATGGAGTCAATGAGTAGTAGACCCTACTCTCAAAACGGAGGAGAGCAACACACGACGAGGGAGTGGTGTGGGCACTTTCAGATGCCACTGCACTATCCTAGGTACACTCAAGCTGACTATGAGACCATGCCGGAGTGGAAGCTTGATTGTTTGCTTAGAGAGTATGGGCTACCAATCATTGGAGATGTTGACCATAAGAGAAAGTTTGCCATGGGATCCTTCTTGTGGCCTCATTAGAATTTTTCATTTTTAGGGGTTGTGAGTTGTGACTGATGACTTGTTATCTACCTTTGAATTTTTTTTTTTTCTTTTGTCTTCTGTGATGTACATTATTATGTTAGACAAAGATTGAATTTCTGGGGCAGTAGCAAAAGCATACATGAAAATAGCAATCTTTAATCCATAAGTAATATTGTGTCCTTTGTTTTGGTCTGTACCAGCTAGTAGTCTGGTGGGAATGTCTTGGGGTTTGATGTGGGAATTTTGATATTATTTATGTATCGACTATGAAAAGTTTGATAATAGTGATATTTGATGATTTATCCCAATTTTTCAGTTAGAACTAGTATGTATATTGTTATAGGTGTTTTGCAATTGGAGTGGAACTTGTTTTTGTGCCTATACCAATAATGTAGAATGATGGAAAGAGAAGGTGATGAAGGGGGTCGCGTAATTGTATTATTATGATTATTATAGTTACTATTCATAATCTCCCTTTGGGACTACCACTTATCTGGCCCAGTGAAAGCAGACAGCATTGAAAGCTACTGAATTGAAACCGGGGGTGGTTAGTAATTTGGTTGGTATTTGGTAAGACGGAAGTAGAGTGTAGCCTTTAGGGAGGAAGATTGGTCAAGCCCACCTTTCTTTTGTTTTTTATCTTTCTTCTTTTCTTGTGGTTGCTTTTGATTTTTTTCTTTCATAGTGTTTTTTATTTGGGAGTGGGGAGGGAAGGTCTATGTGCAGACTGCAGAACATCCAATGACTTGGTCAATCATGAAATGAAAGCGACAAAACCAAAAAAACAAAAACAAAATAAAAATATACAACAAAAGCAGTATGATCAATGTTTTGAATTTTGTTCCGTTCTGGTCGAAGCAGCGAAAAATCTTGTACTGGTATGCGAACTAAAATGAGAAATCCCCTTATTCCACATCGAATAGAATTTGGGTCCATTCTGAATCATTTTGGGTGTGCATTTTGGGCTTTTTTGTTTCCCATAAAAGCAAAACCACTGCCTTAAAACATTTGATCTTAACACAAGAGATGGGGAAAAAAGAGAACAAGATGAAGCAAAGTCGGGGTGAGATAAAAATAAAAATAAAAAAACAAAAAACAAAAGAAAACATAAGAAGATAAAAATAGGAGAAGAGAAGACTGAAGAGAGAATATAGCCACTAACAGATACATAGTGGAAATGCAAAAATTCTAGGACATGATTTCATGTAAAACATGTAAAAATGATAAACAATTAGTTATAGTCTACCACATAAAATAGTCGTGGGAAAGAGTGATAAAAGTGTGCTCCTTAATAAGTCTTGAAAATGAGATGAGAAGAAAGAATAGTCAAGAATTAGGTGATATGAGGAAATAAATTGAGTTGGTCGCGTGGGTGGGTTTGGGAAATGGAAAAAGTAAGTGAAAAGAAACTTCTTGGAAGGTTCTCGTATACAAGTACCCTAGGGGTTTGTTTTATTTTTATTTTCTTAAAAACCATAAATAATTGCTTTTTTATAACAATCTACTCACTTTATTTAACAGTTTTCTTTGAAAACTGTGGCAGGCCGAGATATGGCTAAGTTAGATTTCGACTACACATAATTAATTTATAGAGATAGAATGCCAGTTAACCTTAGTTACCCTTTTTTTAACAAGTTAATAGAGTGGTATTGGAATGTGTGCTTGGTATATATGTAAGTCAGGAAAAGCTTAACAATATACGTCTAGGTTAGATTTAACAATGCTCCTCGGTTTTAGGCTGAGGTGAAGGTTAACATTTGTTCTTGCATGATAATATTCTCACTTTCTTTCTTTCTCTATTTCTCTTCTTTACAATTCTTGATCCCCTTCCTTGTATGGATCTCTTTCATTTATATAGTCATCCCGATTGCATCCTGGCCTTCCACTTGGAGGGCCATGGTTTTTTTTCTCAAATACTTGTCCCATCAGGGCCTTACTAAAAGGTTTCTCTATTAGGTTGTAAGCTATGATGACACTATTCAGGGATCATTCCACCATTAATGTGGCTAGCTAAGTGGGTGCAGAGCATTGAATGCGAAGGTGATGGGTGCTTTATTTGTACTCTTCCTTCATTTGCTTAATGACAAATTTTCCTTCGTTTCCTTGATTGCGTGTCTAGTGGTCTTCAGAACTAGACCTCAGCCCTTCCAGGGATGTATCAGTATCCTCAAGTTCCTTTGACACTCCAATCTTTCTCAGGTTTCGTGGTTGTTTTATCATGTTTGCTCCGAGTACTCCTTGACTAAACTTCCCACAGTGTGCCCTTTTGGTCTTGACCTTTTCTAGTTCATTCCTATCCTTGGTTTCCATGCTCTTGTCCTCGGTTTCTCATCCTCCCACAAAAAACTATTAAATTTTTTATTTTATATAATAGAAATAGTAATAGTATATATAAAACAGAGTAATAGTATATAATAGTAATAGTGTGTATATATATATATATATATATATATATATATATATTGTTAAATAAATATAAAACAAAGTTGCTTTGAACCTTATCTTTCAAGAAGTGTGAAACATGACAAAGGACTAAACGAACGTTTATGCAAATTATCACTCACTAGATTTTATTTTCCAAAAGTACCAAAAATACACATATATTTATTTATTTATTTATATCTGCAACAACCTCAAAACAGTACACCGAAATAGGCCGATACTAAAGTATTCCACTCTAATTAACAAACTAAAATGAGATCCGGTGTTCATAACTTTGGGTATGATAGTTATAAAACTACATATTGACTCGTGCAAAGAAAGCCATCGATGAAATGGAATATTTATATAATAAAAGCTATCTAGCTAGTGTTTGGTTACTAGTCTTTTTGGTGAGAGAAAATTTGGTAAAAATCACTTGTGATCCCTTATATGGTATGATTTCATTTTGGTCTTTAAAAATTCAATTGTATTAATTTAATACATGTTTTGTTTGACATCATTTGAATGTTGTTCTTGTTATTATCTTTCCCATAACAAATTTTGACGTGTCTTACAGATTGTATATATAATAATTAAATATCTAAATTATTTTTTGTAATTGGAAAAAGATCACATTGCATTTTGTAATATTTAGAGATGTTAAAAATTTATTGCATAAGCTTTACAAACTTATGTGTAAACAATTACAAAAAAATGTAATTCAAATTTTTACATATTATTCTATTGAATGGCCATCAATCACATTTGATAGGAGAAGATTTAGTGTAGCTTGTCCTTGAGTTGTCGTCCAGAGAAGGTAGGAAGCCACGACGATTGAGCCTACTCCTACTCTTCCATTGTATCATTCATAGGTTGTCCTAATGTAAAAATGTTTGGTATGAGGAGGAAGTCTAGACTAAGGAAAGTTGCCCAGACATGAAAGCAGATGGACGACCCTTCAACACTTGGGAATATTTTCATAATAAACTCATACACGAAAATTTATATTTTGTATTACATTCTACTGTTTTGAAGTATAAGCAAAATCCATGCTTATCGCTCTAACTTCTCACTAAACTCTCAACTTCCAATGGCAATTATAGAAGATAAGATTAAATCTTCTAACTTCTATAGCAGTTATAGAAGTTGTGTCTAAACCTTGTAACTTCCATACGGTTTGAGGAAGTTACCAATCAAGTAACTGCTCTAATGCTCACTATATAAAGACTCATCTACAGCAAACAAAAGTAAGTTCCCACTATTCCCCAAAAGTTGGAATTCTTGAGTTTAAGAGAGAAAAACTAACTTTAGCATCGGAGGGTTCTTGGCCGGTTTACTCCAGTCTCCTTTGATCTTGTGTCATTTTTCTTTTCAGGCCTTCCAAACAACTGCCAGTTCATCGAAGCCCGGAGCATTCAGCCTGCTAATTTTCTGTGCATCATCAACATTCATTATCACCTTAGTTTGTAAGTATTTTGTAATAAAATTAATAAGAGCTTTAGCAATTTTACAAATCTTTCCACATCATTTATCTTTGTGCGGATGGAGTTCTATTTTTGTTGATGTTCTCCATAGATAAGCTTACAATTTTTTTTTTTCATTTTTTGTTATATAACAAATCTAATGTCACTTCTGTTATTAACTATTGGTGTGTAGATTTTTTTTTTTTTTACATTTTGGTTGAAAGAATTAATTATTTAATTCAACATATTCGTTACAATTTATTTGTGCATTTATCAATATATATATATATATATATATATATATATATATATATATGTTATGCTTTTAAAGGGAAAAAATACATTCTAATCAAATTTAAACACAATTAATATAGAACCAAGTAAAATAACAACAACAAAATCCGGATCCGGATCCTCTCCATTTCCCTTTGAAATGGAGAGGCTCCAGTACACAGTAAGGATTTCATCCAAAATAATTAAGGGCCAAAAACTGCACACGTCATTTAAAAGGATGACACCACACTTAACTCAAGTTAAACTCTTAAGTCTTAACTCAACTGGACAAAAAGACTTCTCTCACCAGCCATTCATTTCAGACTCTCTTTCAAATTTCAAAGTTCAAACTCTCTCTCTCACCAGCCCATCTGAAATTTCCTCTCATCTCCAAGGATTTTCTCTCTCCATCTCACGGTCCTCACCGTCGCCGGTGCCACGGTGAGATCCGAAAGTACCAGAAGAGTACCAAGCTCCTGATCCGAAAGCTCTCATTCCAGCGCTTGGTTCGTGAAATCGCTCAGGATTTCAAGACCGATCTCCGATTCCAGAGCTCCGCCGTGGCTGCGCTACAAGAGGCCGCTGAGGCTTACCTTGTGGGACTTTTTGACGACACCAATCTCTGCGCTATCCATGCTAAGAGAGTCACCATCATGCCTAAGGATATTCAACTCGCTAGGAGGATCAGGGGTGAGTGTGCTTAGAGTGAAGGATTTTGTGTAGATAAAGAATTTGGGCAGATCTATGTGTTTCAGGGGTTTTTTTTTTCCATGTTATGGTTTTTGCTTTGGTTGTTAGGTTTAGACTGTTTATCTTTAATCACTGTTTAAAGCTATAGTTGAAGCTTTCAATGTAGTAGTGTAGTCATTTGCACTAATGGAAATTAATTGCTTCTGCTTAATTTTGGATCCTTTGAATTAGCACTAATTGTTGTTTTGGTTATTGTTATCTCTGCTGGGTTGTGCATTTTTAAATATGCTCTAAGCAAGGTTACTGGTTATTGATATTTTGTCATTACGTTTTTGCTAAATTAAAATGCAACATTTCTCTTCCAAGTTGCTGAAAAACTTTGCATATGATAAGTATGGAAGAAGAAGAAGAAGCTCTGGTTTTTTTTCTTTTACAGAGATTCGAAGAAAGAAGAAGCTCTGGTTTTTCACTGTTCCAGGAGAAACAGCGAAACAAACACCATTGGTTTAACGATTTTCCCTCACTTTCTCTCTCTTTCTGAGCTAGCGAGAGAGAAAGTTTCGATCATTCCCTTCAAACCTCCATAAAATTGAAAAAAAAAAAAAAAAAAAAAGTTTTTTCCTCTCTCTCTCAAACTTTCCCGGCAATTCTCGGTTTTTGTATTATTTTCCGGGAAAGTGAGTGAGTTAGGGGGAAAATAGAGTTGTGATTGGATGGAAAATTGAAATCCCTGATTTTTTTTTTTTTTGGTTGTAGGGAACGGAGCGAGAGCCGAGAATTCGGTTGGTGTTTTTTTAAACACACATACATGCTTGAGATGATGAGAGGAAGAGGATGAATGAGGTGTGTGATGAACTGCTGTTCGTTTCTGTGGGCGGTGGCACCGGTGACGGTGAGGACCGTGGGATGGAGAGAGAAAATCCTTGGAGATGAGAGGAAATTTCAGATGGGCTGTTGAGAGAGAGAGTTTGAACTTTGAAATTTGAAAGAGAGAGTCTGAAATGAATGGCTGGTGAGAGAAGTCTTTTTGTCTGGTTGAGTTAAGAGTTTAACTTAAGTTAAGTGTGGTGTCAACCTTTTAAATGATGTGTCCAGTTTTTGGCCCTTGATAATTTTGGATGAAATCCTTACCGTGTACTGGAGCCTCTCCATTTCAAAGGGAAATGGAGAGGATCCGGATCCACAAAATCCCGTATATAATAATAATATCTTTTCTCTCAAATAAATAGTGCTCTTTTTCTTTTCATAATATCTCTACTTATAATATTTATAAATTATAATAAGTTGAAGAAAAAAATCATGTGAAACATGCGCCAATAACTAGTGTGTGTGTACACACACACACACACACACACATATATATATATATATATATATATATATATAGAGTTGGGTTCAAGTTACACCTGGTGTAACTTTAAGTAATGTTACACCACCCAATAACTTGTTATTATATTAATATTTTGAAAATCCAACCGTTGAATTATATGTTCTATATGTTCTTAACATGCATGCCAATTTTCATATCAATCGAATGCTATTTACTATTTGATCTATAAACTCATAATTTATGCCTTATTTTAAACTACAAAAATTTAAATTTTAACAATTGATTGATGACATAGATATTAGTTTTTGATCACCTTGAAATTTTGCAAATATAAAGAATATACAAAGATAATCTAATCTAACGGTGGATTTGTCAATATTCGCATCCAATTAAAAAATATTGAGTGGTGTAACATTGCTTAAAGTTACACCAGGTGTAACTTGAACCCAATTCATATATATATATATATAAGTTATGCTTTTAAAGGGGAAAAAAACATTCTAATCAAATTCAGAAAATTAATAGAGAACCAAGTAAAATAACAACAACAAAAGGGTATATAATAATAATAACATCTTTTCTCTCAAATAAATAGTGCTTTTTTTTCATAATATCTCTACTTATAATATTTATAAGTTATAATAAGTTATTTGCTTTTAAAGGGGAAAAAAACATTCTAATCAAATTCAGAAAATTAATAGAGAACCAAGTAAAATAACAACAACAAAAGGGTATATAATAATAATAACATCTTTTCTCTCAAATAAATAGTGCTTTTTTTTTCATAATATCTCTACTTATAATATTTATAAGTTATAATAAGTTATTTGCTTTTAAAGGGGAAAAAAACCATTCTAATCAAATTCAGACAATTAATAGAGAACCAAGTAAAATAACAACAACAAAAGGGTATATAATAATAATAACATCTTTTCTCTCAAATAAATAGTGCTTTTTTTTCATAATATCTCTACTTATAATATTTATAAGTTATAATAAGTTGAAGAAAAATCATGTGAAACACGGGCCAATAACTAGTGTGTGTCTATTATATATATATATATATATATATAAACACTAGTCGCTAATCCATATTATGCATGAGAACCTACCTATTTGTGTTGTAGATTAAAATAATCTTAAATTGATAATGAAACTACATCATTACATTAATTGCTCTTTTCTTATTTCAATTTGTGTTACAATTTGATGAAGAAACCATTACTTAAATGTGCAATAACTTACAAAAAAATTTGCAGACATTGCAAAAAAAATAACTAAAAAATTCAGATATTAAAGAATATTTGAATTAAAGAATAACTGAAAAAATATTAAAGAATCAAAGGATTCACTACTTAGAAATTATTGAAACAAAACAAATATATATGACTACACAATAGAGAACTATAAGAAAAAGATGGTTGCATTAAAAAATAAAAAATCCATGATTATAACTATTGAAATCTCCCAGACAATTTCAACTATTGCAAAAAAATGAACCCAAAAAATACTGATGTTAAAATTACAAAAGGCAAAAAATATTAAAGAAACAAAAGATTCAAAGCCTATGTGTGACTATACAGCAGAAAAATATAAGAGAAAGATATGTTACCCTCGAAAGAATAATTCATAGCTATAGTCATTGAAATTTCCCAAATAGTTTTAGATATTGCAAAAAAATAACTTAAAAATTTAGATGTCAAAATTTTCGAAAAGCAAAAAAATATTAAAGAATCATAAGATTTACTTCCTATAAATTATTGAAACAAAACAAAATATATATGATTACACAATAGAGAAATATAAGAGAAAAATTGATGACATTCACAAGAATAAATTATTTAAAACTTTACAATAAATTCTATGTGGCATATAAATTTTATAATATAAATTGGGTGGTACACAATTCAAATAATGTTACATCTATAAAATTGTCTAAAAAAAACTTTACAATAAATTCTATGTGGCATATATACACAAAAGTGCGCATATGTATGTATGTAAGAGGATTCAAACTTCAAAACAAACAAACTTGTATTAAATATGCCTATTTATCAGTACTTGTAAATTTACACTATTTAAAAGTGTATTTGTAATTTTATAATAAGGGTATTTTAGAAAATTTAATTTAAAATTCTTTTATTCCATTATCTTTAGAGTTCTAATAAATAGTAATAAGTATTACATTATAACATCTTGTATTCTTTGTAAAACCTATTCATATTCCTATGTAATCTTTTTTTTGTTTTTTTTTTTAGAGTCAATACTGATTATTATTATTACGTTGCTGGAAAATTAGAAATAACAACATGACTAATGTCTGTTGGAACATGCGTCATCCAGATTAATAAAGGAAAAGAAACAATTGCTCTCTTGGCTAAAGCATGGGCTGCACAATTGCCCTGCCACCTAGTATGAGAGAAAGAAAAAGTTCGAAGCGAACCTACAATAGACATCGTGTCTTTGATAATCTCCCCAGTGGATGAATGAGCCCCATCCGCTGTCCTTAAAGCCCTCCAAACCACCTCAAAATCACCTTCAAATTCAGAAATAGTTAAGCCCAATTCCACTGCAAATCTTGCTACTCTTCATGCAGCTAGTGCTTCCAGTACCTCCACAGAACCCGGGTAAGGAATTTTCTCAGCTAAGGCAGCAATCACAAGCCCCTTAACATCTCTAATTATAACCCCTACCCCTGCTTCCCTCAACTTGGCAAAGACTGCGCCATCATAATTTGTTTTGTACATTCCATCCCCTGGAGGTCGCCATTTTATACTTCCCTTAGGTTGCTGCACTTTTGTCATCTGGAATTTTGATTGAAAGTCTGAGAGGTACACTCTAGCTGCTTCAAAAAAAATTTCACTCGGCAAGCCTCTCTCATTCAATCTCAGCTTGTTTCTTTGGTTCCAAATGAACCAAGCCACCACCCCAAACAGCTCTAAACTCTTTGCCCTCTGTCCCACTAAGTTAATTAGTTCTTGCATGTCTTGAAGGTAAGGATACTCTGTTCGGACCCAGCTGAAACACGAGGCCCAAATGTTGTTAAGTGTCTTGCAACTCCAAATGGCATGAAGCGTTGTTTCCTAGTCCAAGAGGCAGGCATTGCACTTCGCTTCATCAAGAATTTTTCTTTTCTTCAAGTTAACCTTTATGGGTAGAGCATTGAAGCAAACTTTCCAGAGAAAAAATTTGATTTTATTTGGAACGTGGAACTTCCAAATACACTTCCCGAAAGCCGATTGGTGTAATGAGTCCAAGCTTGATGCAGCGCTAGAGTTGGCTTCCTAACACAACTCCTAGTAACCCGCCTTCACCATATACTCCCCATTATGACTATCTGGCCAAATGAAGCGATCTCTTTGGTCTGTCTAGCACAATGGTATTGTTTTGATTCGGTTTGCCTCAAAGCTCAAAAAATGCTAGTTTAACAGATTAATGTTCCAAGTGCGAGTGTTTGGGTCTATGAGTGTAGCAACCTGAGCACCTTTAAATGCATGTACATGTGGAGAAACAACCCTGGCAGACCCCTTCCCTGGCAGCCAATTGTCCCTGCATATATCTATAATCTTCCCATCTCCTATTCTCCACCTCATACCCATCGAAATTACCTTCCCGACTTAAGAATACTCTGCTAGGCATAAGGATCATTGGCAGCTGGGGCTTCAAAAATGGACCCCTTAGGAAAGTATTTCGCTTTAAAGACTTGATAAAAAAGAGAGGATTGGTCCTTCAATAGTCTTCACACTTGTTTTGCCAACATTGCATCGTTGAATTTTTCCAAGTCCTTGAAACCTTGCCCACCTTCTGATTTAGGCTGACAAAGAACCTCCCATTTTTTTCAATGAATTTTTCACTGCTCACCCTTTTGCCCCTAAAAGAATTTGCATATTAAAGCCTCAATTTCATGACAAAGACCCACCAGTAATTTGAAGCAACTAATTGCAAATGTTGGAATCGCTTACACCACCGCTTTGAGTAGGATCTCTCTACCCGCTTAGGACAATAGCTTCTCTTTCCACCCTTGAAGTTTGCTCCAAACTCTCTCTTTAATGTAATTGAACTTGCTTTCCTCTTCCTTCCCACCACCACAGGCAAGCCAAGGTAATTTTTACTCTTTCACCTCTGGTACTTATAAAAAAACTGAGATTAAGGCCTTTGTGTCTTCATTCATTGCCTTGCAAAAAAAGATGGTTGTCTTCTCACGATTTAGCTTTTGACCCGATGTTTGTTCATACAAAGATAGAATATCTTAAATTGCTTGTAAATCTATCATAGATGCTCTACAAAAAAAATGGGTGTCATCTGCAAAAAAATAAGTGTGAGATTTTTGGTCCCCTTTTGCATAAGGAAAATCCCCAAATAGCGTCATTGGAGGCTGCTTGCTACAACATCCTATTCAAACCTTCTGAGCACAACAAAAAAAAGGTATGGAGACAAAGGGCCTCCTTGTCTTAAGCCCCTTGATGGCCTAATATCACCCTTAGGCTCTCCATTAACCAAAATCGAATAGGTTACCGTGGTAATACACTTAAGAACAAGAGACACCCACCTATCACAAAAACCTAATTTCTCCATAATCTTCCCCAAATAGCTCCACTCGACTCGGTCATACACCTTACTCATATCTAACTTCATAGCCATAAAACCCATCTTCTTGAATTTTTTATTTTTCATATGATGTAAGGTCTCGAAGGAAACCAAAATATTATCAAAGATTGCTTTACAAGACTGAAAGGCACTTTGAGATTCTAAAATAATGCTAGGTAAAATATTCTTAAGTCTATTCGCTAAAACTTTAGAAATAAGCTTGTAAAGAATATTACACAGTGCAATTGGGCGATATTCAAAAACTCTTACTGGGCTTTTAACCTTTGGGATGAGAGTAATAAAAGTACAATTGATTGAAGGTGGGATTGAACCTATGTTGAGGCATGTGAGAACAACTTCTTCCACTTCATCACCAATGACCGGCCAAAATTGTTGGAAAAACAATGGAGGCATCCCATCAGGTCCTGGAGATTTCAGAGGGTCCATCCAATTTAAGGCAATGTCAACTTCGTCTCTCTCAAAAGGAGCAACAAGCACATGGTTCATCTCTTCTGTTACCACCAGTGGAGTAGCTTCATGGGCTTCCTCAATTCGATTGGGAGAGGATGAAGCGAATAAATTTTGGTAAAAATCCACCAAAATATTTGCTATGCCATTCTCATCCACACACCTCTCACCCATATTATTTTCCAATTCTTCAATTTTGTTGCGGTGATACCTGTGAGTGGCTTTAATATGGAAATAACGGGTATTTCTATCACCTTCATGTAGCCACAATGCTCTAGATCTTTGTTTCCACATCTTTTCTTCTTTTGATAACAAATCATTGATTTCCCTTTTCAGCCTTGTCACCCGATTTATAGACCTCTCTCTTATTGCCGCATCTTCCGCCTTTCTTAACAACTCTTTTTTTTCCTTCAATAATTGAGTAATATTCCCAATTGCAAGCCAACTCCACCACTTTAGTTGATTTTGACAATGGCTTATCTTTCCCTCCACCCTAGTCATTGCTTGACTGGGTGCATTGAAAAGCCAAGCCAATTCTACCGTATCTCGACAACCCTCTTCCTCCAACCACATATGCTCAAAACGCCATGGCTTTTGTCAAAGTTTAGGAATACCATTAAGGCAAATAAGAATTGGTTTATGATCAAACGAACCACACTCCAAGTGAAATACCTTGGTTGTAGGAAATTTATCTAGCCATTCCATTGTAGCAACCACTCTATCCAACCTCTCCCAAATTGTAAAACCATTCGGGTGTCCATTACACCATGTAAATTTTCCCTCCATAAAGCTAAGATCCTGGAATCTACATTCATCCAAAACATCTCTAAAACCTTCCATCTGTCTAGCTGGTCTTTGCCTCCCTCCAAGCTTCTTGTGACTCCATTTAATCTCGTTAAAATCACTTTCACAAAGCCATGGAATTGAATTTTTGCCCCTTAGTCTTCTTAGGCAAGCCCACGATAGGTGATGATTACTAGTCTCCAATTCTCCATAAAACCCTGTAAATCTCCACTCGTCCTCCTTACCCTTATTCAAAACACCATCAATATGGTTTGGGGAAAAGGTACCTAGAGAAAAATCCACTTCCTTTCTCCAAAAAACTACTATCCCCCCTCCTATCGTATCTCTACACACTTCAACCATACCACCAAAATTTAGTCTAACCCGAATATCTTCTAGCCTAGCCTTATCCAGCCATATTTTGGCTAAGAACACAACTGAGGGATCTTGTGCCCGGATAATATCACCAAGCTCTTACTCTATTGATTGGTTCCCAATCCCTCGATAGTTCCAACATAAGAGATTCATTGCTCTTGGCGGGGTTGACAAGCAGCCTCCACCATTGAAAATTTTTTCTGACTATCATGAGCAACCAATCTCCTTTTGTTTGGTAAGTCACAATCATCAATCTCCATGAAAGAACGTTTAGAAGCACCAGCTGCTTCTGCCTTAGCTCGATCATCACCTTTTTGAGCAAAGGGAGCTACTCGTGTCCAGGTTCTTTGTTTTACCAGACCTTCCTTACCCTCATGACTAGAAACCCCACCTTGAAAATCGGGTTGTCTTTCTCTATTAGGTTCAGCTGACATAGAACTTAATATCTCCACGTGACTAGCACCTGCCTCTAGACCCTTCTTCACGTGACCAGCACCTGCCTCTAGCCCATTCTCCAAAATTACGAGTAGCTTCTTAGATGCATCACAATTAGGACTTTCCACATGGACCTCTTTATTTTTAGCTGCCTCACCCCTTTCAGTAGTTTCAGAGATATCAACACTGTTTAATATTCTATTAATCTCTAGAATTTGATCCTCCAATGGAATACCATTATTTCCATAAACATCTCCACAATTTTTGCAATTATTCTCCTCATTATTCCCGCTATTACTCTTAGTTAACCCTTCTACTGTTTCAGGCATTGAAAACTCAGGTGCATTAATTGATTATGTGATTACCGCTTCAGAATTAATTACTTCTTCCTTCGCCGCTGTGTTGGTCTGGTTGGCTTGACTCCAGTACTCTTTCCACACCGGTTTTTGTGTCTCAATTGCCAAAGTATTGGACTTAAGACCACACTTCTTCCTAGCCTCATAGAATCCAGGAACCACCACCATAGGTTTTCGCCTCGCTTGTGTTGGTGCAGCCCAAATCCATGGTCAATACTCCCTCTCCCTACTATTTAATGTTCCATCACTTTCAATCCACTTCTCACAGTCCCTATCAGAGTGATCCAGACATCCGCACTAGTAGCATATATTGGGAAGACGTTCATATTTGAATGACACCCAACATTCTTCGCCATCCTCCAACGATAACACTCGACCCCAACATAAAGGCAACAAAATATCAATACGCACACGAACTCTAAAGAAGCTGCCTCGATCTACTTCAGTATCTTTTGCACTTCTATCCACAACACCGATTACTTCGCAAAAATCCTCAGCCACACCCCTGTTTAGAAAGCTCACAGGAATATGGTGCACTTGGACCCATATTGACATTGAATCAAGACATCCGCACTAGTAGCATATATTGGGAAGACGTTCATATTTGAATGACACCCAACATTCTTCGCCATCCTCCAACGATAACACTCGACCCCAACATAAAGGCAACGAAATATCAATACGCACACGAACTCTAAAGAAGCTGCCTCGATCTACTTCAGTATCTTTTGCACTTCTATCCACAACACCGATTGCTTCGCAAAAATCCTCAGCCACACCCCTGTTTAGAAAGCTCACAGGAATATGGTGCACCAAGACCCATATTGACATTGAATCAAGCTTCAACGCACACACCGAGGTGGAGCTCTCTAACCGTTGGAGGATTACTAGATGCCTATCAAAACTCTAGGGTTCACTCAACAAAATTTTGTCCACTTCTTCTGCATTATCAAACACAAATAGCATTGTATGTTCACCTGCATCTCAAACTTTAAAACCATTTTTGGCTCACCCCAAAGGGTTGAAGGTGCTCACAATGGCCTCAATGTTCAACACACATTTTGTTAGAAATTTTGCCACGAGAGTAAACTCTTGAGTGGCTTGATCCTTCTTCACCGCCAGTTTGCCTCCTTCCCTATCATTGAGAGACAAATTGCGCCATTGTTTCGTCAAATTCTCCATACTTCCTCTCGTGTTTCCCAGACCCAAAAAGAAAAAATACCACCCACTAGCCCTACCAGTAAAACTAGTTACCCTAGGGAACCCTACAACCTTACAAGAAGGGACAAACACTTCTTCTGCCTAAGAGACAAAGAGCCAAGGACCCCTCCCTTAAAGTCAAAGAAACTTTTACACAAGTTTAGGACAGTTAGAGGCCTTTATGTAATCTTGTGCTAACTGCTAACATTTTTTTTTTTAATAATGATTATAATGTGGAAAATTATGAGGCCTCCAAGATGAGGTGTCACAATATTATTAAGTCAACAAACAGTCAACCATGCTCCAGTTTTATATTTTTAATTTTTTTTCTTTAGAGAGTTTCAACCTATAGCGTCCGCTTCTAATGATGACTCTTTATCATCAAACTAATGATTATGATGTGGAAAATTATGAGGCCTCCAAGATGAGGTGTCACAATATTATTAAGTCAACAAAAAGTCAACTATGCTTTAGTGTAGGCAGGGATTGAACCCCAGATATCTTATTCAACTATCAAAGATTTTACTAGTTAAACTAACTGAAACTTACTACACACACACACACATCTAGTATAACTCTAAACAATTAAACAATGTAACACCAATTACTATTTTTTAATTAGATGTGAATTTTGACAAATCGATTGTTGGATTACATTATCTTTGTATATTCTTCATGCTTGCAAAATTTCAAGGTAATCAAAGATTTATAGTCATGTCATCTTTCAGTTGTATAAATTCAAGTTTTGTATTTTAAATAATGCATAAAAGCTCAGTTTATGGAATCAAATGGTAAATAACATTCGATTAGTATGAAAATTGGCATGTGTGTTTAAAACATATAAAACATATAATCCAACGGTGGAATTTTCAATATATAAATTCATTAAAAAATTACTGGTTGGTGTAATATTGCTTTGAGTTATACCAGGTATAACTTGAACCCAACCCATATATATTATCAATACATGCATAACAACCAACTAGACTCATCACACGCGCTTTGTGCATGCAATAATACTCTTTTTTTATTTATTTGTTTTTTTGGTTTAATGTTATAATGTTTAAAAGTGATATATAAATAATCATTTGTATTTTTTTTTTTTTAAGAAAGAAGTAAGGTAATTTAGAATAATGTTTAAAAATAAAATAGAGATAGTATCCTAAGTTTTAGGCTGAATAGAGAAGATAAAGGAAAAACCCCAAAACTTAGGAATAGTAAATTACTTTTTTAACCAATTTGTGTTTTTTAATTTGAAATTATTTAACTAAAAGATAGGGGTATTTTAGATAATTTAAGAATTTGTGTTTGGATATTTAAGTACGCAAAATTTTGAAACCAAAATAGGAAATCCTATTATTAATAGAATTGATAACAAGTACATTTAGATCGTTTTTAAAATAAATTATTCTTATTGGTTTATTTCATTAAAACATGAAATTAGAGAGTTGCTAGCCCAAGAAGAAAAACTATGGCAGCAAAGGGCCAAGGCAACCTAGTTGAAGGAAGGAGGGATCAGAATTCCAACTATTTTCATAGCAGAGCTTCTCACAGGTTTAGGCAAAATTTGATAAAAGGTTGAGGAGGGCAGATGGCTCATGGTGCGAAGATGATGATCAAGTGGCTGCCTTATTTGTGGAATTCTACCAGGATTTATTTCAGACATCAAATCCAAACCATATTGATGAAGTGTGGGAGGATACTACCCGGTCAGTCTCTACAACAATGAACTCCATGCTGGTTGGGGAATTTACCAAGATGGAAGTGGACTATGCTTTGAAACAAATGTCACCATTAAAAGCCCCAAGCCCGGATGGCATGCCCCCGGTCTTCTATCAACACTTTTGGAAGATATTGGCAACAATGTGTCAAGTGTTGTTCTATCAGTGCTTAATACAAGTATTATTCCACCTAGTATTAATCATACCTATATTACCTTGATTCCAAAAGTAAAGAGCCCGGAGCGTGTATATGAATTTAGACCTATTGCTTTATGTAACATTTTGTATAAGCTTGTGTCTAAGGTACTAGCAAATAAATTGAAAAAGATCCTACCAGATATTATTTCTGAATCACAGAGTGTCTTCCAAACAAATAAGGCTATCTCGGATAATATATTGGTAACCTTTGAATCTCTACATCACATGAAATTAAGGAAGGGGGGTAAGAGTGGATTCATGGCTATGAAACTCGATATGAGTAAAGCCAATGATCTAATGGAGTGGGTCTTTCTTGAAAAACTTATGGAGAAGATGGGCTTTGATAGGAAATGGATTAGTTTGGTAATGGCTTGTATCAATACTGTCTCATACTTTATTTTGGTTAATGGGGAACCTAGAGGTAATATTAAACCTTCAAGGGGAATTAGACAAGAGGACACCCTTATCTCCTTATCTATTTCTTCTTTGTTCCAAAGGGTTAAATGGGCTAATTAACAAAGTTGTAGTTGATGGTAAGATGAAGGGTTCTTCACTGTGCAAAAATGGCCCCCAAATATCTCATTTGTTTTTTGTAGATGGCAGTCTGATTTTTTGCTGAGCAGATTTGGAGGAAGTGAAATCTTTTCAATCTTTGCTGAAGCAATATGAAAGGGCCTTGGTCAACATGCGGAATTAAAAGAATATGAGAAATACTTAAGGCTTCCAGCAGTGGTAGGGAAAAATAGAAGAGCAAGCCTAAACTACATAAAAGAGAGAGTGTGGGGGAAACTTCAAGGGTGGAAGGAAAAATTACTCTCTCAAGCCGGAAGAGAAGTGCTGTTGAAGCAGTTGTGCAAGCTATACCCACCTTTACTATGAGTTGCTTTAAATTACCCATAAGCCTCTGTCATGACATCGAAGCAATGATACAAAAATTTTGGTGGGGTCAACACGGAGATAGGAGGAAAATTCATTGGAAAAGTTGGAAATCTTTGTGCCAACCAAAATCCAAAGGTGGTATGGGGTTTCGAGAATTGAAAAAATTCAATGAGGCAATGCTAGGAAAGCAAGTGTGGCGACTTATACATCACATGGATTCTCTCTTTTATAGGGTGTTCAAGGCTAAGTATTTTCCAAATGGATCAATTTTTTAGGCGAGAATGAAGTCTGGGTCGTATGCGTGGTAGAGTATCCTCCGGGCTAGAAGGGTTATCAATCTAGGAACAAAGTGGCTAATGGGTGATGGCAAATCTGTCCACATTTATAAGGACAATTGGTTGCCTGGGGAGGGTAGTGGCCGAATTGTCTCAGCACCAAATTTACTGCACAACGAAGTAATGGTGTTTGTTTTTAGACCCCTTAAACACAATTGGATTAACCTAGTTTATTAGCCAAGTTATTGCTTAGTCCAATTCCAAATCTAGGTTAACACAATCATACAATCATATCAATGTAAAGTGCGGAATATAAAGAACACAAAGATATAATGACCCAGGAAACCAAACCGGTAAAAAACTTGGCGAGGATTTAACCTAGCTATCCTCAAGGTAAACCTAAATCCACTAATGAAAGAATTAAAGTTTTACAATAGCGACTTAGACCACTAACATCCTATTGCCACCCACCAGTAGAAAACTTACTGACACGACCACGTGTAAGCTCCGTGACCACGGACTCCTTCTTTCTTGGATTCTCCAGCAAGTACAAGCACACTCGCTTTTGTATCTTTAAGCTCTTTAGTGCAGCAACTGAATGATCATCAAGCTCTCAATCAAATCTCCTTCTTGATAATCCTAAGCATGTGTGACTGCAACTACCTCTTAGATCTCACAAGAGATTCACACACATAGCAAATAGAGTAATCTCAAAAACGTGGCTAGAGTTTGCTTTTTATACCTAGGGCAAAACATAAAACCCTACACATCATATGGGCTTAGAGCTGAGTTGGAAAATTCTACAGAAAAACATTCTACCCAACTTTCGATCGATCGAGCCAGTCAGAATTGCACACTCAATTCTGCAGTTAACTCGATTCTAACTTTACATAAAAGACATACTTTGAGCAAGTCCAAAACAAGACTAAACACCTATTTTGATCATGGTTTGCCAACAATACAAATTAGAGTTCTAATACATTAGTTCCTAAGTACTTAAAACCTAACAAACTCCCCATTTGGTAATCCGTGACAAAACACAAACACAATGCTCAAAGTTACAAGTAAAAGCCCTTTTAAAAAAATAATGCCCATTACAAAAAATTCAACCTAACAACTATCCATCAGTTGCAAGTGTAGACAGCAGCACGACTGAATCAACCTATATATTTCCTGAAACACTTAAAAAAAACGCATAAACGCATGTGTGGAAAATACAAGTAAAACAAAAATAAAATCTTGACTTCACAAAACACAAAACAAAGACATATATCATGAATAACTCATAAATATAAATCAATGAGCAGTGAAATAAGAAAAATATATAACAATGTATCTCCCCCTAACATGAATAGCCCAAAAACAATACATCAAGGGCCAAAAAATGATGCATACACTGTGAAGCACCTAGATACAATCTAAACTCCACAAGCTCCATCAAACAAAAATCTCCCCCTAACTACAAAAATCCTTTACAGGTGTCCAATGTACTACCCCTTTTTATGACGGAATGCCAAAGAGCAATCAGAATCCATCATCAAAAGGAGGTGGCGAAGGCGAACGTCGAAGATGCGCCAAATCTGCTCGCAAAGCACGAAGCTCATCAAGCATGTCCACCAAAATCTGACCATGAGCTGCCTGAACGGTCATGATAGTCTCCAAGGTACGACGAATGTCAAAGTCATCCGAAGGAGGTGGAGGAACATCAGCAGCAGCAGCAGCAACAGGATCAGTAAACGCCTCACGAGCAGTAGGACCTGTAGAAGAAGGAGGGGGTGTGGTACCAGAAGGCTTAACACAAGGGCATTTAGAGCTCTCTCTCAAATGAGCAGCCCTCTACCTAAGGAATAAGGCACCTATGGGAGCAATTATGTGTACAGGCTCAAAAGCGGAGAAATCCTCTAAACCAAGATACAACAAAATCCTATGAATGAAAACATGATGAACAAGAGCATGAGACGTAGATGAACTCCTATGAACTTCATTCAAAGAATGAAGAAACAAATGAGGAAGACTAATAGGAGCATCCATAACAAAAGTGTACAAAAATGCACATCACTCCAAAGGAATGATGTGCAGATGAAAGATGGGCCACAAGGAATGACAAGCTATCCTAAAGAAAAAAGTAGTGAACCTCAGTAAGCTCAGCAGTGATGATCCGAGGATCAGAACCCTACTGGATAGGAGTCCCAGTGATGTAAGACATGATGTCGTCCAAGGGCGGAGACTCATCATAGGGATAGATAGGGTGCAGGACCAACGGTACCTCAAGAGCATCAGCCACTACATTAGGAGTAATGGTGAACTTTACACCTCGTATCCAACTCTTTACTAAAGTGTTGGAATCATAGATGTGGATAGAGAGGTTCGAGAAGAACTCTCTAATCACGGTAGCTGAAGGTGGATGACTAATATCCATCAAAGGTAGCCAACCCCTACGCTCAAAATTACCCCTAATGGCTGGATCAATCTCATCTAACAACACTTTACGCTCAGCCCATATCTTTCTCTTAAGGTTCAAAGACTCATAGGTTTCCTCATTCTTCGCACTAGGAAATCTCACACTATTAAAGGTAGGAGAAGGGGGTGAGGGAGCGGACCTATGAGCTCTAGTCTTCCTAGGCATGGTGCTAGGGTAAGGACAAAAGTCACAAGAGAAAGAACAAAAAAAATCAAAAAGAAAAACCAAGGGCAGATTGCAAGTTAGCACAAAACAATATAGAAATAACAATCTATATGATGCATGAACAGATAAATGTCATGATGCATGATCTAATGCAGTGATAACAAGTTCAATTTAAGTTTAGAATCACAAAATTGGCTTGAGCATAGAGTTTATAATAAAAACCCCAAAATTTTGAAAAACCACTTGTTCAAGTTGTACTAAATTGACCAATTGATCATCACATGAGATAGAAAACAGTTTACAATGATCAAATTAATCAATCCAACAAGCCAATTTCATCAATTAAACTCAATTTGAACAAAATCCCCAATTTAGATATATTTCAGGTCCTAGAAATTTCAATTTCTCACAATTCACCAAATTGATCAAATTAATCATCATAGATCATGTTTATAACATCCCCCCAACAAAAACCCATTGATCAATTTCAAGTAAACAAGCTTGAATCATCAAAAACCCAAAAATTCTTAGGTTCAAAATTTCCCAAATAAAATGCATGAAAAATGCATGAAACATGAAAATAAATGCAAAAGGAAGGGTAATATAGTCTTACCGGCCTTTGGAGAGAAAAGCCTTGCAAAAAGAAACGGCGGAAAACAACAACAAAAAATCTTGATTGGAGCCTTGACCAATCGAATAGAGAGAGAAAGTGTTTGAACACGTGAGAATCAAGTTTTTTAAAAAAACTTTCCATACGATTTTCGATCGATCGAAATTTAGGTTCAATCGATCGAAAATGCTTCGATTGATCCAACATCAATCGAGCATCGATCAAAACAAACCGAGGCTGACCAAAACTTTTAATCGCAATTTCGATTGATCGAAGAACAGATTCGATCGATTGAAATTTTGAAAAAAAAAATGGAAAAACAAAGAAATTTTGGGCAGAAACTCCTCAAAGCATTGAATTTTCAAAATAAAATGCATGAGTATGAGATGAAATGTCTTTCAAAAACTCAAGTTTTGAATCCAGTTTTCCCAAAAATAAGATTTTCAATCCAATCTCTCAAATTTTCAAGCATCAAATATGTTTTGCATAAAACTCAAGGAATTTTCAAACCTTGGTTGGTCAAACCAAAAACACACACAATAACATGTACAAAGTTTAGCAAAGAGTAACTTATGTTGTGTATGCAACTAGCAAAAGTTTGAGATACATGTGAGGTGATATGTAAATAGAAATCAAACACAAAATCTACAAAATTCATCACATGGAATTTGAAAGAGACTATCACCTAAAGAGTTACATCATATAACTCTCACATCTCCTAGATCATAAGCTTGCAATCATGTAAGTTTCTTGATTTTGCCTCATAATATACACACCAATTTTATTTGATCAGAAACTTATTAATAATAGCTAGGATAATGTACACACCAATTTTATTTGATTTGAAGTTATTATAGCCCAATAATATACACACCAGTTTTAAGCATTTAAACTGAGGCTACACCTTATGATCTTTTTGTGCATGTGTTACACTTTTTCGAGCACAAAATCTTACGATATGCACTACGGTGTTCATAATTGGCTAGTGAACAGTGGTGAGATGGTTATTTATACCTTTCTCAAAAGGTTCAAGTTCAACAGTCAATGACATGTGACTTCAAGATCAAGACAAAGTGATCAAAAACCATAAACATATTTCCCACACAACATGCACTACAAAGTTTCAACTAGTAAAGTGCAATAAATAAGCTTATCCAAGCTAAATAAGGTACAAAGACATATTATGTGAAAATAAATTGACCAACCTTGTTTTCAAAACCAAAAAAATAAATACAAAACACAATTTGCTTCCCTTTTCCTCTTTTTTTTTTTTTCTTTTTTTTTCTTTTTTGAAATAAGAAACAAAAATAGTCCTAAAATGAAATGCATGAATGTTATGCAATGCAAGTCCTAGAAACAAAGAAAACAAAAATCAAAGAACAATGGTCATAAAGAGTAGAGCAAAAAAGCACAAGGACCATATCAGAAAGACTCAATTAGATTGAGCTTTTTGCATCCAAAACTTTTTAGATGCACCACAAGCATTGGAGTTCTTATTCACATTAGAATGATTTCCAACTCCAGGATTGGAATAGAGGTTAGGAGCCTTTACCAATTCACCGATGAGTACCATAGGATCTTGTGCTTGAGGCATAGGTACTTTTGGTTTGTTTGCTCTCTTAGCAGCTTGCAGCTTGTAATAGTTTAGACGAAAGTGTCCAGACTTTCCACAAAAATGACAAACCCAAGTAGGCTTACCATGTAACTTGTCCTTAGAAATAATAAACTCCTTAGGTTTAGATTCTTTCAATTCAACCCTAATCTTCCTAGGAGGTGTGACCTCTACAAGTTTAACAGTCTTACTCACAACCTCAGTCACAGGGGGTTCAGATAAAGAAGAAGGAACAAAGTTTGTGGAATGGGGTACAAACATAAAGATGCTTTTAACAAAACCTAATCCAGATTTGTCAGAAGAAGACTTTTGAACACTCAGCATATGATCAAGTTTAGAACTAGTAGATCTAACAATAGATAAATCAAGTTTCAAATTCTTAACTTTATCAAGCAAAAGCATATTCTCAGTTTTCACATTGTTCAAATGTTCATTAGTATCAAACAGTTTCACAAGCAAATTTTTCTTTTCAAGCTCAAGAGATGCGGTTTTCTTTAAGCCTAATTCAACATTCGTGGCATCCTTTGCAGTAACTTTGCAAAGTTTATTGTAGGCTTCTTGAAGATCTACATCCTCAAAGAGTTCCCCATCAGAAGGGTTCTCTTCAACAGACACACTTTCATTGACTACAGCAGTAGTAGTAAAAGCAATAAAATTTCCATCCTCGTTAGAACCAGACTCATCATCGAAAACTTCATTATCACTAAGGTTACAGCCATAGCCTTACCCTTAGACCTCAAGTATGTAGGACATTCAGATTTCATGTGACCATACCCTTGACATCCAAAACATTAAGGACCCATAGAATTATTAGGGGATTAACCTACTTTTTCTCTAGGTTTTTCAATGTTGTTAACCTTAGTGGGATTATTCTTCCTAAAGTTTCTAAATTCAGCAGTGTTTTTACCTCTTGCCCTTCTATTGCTATTTCTCAGGAAATTCCTAAAGTTCTTGGTAAGGTAAACAATCTCTGTAGCAGAGAGCTCATCATCAAATCCACTAACATCAACATCATCAACTGACTTAAAAGCCATTGATTTAGATTTGCTTGTTTTTGGTAGGTCCAACTCATAGGACTAAAGAGATCTTACAAGTTCATCAACAGGGATGGAGTCCACATCCTTGCTCTCAATGATGGCAGTCACTTTGGGTCTAAAATTTTCAGTTAAAGATCTAAGAATCTTCCTAATAATTTTAGGTTGATCATAGATTTCACCCAAGTTGTATGTAGAATTAACAATGCCATTTAATTTAGCATAAAATTCATCAAAGGATTCATCATCAGACATCCTAATACTTTTAAATCTAGTAGTTAATTGCTACAACTTATCAATTTTGACAGCCTTTGTGCCTTCGTGCACAGTCTAGAGGATATTCCAAGCAGTGTGAGCAACCTCAACATTAAAGATTCTCTTAAATTCGTCCATAGAAACAGCGTTAAAAATAGCATTCATAGTTTTACTATTGAACACGGCTACTTCTTTTTGAGAAGTTTACCGCTCACTAACAGGAGTAGTGGGCTTCTCCCATCCATATTCAACGGAGTTCCAGACTCTCTCATCAATAGATTTCAAGAATGCCTTCATCCTTACTTTCCAATAAGCATAATTATTCCTATCAAAGTGAGGAGGAATAACAAGAGAGTGTCCGTATTTCATGACAACAGGGGTCAAGGATCAGCTCAGAGATCAAAAGATTTACAACAAGAGAATAACCTGCTCTGATACCACTTGTTTGTTTTTAGACCTCTTAAACACAATTGGATTAACCTAGTTTATTAACCAAGCTATTACTTAGTCCAAATTCCAAATTTAGGTTAACACAATCATGCAATCATATCAATGTAAAGTACGGAATATAAAGAACACAAAGATATGATGACCCAAGAAAACCAAACTGGTAAAAACTGAGGGAGTATTTAACCTAGCTATCCTCAAGGTAAACCTAAATCTACTAATGAAAGAATCAAAGTTTTACAATAGCGACTTAGACCACTAACATCCTATTGCTACCCACTAGTAGAAAACTTACTGACACAACCACGTGTAAGCTCTGAAACCACGGACTCCTTCTTTCTTGGATTCTGCAGTAAGTACAAGTACACCCGCTTGTGTATCTTTAAGCTCTTTAGTGTAGTAACTGAATGATAATCAGGCTCTCAATCAAATCTCCTTCTTGATAATCCTAAGCATGTGTGACTGCAATCACCACTCAGATCTCACAAGAGATTCACACACACAACAAATAGAGTAACCTCAAAAACGTGGTTAGGGTTTACTTTTTATACCTAGGGTAAAACATAAAACCCTACAAGTCATATGGGCTTAAGGCTGAGTTGGAAAATTCTGCAGAAAAACATTCTTCTCGAATTTCGATCGATCGAGCCTAACTTTTGATCGATCAAGCCAGTCAGAATTACACACTCAATTCTGCAATTAACTCGATTCCAACTTTACATAAAAGACATACTTTGAGCAAGTCTAAAACAAGACTAAACACCTGTTTTGATCATGGTTTGCCAACAATATAAATTAGAGTTCTAATACATTAGTTCCTAAGCACTTAGAACCTAACAAATGGTATCCCAGCATATCGACCAAGACACAAAGTGGTGGAATACCTCCCTCATTGATCAGATTTTTTATCCTTTTAAGGCAGAAAAAATTAAATCAATCCCAATTTGCTCCTTCACTTAGCTGGACCTTCTATTTTGGCTGAGTACCAACTGTGGTAATTATGCAGTAAAATCCGGCTACCACCTATTATATGCAGAGGAGGATAGTGAGCTGGCATCAGTCTCTGATGGGGCTGCTTCAAGATCTTTTTGGAACAAATTGTGGAATATGAATGTCCCAAACAAGGTGAAAACCTTCATGTGGAGGGCATGCTCGAACATTGCCAACTTTGAAGAAGGTGGTTCAAAAAACAATTGTTAGTTCTCCATTGTGTGCTTCATGTCTACAGGCTCCTGAGGACGTCCTTCATGCATTATAGGGCTGTACAAATTTATTGCAGGTTTAGAGCTCAGAGTTCAAGGAGTTAGCTACTGCAAACCACAATTTTTGTTCCTTTGCCAAGCTGTTTGGGGTGCTAATCAAAGAATAGAGAAACTTGGAGTAGTTTACGACGACATATTGGATGATTTGGTAAAGAAGGAATAAGGTCCGAGTGCAACAACCCGTGCTACCCCTGGACAGAATATCCTCCTCAGCCTGTGATTACTTGTCTGAGTTTCAAAAGCTCTATCCCAAAGCTGCAAAGCAAGTCTGACCAGTCAAGAAGATTTGGAAGCCACCTAATAAGGGTAAGGTGAAAGCAAACTTTGATAGAGCCATGTTTGATGAACTGAATGAAGCCAATATAGGTGTGGTTGTCAGAAATCCTTAAAGGGAGATTATGGCAACCTTATGCAAAAAAATACCAAAGCCATCTTCGATAGTGGTGCTTGAGACACTTGCTGCTAAAAGAGCTACCTATCTTGTTCATGAACTTGGATTTCAAGATGCTATCTTTGAGGGTGATTCAGAAATATTCATCAAGGTGCTGCAAGATGGTATTCCAACACCAACCTCTTATGGTCATTTGATAAAAGACACTTTATCTTATGTTAGCTCTCTCCAGTGTTTTTCCTTCTCTCACACACATAGACAAAGAAATACTTTAGCCCATGCCTTAGTTTAGAAAGCGAGACTTTCTTTTCCAGTTTCGATCTGGATGGAGGATGTTCCTCCAGATCTTTTTCATTGCTTTGTACGTGATTTTTCAGTTATCAAATAAAATTACCCAGGCGGGTTGTTTTCTCAAAAAAGAATTATTAAAAAAAAATTGTATAAATGATTGTGGATAACTCAATAAACAAAATAAGCCAAATAATAAGCGGGATCAAACTAAAGCTGATATTGAAATTGAAGGATTATATTGGGTTTGGGTGGCTGATATAGATATTTCTCAATATTGAGGGAATGAGTGTGATATCTGTTGGAAAAATACATATTTGTATCGCATACAAAATATACACAGCAGAAAAAATAACGGATCTACTTCATTCACAATTGATAATATGTACTATGTAAATTTTAGAATATAAGAACAAAAGAGTGTACCTTGGTGCGATAAAATTTAAAACCAAAGATTAGAAGTACTTGAGAACACTTTTAATTTTTCACTCCAATTCCACTTGTGCCTAAGAAGTGTGGTCTTTCAATCAGTTTATATGTGTGTGTTCAATGGAGAATAAGAAAGCGTCCTACACTCACATACAAACCATTTCATTCTCTTTCAAAATTTTGTATATTTCTCTTCTTATAACTGATTATCTAATTGGGCTAGCCTTTTGGGCCATTCAAATTGGGCTTTAGTATGTGGCTTGGAGTGGGACCAAAAGGAAACAAATAAGACTCTAGATCCAATGAACCTTGGGCTTTTCTGTCAAGTCTAAAGTTACCATTAATTATATTTAATACCACTATATAAATATAATTGCACTCTAGACCTTATTAATAAATTATATTTCAAGACTTTATTATACATGCAACCCCTTCATAAAATATTCGAAATAATACAAAGTCATGAATGTAGACTGCCACTTTAAAGATTACTGCATCTTAATCCTTGAGTATCCAGTTTAATCCTTTAAGTTATTCATCATATATTTATGAAATCCAATTTCATAAATATATACTTTAGTAACTCCTTACTAAAATGGTTAGGCTTAACACTATGAATAACCGAACCCATTAAACTTATTTCAAGTGAATATTTTATATCTCCGTTAAGAGATTATGAATTTCATCTTGAGAATATATGTTCAATCAACACTAAATGTGGCTACCCAACATACTGAAGTTTTGATCGTGACTTTAGATCTCACTCCTAATATATTAAAGCAATCTAAACTTTATGATCAGGTCCATTATTCTCTTAGGATTAAGAGTTCATGTAAATAGAAGTCGTGAGATTTATTATTCATGTGACAGTCGTTAGGAAAATAATAAATCTCACAGCGATCCAATTTATGTCTTAACTCTTAAAATATATCAACATATCAACTAGAAGTATCCATTTCCATGATCAAGACAAATCATCTTAATTGATATGTTATAGTCTTCGCAAATGAAATGCCCAATTTCATTACTAACTCCGAACTAAAATTCTGAATTTACAAAGAACTTATGATTTATATCTTCTATGACTAAATCATATACTATGCATCTCATGGACTAAATAATAATGTCCAAATATTCATGTTACCATTATTTTAGATAATAATAAAACAACTTTATTAATCACAACATAATGTCATACATAGCATCATATAATAGGATTTAAAGGGCACATATCCTAACAATATCAATATCAATATCTATGAAATAATGCCTAATAATTACAATTATTACTTATTAAGCCAATAAATCAAATTTGTACGGATATACTGTATATATATAAGAATTTTAAGGGTAGCTCCGGCTCCAATCTTGCTGGAAGTTCAAGACTTGGCAAAGGAAGCAACCCAAACCTTCATGCATAAAATTTGGAGTTATTTTCTTTTTCTGTATTACCAAAATATATATATATATATATATATATATATATATGTATATATAAGAATTTTGAGAGGGACAAATAACTACCAAAAGACTTAAAATGCAATTTAAAAATAAAATAGTTGTAAGGGAAAAATTTTTAAATTAAGGCCACAATATAATTTTTTTTTTTTTTTTTTTTAGAGAGTTTTAACATACTCCTGATGATAGCTCTTTATCATCAGACCAAAACACCAATCGGTTTTTGGTGTAGGCGGCCGGGGATTAAACCCCAAGTCTCTTATTCAACCATAAGAGACTTTACCAGTTAAACTAACTAGAACCCACCACGTACAATATAATATCAATAGAGTGAGTAAATCAACTTTTTTTTATTTATTATGTTGATCTCTACCTTTACAAAGTGAAAGGGGTAAGATTCTAACGCAAAGTTATAATACAAATTTTACTCAAAAGTCATGATAAAACTTTTGAATGAGTGTGAGGCAAGTATATATACTATATATACACAATACACCCTCTTAAGAAATATGAGATAATTAATTATTTACTTGTTTGTCTTTTTTGAAACTCTACCTTTATAAATTGAACTACTGACTTTATAGATGCTTTTTTTTTTTTTCTTTTTTTTTCGTAATGCACTTTATGATTATAGTTTTTTGTTTTTGTTATTTAAGAATCCATGATTATAGGTTATTATAGCCACAAGTTTAGGTGTAAAGACGAGCTGCACCGCCTTAATAAATTCATCTTCAACAGTCGTTGCGAAAAGTGATTATGATTTATGAACCTTTGCTGTAAAGTCGATAATTGTGAAGTCAATCATTTTTTGTCTTTAGAAATCTCACGTCTTTAGAAATCTCAATTTGGTTCAAGCTTTCTTCTTAGTCCTATGTTTCTTATTGAGGCTTGACGCACGTATAACTGTTAAGGCTTGAATGATGAGCACAATGCAAATTATACCTATTGGGGCTTACGATTAGAAGCGTGGTTTAAGAAAATTAGCCTAAAGATGGGGAAAAAAAACGTATGACTAAAAAGAAAGCTAATAAAGATTGTTGATAAGAGGCATGGTCCGAGTAGCACAGCCTAAAAACAATGTAGACGAATGACCAAAAAGAAAGCCAAAAAAAAAATAAAAAAGGTGTAGAAGAAAGATGTAGGTGCCCATTAAATATAGTTGGAATCAACAATATTGCCTTGTTAGAAGTAATACCATATTAAACCTATAAATAAGGTAATACCATATTAAACATATGACATGAGACACTGACTCTAATACCATATTAGAAAAGATAAATCGCAACTTGATACCATGTTAGAATAAGGTAGGATGTAGTGTCAAGATAAAGATAAATTATATGAGAAAATATGAAAAAATGTATTAATGGTAAGGTCATATAAAAATGATATTGCTCTTGTCATAATCAATAACCCTCTATAAGCACTGAAATTTTCACAAAAATCTTCACACCCCTCCTTTATTTATTTATTTTGTTTTTTTGTGCTGTGGTGAGTCCAAATCCAAATGAATGAATGACAATTCTATGCGAAAGAGGGTGTGAAATTTTTGAAAATGTAGCCTTGCAGAAGTTGATCTACCCCTATTCAAAAAAAAAGGGTAGATATAATTAGGTCACATGAACGAGTAAAAAGTTTCCCTTCAATATTCAATTCTATTTTTTATTTGTTTCTTATTCCTTTGTATATACCCAGCATTCTCTTGGAAATCCAATCCCATCACAACTTTGTTTTCTCCGAATAATAAATTGCAATTTGCCTACCTCGACAATGCTTGCACCACGCTCTCTCTCTCTCTCTTTTTCTTTTTAAATAGGCCACCATAGAGTTGCTCTTATTATGCAGCAAAAAGAAAAAACAGAAAAAGGAAAGCAGTGCGAAACATAAGAGGAGGAGGAGGAGGAGGAATGGAATCTGTGGTGAGGCCTCCTTCAAACATAAGTGGACACTTTCAGATGCCACTGCACTATCCAAGATACACCAAAAGTGACTACGAGAACATGCCGGAGTGGAAGCTTGATTGTTTGCTTAATCAGTATGGGCTACCAATCACTGGGGATGTTGAGACTAAGAGAAAGTTTGCCATGGGAGCCTTCCTGTGGCCTCATTAGTACTGTTGTTATGTCCCTTTCAATTCTTCCACCATAATTAATGCACCATTTGTCGAAACAACTTGATGAAATAGTTTACTGTGAGTGATAGATAATTACTTCTACATAGAGTCATAACTTTTTCTCCATCACTCATAATTAACTATTTCATAGTCCTAATAAAGATTGTGACCTAAAATAAAATCGCTTATGTCTTGTTTTGTATGATAAACATGGGACATCTTGCACAAGAGAAAAAGATGAATGTCAAAGCTTTGTTTTCTAAGATACATATTTCTTTTCTTTTTTTTTCTGTCTCCTTTTGGTATAAGAGGGATTTATCACCTATTGTTTGTGATTGATCTTGGCGTATTTTTGCTCCTCCTTTTTTTTTTCCCTCTCACGTGATAGGTATATTTTTGCTAGTTGAGCGTTGGTGTGGAGGGGATTTTGATAGTACTAATGATGTATGTAAAAAAAAATTAAGAAATAAATAAATAAGTAAAAAAGAAGAAGAAAAACCTACTTTCTACAAATAATAGAAGAAGAAGAAGAAAAACCTATTTGTGGAAGAACGGATGGTCCATCAGGGAGGTAGAATTCAACAAAAATCTCATTGCCATTACCATCTCCAATGCAGTTTGTGAGTGGCTCATGGTCGGATTTTACGACCCACCATACTTCTCTAAAAAGAAAAAGGCATGGGAAGGGCTCACGGCTCTTCTAGAGGCCCATCAAGGTCCCTGGATGTGCATGGGTGACTTTAATTTCATACTCAATGAAGATGAGGCATTAGGGGGGAAGAAAGGCTGCTCATCTAGCTCCAATTACCTCAACGAACTGATGTTTGAATTCGGGGTGATCGACTTGGGTTACACATGCAATAAATATACATGGGCAAAAGGCAAATGGGGCAGTGCCTCAATCAAAAGAAGGCTCGATAGGGGCATAGCAAATATTTCATGGAGACTAGCTTTCCCGAGAGCTTCCATCTCCCATCTAGGAGCCATTAGCTCCGACCATGCGCCAATTCTCCTTGACACCAATCCACGATCCAGTTTTGCTCACTGCCCTTTCAAGTTTGAAGTAACTTGGCTTAGAGACGATCAGTGTTCTGTCATAGAAGCTGCTTGGAATGAGAATGTCACAGGATCAAAATTCATCAAATTATACAAGAAGCAAGCCTCAACCAGAGACGCCCTTCGGAAGTGGAATAAAGAGGTTTTTGGAAGCTATCAAGACAAGATAAACAATTTACTACAACGCATAAAGACTGTTCAAGCTTAACCTCCCTCTGAAAGGACTGGTTCTATAGAAGAAGCACTTCAATCTGAATTATCTGAATGGCTTTTAAGAAGTGAATCTTTGTGGCGACAAAAATCTAGAGAGTTGTGGCTCAAGCTCGGAGATAGAAACACCAAGTTCTTCCATCTATCAACAATTATCAGGCACAAACAGAACAACATTGGCACAATTTGAGATGATAATGGCACATGGATTACGGACACTAACTCTATCAGGAGTCTATTCTTGGACAATTACAAGAATCTGTTCAGTCAGGAGGATGACAACTTCCCACCTCATCTCGAGCACTTGGTTCTCCCAACCATCACTGAAGTCGATAATTCTGAGCTTTCTAGAATCCCCACCCCTGAGGAGATAAAATCCACCCTTTTTAGCATGCAAGACCTAAAAGTGTCTGGGCCTGATGGCTACCCTGCAGTTTTCTACAAACAACTCCGACCGACCATAGGGAATGACGTCATCAAGGCTGTCACATCTTTCTTCCACAGGGGATCCATGCCCAAGGAGGTAAATAGCTCTCTCATTGTTCTCATTCCTAAAGTTATTAACCCATCCATTGTTAATCATTTCAGACCCATAAGCCCCTGTAACGCGGTTTACAAAATAATATCTAAACTTCTAGTTGCAAAGCTCGGACCACATCTTGACAAAATCATCTCCCCAGCTCAGTTTGCTTTTATCCCAAATAGATGGATTGCGGAGAACCAAGTCATTGTCCAGGAGATGCTTCATAATTTCAAAACAAGCAAAACCAAACCTAGACTTATGGCAATCAAGTTAGATCTCCAAAAAGCCTACGATCGAGTTAGTTGGAATTTCATCAAGACTATACTCCTCCACTTGGGATTCAACAAGACCTTCTCCAGTTGGATTTTTTCATGCATATCATCAATCTCTTTTGAAATTCTGGTCAATGGAGGCAAAACTGAGAGCTTCAAGCCTAGTAGAAGACTGAGGCAGGGAGACCCTCTCTCTTCCTATCTGTTCATACTTGGACAAGAGATCCTCTTAAAGCTTCTCAAGCAAGAGCTTAGGCAAAAGAGTATCAGCGGCATCAAGACAAGCAAAAGGGGCCCAATTATTACTCATGTGATGTATGCAGACGATATTGTTCTTTTTTCAAAAGCCACCAAAAACGATGCAACTACTATCAGCGACATCAAGACAAGCAAAAGGGGGCCGATTATCATTCATGTGATGTATGCAGATGATATTGTTCTTTTTTCAAAAGCCACCAAAAAAGATGCAACTACTATCTCTCGGATTCTAGACAAGTATTGCCTCTGGTCAGGTTAGCTTGTCAATAGGAACAAGTCTGGCATTTTTTTCTCCAAGCACACTCAAAAGTCTATACAAAGGGTTATCAAAAACACCTTCCATATCAAGTCCATGAAAAAATATGCCACATAGGAGCACCTCTCCTCTTGACCAGAGCTCCATCTAAGGACTTTGCCTATCTACAAACAAAGTTAGAGTACAGACTCGCAGGATGGAGAAGTAAGTGCTTATCTTGGGTAGGAAGGGCAACTCTCATAAACTCAGTGGCCCAAACCATCCCCAATTATACCATGTCCACCTTCAGTATACCTAACGAAATCTGTAACAACCTTGACTCAGCCACAAGAAGATTCTGGTGGAAACCCAAAAGGTCAAGATGGCAGATTTATGGCTTGGAGGTCATGGGACAAGATCTGCTACCTGAAGAAGCAAGGAGGACTTGGCTCTAAAAAAGCCAAAGATGTCAACAATGCCTTATTAGCCAAACTCGCATGGATGATTGCAGCTAAGAAAGATAGCCTTTGTAAGAGTATATTGAGAGTAAAATATAAAATTAGTAACAACTGGCTTCATTCCGACCCCCCCAAGCGTGCATCACCGATTTGGAGGGCAATTGAACAAGTAAAGAAGGTCATAGTAAAGGGGGCCTATTACTCCATTGGGGATGGAACTTCCATCAATGTCTGGGAAGACCCTTGGGTCCCTTGGATACAAGGTTTCATTCCTACTCCAAAAGAAGAATCAGCTTCACATGAGCCTATGTTTATGAACCAGCTCATTGACCTAGACCTCCACTGTTGGAAGCCTAATCTTGTCAGGGAGCTGTTCGAGACCGCCTCAGCACAAACAATTCTATCCATACCACTCCCACTCAGACCCTCTCTAGATAAACTCATCTGGATCCCCGACTCCAAATGCAGGTTCTCGGTAAAGTCAACATATCTTGCTACTCGTGATACCACCACCACATACCCCCCCCCCCCAAAATTCTGGACCTAACTGGGTAAAGCTGTGGAATTTGAATATCCCCGAAAGGATCAAAATCCTACTATGGAAAATCGGGGTCAACGCCTTGCCTACCAAGGAGAATCTTGTGCTAAGGTTGCAAATTAAGGATTCAAGCTACGTGTGTTGCAAACAAGAGATGGAGACAATCTACCATTTATTCCTCAAATGCCCTGCCTCCAGAGCCTTATGGTTCTCGTCCTGCTAGGGTCTCAAAACTGAGCTTATCACCTTACCACACCCTAAGGATATTGTTAAACTTGTGCTGGATCCTCCAGGTGGCTTCGAGACTGCACATCAAAAATGGCAGTCATCTCTTATGATGGCACTTACCATGGAAGAAATCTGGCACTCCAGGAACAACATGCTGCATAACTTTACCTCTTGGGATGTAACTGCATCTACCCATCTCATTCATAACAAGTTCCACGAATACTCCTCGCTCCATCTAGTCATCATCAACCCTTTACCTTAGCCTCCTCAGTAGTTTTGGACACCCCTCCCCCCCTCAAACTGGATTAAGCTTAATATAGATGCCACTATATCTGAATCCCTTGCTGCCATCGCAGTTGTAGCCAGGAACCATCTCGGCATTCCAGTCAAGACTTAGGCAAGAACCACCAAGAAGTCTTCACCACTCCTTGCTGAAACTAAAGATCACCTTCGGGCTATCCAACTCGCCAAAGCCGAGAAATGGTGGCACGTGATCTTCGAAGGAGATTCCAAAATCTGCTTTGATGCCATCAACAGCCCCATCCTCCCCTGCCAGTGGACTCTACTCGTTCCCCGTTCCAATATTCTTGCTCTTGCAGACTGTTTTATTTCTGTTGCTTTTTTTTGGGTCAGAAGGTCTTGTAATGATGTAGCTCATCTTGTAGCCAAGTCTGCTTTAAATTCTCGTCTTTCTTTTTTCTTTAATAAGGATAATCTGCCCCCTGCCTTATCGGCTTGCTATAAAGCAGATTATCCCATGTGTGCTTCCTTTTTTTAAGTAATACATTGCAGATTACCAACAAAAAAAAAAAAAAAAAAAAAAAAAAAAAAAAAAAAAAAACAAGAAATAGAAAGATGAACGAGAGAGAAGGCAACATCGCAAATGGATAGATCCTAATTCCTAATATGACTTGGAGGCTTGGAGCACTGCTCCTCATTGTAAGATCCAAAATTGGCATCATTATTTTTCATTATCTTTCTCTGCCCTCCTGAAAATAACAATAAATTTTGCCTCATTTGTGCTTGGAGCCAAGACTAACCTAGCTACTTTCATTATTTTCCCCATTTATATGAATTTAGTATACGTTTATTAAGGCTGTTCTTTTTTTTTTTCTTTTCTTTTTTAAAATAACCTTTAGTAGTATCAAGATTGTTGAGGAAGAAGGTAAGGCTTATCTCAATTGCTCCAATGCACTGGAGGCGACACAATGTGGACACATGTTAGTATCGTGTTGGCTTTAATACACTAGATCTAAGACGTATCTGATTGAGAAAAATTGTTTGTTATTGATACTAATAAGAGCCTAAAACTTTATAATACAATAAAAAGAAGGCTGAGATGATCAAGTAAAACAAAGGTAATATGAATGCATTTTTTTTTCCACCTTTATTTTATGACACCACGAATACAAATTCTCAATCACATTTTTTATATTCTACTATATACTCCACTAATCACAACTTACCTTGTATTCATTTAACGTAACTTATAAAATAATCATAGTTTCAAATGGGAAAAATAATATATATAAAAAATTAAACATATGGCATACCATAATGAGTGGAAATGGAACACAAAAGTGAGACATGAGATTTGTATTCTATCAATACGTGCAAGAAAATAATTCAATAAAGTGAACCCATTCATAATAAAGTGACTAAATTTATGAAGTCATCTATTTACGACAACAACTGTACTCTTTTTGTGTTTAGAACCGGTTATAAACAAAAAAATGACACTAAGCACAAATATAGTAGAGTTATGTAAAAGAACAATGCTCTCTCTCTCTCTCTCTCTCAAAATTGTATTTTCTTGATTAACGCTAATCAAAACATAAAAAAACATTAAAAAAGCTGATGTGAAAACTACACCCCTAAAATTTGGGGGTGTGGGTGCAAGCGTCTGCGAACGAGTGGGTTTCCTCATGGAAAGTACGCTTTGGCCTTGGAGTAGACATGGCGGAGGGTGAAAATAGAGTCTTCTCTTAGATTAGGTCTAAGAATCATACTAGGCCTTTTGGGCCACTTACTTACATGCATAGGTCTCCTCCTAGATTAGGTCTCGAATATGCATACACATCCTCAGCCAAAAAAAAAACAGAGAGAGAGGACGTGGCCTATTGCGCATACGGGAACCTCGCATAGAAACCAAGAAATGGACTCACTCTCAAAATTTGCATGAGAGACAGGAGAAATTATACAGTCCTCATGATGGACCACGTCATTTGTCCATCATTCCAATAAAAGACTCCCACCTATTTAAAATTACTGAGTCAATATTTAGTTTTTATTTAAAACTCCACAATTTTAAATAAGTGAGAGTCTTTTACTGGAATGATAAACCACATCACTTATCCTCGCACCTTATAATTTCTTGAGAGACAAAGAGGCTAAGGTCCAACAAGTAGATTGTATATTAGCCAAAAATAACTTAGGGGTGTTTGGTTAAACAAAACAACACAACACATACTTTTACAATATTTTTTTACCACAATATATTTTTACAATACTTAAATAACGTTACTAAAATACTAAAATACAGTTACCAAAATGTTAACCTACGCATAGCATAGCGCACACTTTAGAATTCTCCAATCACCAAAAATGGCCGGCTCAGGCTTAATTCAAACACTACAGTACTACTAAAAACTTTCTCTTTAGCAAAAAATTCAAAGTTCCTATTTAGACTCAGACTCTCTGTGGAAGTGGATTCCTCTTGTTAATTTCCCTCTCATTTTGAAACATCTTCCTCGCGCGGCAAACCCTAAGTTTCCCGAGAAAGTGAAGGAAAATGCCTCGGGAGATCATCACGCTCCAGGTGGGACAATGTGGGAACCAGATCGGGATGGAGTTCTGGAAGCAGCTCTGCCTCGAACATGGCATCAGCAAGGATGGCATTCTCGAAGATTTCGCTACTCAGGTTCCCCCTCCTTCTCTCTTCTTACTTTCACTTTCACTTTCATGTCAAAAAAACGAGTGTGTTGTGGAAGTATGTAGTGTTTTTGTTAGGGTTTCATGCTTATGCCAATGGCGATCGTTGTTTTTTACTTTTAATTGTTGTTAGGCACTGCACATTACTAGATTTAGACAGGAGAGCCATTAAGAAGCACGGACACTGACACTGGAATGGGTACGACACGGTGAATTTATGAAAAGTTATAACATAAAACGATGGCACTGTTACACACGGATACGACACGGGTAAGACACTCTAAATGAAGTGTCCTTGCTTCCTAGTTAACGAGGAAGGGTGAGTTGATTTAAGTCGAGGGAACAAAAAAAAAAAATAGATGAAACTTAAAATATCATTAGTAGAAAATGGTTTCAATGAACAACCAGAGTTTGTCTATGGGGATGGAGATGGGACAGTGATCATGCTGAGCTTGTTAGCACTAGAATCGCTATGGTTCGATGACAAAAACCAAATCCTTAAGGTGATCAAAATTCGTGGGGTTTCTCATACATCAATACTAAAAAACGATGCTGCACTTGAGGAAATAATAGGAGAAATTTCAGGTATCAATTCAATTACTGAGTATAATGTTGGGTACATAATTAAAGAGAGTTGTGATGTATCATGTAATTCGGCAACACCACAAGGGCACTTCAAGAGTTGTTCATTAATTCTTTGTTGATATAACTTGTTACCCCCAAAAGAAGGGAGACAAGCAAAAACAAAAAAAAGGTAATGAAGATTGTATTGATTCAATCGACTCTCACAAACTTATAACACGTGCGCGCACACACACACACATATGTTTTGATGGGGATTCATAGCCAATCCCAAAATTTTGGTTGTTGTACTGTGTGTTTTTGGTTCAAATTTGCATACTTGGATGCCTAAAAATGAAAATTTGATTCACAATTTATCTTCTTTTTTTCATTTTTTTTCTAGTCTTTCTTAGCTATCTAATGCCAAATTAGTTATTGTGAGGGTCAGTAGGAAACTTTCAATCTTTTTCAGTGAGCTTCTTAGCAAGTTATACCTTTTTCATCGTTATTCCAAACATAGAATTATTGAATTTGAAATGGTGCAGGGAGGTGACAGGAAAGATGTGTTTTTCTATCAAGCTGATGATCAGCACTACATCCCACGAGCATTGCTGATCGACCTAGAGCCTAGAGTGATTAATGGCATCCAGAATAGTGAATATCGAAATCTCTACAATCATGAGAATATCTTTGTTTCAGATCATGGAGGTGGTGCAGGAAATAATTGGGCCAGTGGTTATCATCAGGTCTGTTGCTTGATTTTCTCTGTAGATTCTGAACCAATGCTTTAAGGGTTTTATGTGTACCCAAAGCTTTTCATTTGGGGTCATTGCTATATCTGCAGGTTAATGCATCTGTGATATCTATGGTTCAAATTCAGCTATAAGATGGGTGAAAACAATTTAGTAGTCTTTTTAGTCTAATTTGTTGTTTCATCTAGTAAAATGGAAGAATTATAAATTCAAAATAATAGATAGCATTATTGCAAATAGAACCATTGCAATATCCATAAAAGAAAACTGAAAATATTTCTATTACACTTCAAGTTTCTTGCTGTTAAAGTATTGTTTCACATGTTCATACTTCCAATTTGAGTGTAAATAGTAACCATTTCAGTTAATCACTCATGCTTCAATCATTCAGAGATTCATTATTTGTTGGCTTTTGCAAGAAAGGTCATGATGTGCAATCCAGTTTATACTTTAAATGCTTAAATTATTTTTCAGATTTCTCTTGCTTGTTTAGGGCATATTTTATCTGCTTTTTATATCAGTCATATGGTTAATTTATGATCAGGGGAAGGGTGTTGAAGAGGATATAATGGACATGATTGATAGAGAAGCAGATGGAAGTGATAGTCTTGAGGGTTTTGTTTTATGTCACTCGATTGCTGGAGGAACAGGCTCAGGTTCTTACTACTCTGTCTTTACCGTTCACCTCTAAAACCAAGGTTTTAAAATATTTTGTATATTTGGGGACAGCACTTATCTTTTTACAGCATTGCTGAGTAATTAAAGTAAATCTTACATTTACTCTTTGGCATTATTTCAATGGAAATTAGAGCTGATTCATAATTTCTAATCTAGGGAATGAACTGAAGTGCTTTGTGCTGGGTGTTGGACTAAATTCAGATTGCTCTTAGCAGTTTAAAGATGAATAAAAAATGGAATTATGAGAACCTCAAGCACAATTGTTATCATTAAATTTTAACCCAATGATGGGTATCTTTTACTTACCTTTTGTATTTTGTAGTATTTGCACAGCTGCATGTGCATGAATGCTTTAAGTGCTTCCTTACTTGTGTATTTATTGTGTGCTCTCACTTAAAATGGTGCAGGTATGGGTTCATATCTGTTGGAAACTCTAAATGATCGCTACAGCAAAAAACTGGTTCAGACATATAGTGTATTTCCAAACCAGATGGAGACGAGTGATGTGGTGGTCCAGCCCTACAACTCACTTTTGACACTTAAGCGACTTACATTAAATGCTGATTGCGTTGTTGTTCTTGATAACACTGCATTGAATAGAATTGCCGTGGAACGTCTTCATTTATCAAATCCTACATTTGCTCAAACAAATTCTCTGGTCTCCACTGTAATGTCTGCCAGTACAACCACTCTGCGATATCCAGGTTACATGAACAATGACTTGGTTGGCCTTCTTGCTTCTTTAATTCCTACCCCAAGATGCCATTTTCTAATGACGGGATATACACCTCTCACAGTTGAGCGCCAGGTAATATTCAGATATGAATGTTCTTTATTTCATAGCATCTCTACAGAAAATTATGTTCAGAATTATGGCAGTTCTGTAAAAATAATTATGAATCTTTAATACTTTGAAATTTCTATTTAAACATTTTGACCTCATTAAAGTTGAGCAAGTCAGGAATCTACTATGTTTTTCACCTCTCTCTTTTTCTCTCTGATTGTTTGCTGTCTCATAAATTTTGTATTACGCAAGTTATGCTTATAAAGAAGTATTTCAGTAAAGTCTAACACAAATATATCTTTTCTTGGCAGGCTAATGTGATTCGTAAAACCACCGTACTTGATGTCATGAGAAGACTTCTGCAGGCAAGATTCTTTGCTTTTAGTTCTCCCATTCATGCACAATATAGCATTCCTTTGAAATAGATCTCTTTTGCACTTTGCAGACAAAGAATATTATGGTTTCCTCGTATGCTCGAACAAAAGAAGCTAGTCAAGCAAAGTATATATCAATATTGAATATCATCCAAGGGGAAGTGGACCCTACTCAGGTAATATTTGAGCAACTTAAAAGTGTCAGAATATTTTCATACAAATTCCTATACAATTGATTGTATGGATAGACTAGCTCAATGTTTTTATGTGACAGACCGTACTTCAATCTCAGTTTCTTTTAACTTTTGGCCATAAAAAATTGAAATTAGTATATTGCCAATGAGCTCTAGGCTCTAGCTTAACCAGCAGCCCTTATTAAGTTCTAGGGTGAGGTCATGTGTTCAAGCCTCATCAGGTGCATTTGTAACTCACCAATCAAAAAATTGAAATTATATATTATTAAGACTAGTTCACGTGTCTGCAAATTCAGATATCTTTTTGGGAGCCATATGTAATAGACTCTCATACATCACTGTTTATCAAAAAAAGAAAAAAAAATTCATTACCTTCAATTGGTATCGCTTACATTCAAATCTTTGGTAGTATTCTTGGAATAAATTTTTTCTATTATACACTATTGAGCTATCAGGAATCTCTATATGGCTTCTTTTTTTCTTTTGCAAAGTGTTTCAATGCTGCTGCATCTTGATATTTGCCTTCTCTGTGATCAGGTTCATGAAAGTTTGCAGAGGATACGTGAAAGAAAGCTTGTTAACTTTATTGAGTGGGGCCCTGCAAGCATTCAGGTCGCTTTCCATAGCAAAAGCAATTACTCCTGATTCTTTTGTAATTTTATTATCTGGAATTATACAACACTTTTGTCTCTTTTTTTGTAGGTTGCTCTGTCTAGAAAGTCCCCATATGTTCAAACTGCTCATAGGGTAGGACTCCCATGTCTTATCTTCAAGTTCCTTTTGTTACATTTTGTGTTGATATTCTGTTCTTTAAAGTTTATTTCAGAGAATACAAATTTTCTTAATCAAATTTTGTTGACGAAATAGTTTTGGGTAATCTACTTGTCTGTTTTTCTTATGAACTAACGTGCTATTTATTAGAATAAAGAGTTGAGCAAATGAGCAATAAATTTGGTGTATTCTGCATTTGTTAGGTCAGTGGTCTTATGTTAGCAAGCCATACTAGCATCCGGCACCTTTTCAGCAAGTGTTTGAGTCAGTATGAGAAGTTGAGAAAGAAGCAAGCTTTTCTTGACAATTACCGGAAGTTCCCAATGTTTGCTGTGAGTTGTCATGATTATAAAGTTTAATAGTTTCATTGCAGATCTAATTTTTCAAGTCATGGGCACTGCACCTGTTGAAATCATCTGTGTTTTTTACTTCCCTTATTTGCAAATTGCAATGTTGGACAGAATTTATAAATTTTATGAAAAAATATTACTGTATTTCAGAGGCATATCATATCTACATTTCCGATCAGCTACCTAAGTCGAGTATATGCATATTACTCTTTACCATAAGACCTTTGTGACTAAAGAGTAATATTGGTGATAGATAAGATACTCTTTTGGGGCTGTTCCAGCTTTATTTTGTTCTGGGATTATATTTGTCTTATTTTAATATAATCTAAAACTTGTACAGGACAATGACCTTTCAGAATTTGATGAATCAAGAGACATAATTGAGAGTTTGGTTGATGAATACAAGGCCTGTGAGTCCCCAGATTACATAAAATGGGGAATGGAGGTAGATGCCTACTTGCTTTACTTCTCCCTTATTTAATTTGTTTTGCAATTTCCTAATGAGTGTATTTTTTTCATGCAGGACCCAGACCAAATTCTAACTGGAGAAGGCAATGCTTCTGGAACCGTGGATCCAAATTAGTTGTGAACATATCAAGTAAGCTATTTTCTAGAATTCCTAAAAGATTGCTTGGTTTTTAGAGGTCAGCGCTGTGTCAGAACGGTTGGTGGCTGCCTATTCCAATAGTCACATTTCATCACATCGATGAATCTAAGGGCTTAGGTGATATTCAACCCCTATGTAGAACATCCTTACACCAGTGTGTTTTTTGAATTTGCCAATTGCCTCATAAATAGGCTTCATGGGGGATCTCTTCGTGATCATTCCAAGGGATTCTGTTTTCTGCTCTCTGTACCGCGCCATTGTGCATATCTAATCTTCTTGTTTATTTGATTTTGAAGTGCTATTCATTATGCCCAACTGTCCGCATAATTCAATTAACATGCTCTCTCTAGTGGAAAACATTGATAATTTGATGGAAACAGGTCAGCAGGAACTAGCCAAGTGCTTGTAGCTCAGTAGCATTCCCAGTTCTCACATGGAGAACCTAGGTTTGAAAACAACCCCCCCCGCCCCCCCCCCCCCCTCTATCATAAGCAAAAAGTCTGCAGGAACTGATATTTTATTCTTGCTAAAGAAATTATTAAAGTTACCTTTTTGCCTTCTAAGATAGGTTGTGCCATCATCTATGCAATGAAGGTCCTCAGTGTTGAAGTAAACTCTTTAATGGTGTGGTCAGCAGTGAGATTTTTTGTTGAATTAAGGCTAAGAGCCTAGGCACTGCCTAGTCTCTTTTATGAGAACTAGGATTGAAACCCCCCCTCCTCACATGTTGTAACAACTGAACTAAAAAAAAGATTGCCTTTTTAATTCAATAACATTATCATCCAAAACATGATGCGTAGGATTCTCCTTTTGGGCACTAGATTTGTATGTTATCCCATTTCATAGAGCAACATTTTTCTTCACTGGTGTATGTGAGAGAGAGAGAGAGAGAGAGAGGGGGGGGGGGGGGGGGGGGGGGGAGGAGGATCAGCTCTATATCTCCAGGATGTTTAAATTTTGAACATGCTCCTCTTGGAGATTCTGTTCCTATTCTAGGGTGTTGAAACTAACACAGCCAAAAGAGGGTAGAAATGTCTGAATTTGTTTGATTTATTGTTAATTATATTTGAAAGCACATAAAAGCAGCATTTAACAGTTATCTTTACTAGAAATTATTTATTTTTGGCCCTACGGTGTCAGCATTGTCCCATGGTAACATTTATGTAGTTACTAGTCATCCAGTTTGCCTTTTCTTTTGCAGTTATGGTGACTGGCTTTACTTACATTTTTAATGCAGGTTAAGAGTGCTGGGTGAAAAAACGTTGGGAGAGAGTGTTTTTTGAATGCTTGTGTATATTAATTTCCTCCTGCATTGTGAATTTAATGGTTTGTAATTTGATGATTTTTTGTGTCAATCTTCCGTTATTCTGCTTGCTATTAAACGTGATTTTTTTAAATGATGTGGCATTATTTTATTGAACAAACTAACACGTGCATGGCAAGTTTATGTGGGTATGGATGTAAAATTCACTCCCAAACTTTAAAGGTATAGTTGGCAATTTAGTCTATATTTTTTGTGTAGTAATTTTTATTTTATATACATTTTTATCAGGTTTTTGTGAAGTTTTTATTTTTGCTGGGATCTGGGGAATCTAGACAATGCATTTGCGGCGGAATTACCTCTGGCTTGACTATTCTAAGCGTTTGGTACATGCATTGTGTTAGATGCATTACTCATTTTTATTTGTGGGAAGCATATCTCCTTTTTTAGAAAATATATGGATGCTACCGACCGATGTGGCAGACCTTCACTATAGCATGTGCGTGTATCATGGCATGTTGTGTGGTGCCCATGATTGGATTAACAACCGTCTGATATGGAAAATATTAATTAAATATTGGCTATCGATTTGCTAAATATTGTGGATAACCGGATCTTTTAACCACTTTGTGGATGTTTTGTATGTGGACCCAAAAAAAAAAACTCTTTAAAGGTGAACACCTTTGTTTTTAGTATATCCAAATTCAAAGGTGGTGTAATATCTTCCAATTTGAAGTTACAGTCAAATAATAAGAAAATGTAATAGTATGATTTGTGAAACCGAAAGAGAAGTGTAATTTTCTTTCCCTTGATTATTCCTTCCAAACCAACCCAAAGTTGGTTTGTAGCCAAAATGGTCTAAAAATCCAATTGTACTTATATATGATAACATGAAGCTGTAAAGAGATGCCAACTTGGCAGTGTCTTCTCCGTTAACGTTTCTTTGACTTTGAATTTGAATTTGAATTTTAAAATTCACCAAACTAACGAGTGATTATGGTAGCAGAGAGAGAAGAAAGCAAACGCCGGAAAGTGACAATGGCAATAGGTAAAGAGTAGGCAGGCCCTACACCTACAAGCTGTTTAACTTGCTGTTATTGTACTGTAGACGAAAACAATGCAAATCCCCTGGCTAGAATGCCAACTTGTTTCCCTCTCACCAGAGCTAGAAAATGCCACAGGCACAGGCTCAAAGGAAAAAGATATTCGGTAGGAGTAAAATGAGATTCCATACCCCCCTTTTTTCTTTTTTAAATATATGTATATAGTTACTGTGCGTATGAGAATGAAATATATTACTGAAATCATGTTTTGAAAAGATGATATCAATTATAATTGTGAAATTGTGTTTTAAATTTTTTTTTTTTTTTTTTTTACCATTTTGCAAATTGGTGTATGTATGTATGAAAGTATATAACTTAATAATTAGCTTAAGTTTAAATATAACCGAGGCTATTTTCATGAAGTATCACAAAAACTTATAATAAGAAAAATTGGGACATTCATAGTAAACTACTACATAGCAAATTCCCAAATTTTATAATTTAAATGAGTTATTGTCATGATTGTTTAATTAATTTGCAAAATTAAACTCAATTTAAAATTTGAATGCCAGCAAGGCTGAAAAGTAGCCGTGCGAGAGGTAATCCAAACAAAATGTTTGGATATCTTACTATTGATTTTTCAAATGAAAAAAATGAAGTGGATTACATTAATTTCTAATAAGAATTTCGCTAAATTTCAAGTTTGAATATTGGTCAGTTGGATGACTTATCACAGTTTTGCAGTGTCCCAACAATTATAAATAAATAATTAAAATTTTGAAAAAATAAGAATAAGATATCAAACATTTTAGCCGTTAAAATTTGTTGGGGTACAATACAAATGGTAGGCCCCACTCCAATTATAGAAGCTGACAGAGTGGATCTATACTGTACCCAAAAATAAAATAAATAAATAATTGAAATAAGACAAAACCACCACATGGCCTTGTAAATTGTAAATAGTAAAAAAAAAAATGAAAAGGTAGGCCCAGAGTCAAAAAATAAAATTAGTAATTATTTAACGTAATACAATATTGAATATACAACATTGTGGGCAGCCGGATCAGGATGCCTCTCCAAGGTTGCATATCAGGAGCTGCAAAGCAAGACAAGACCCTCTATTTATATTTATTATATATTAACTAAACTTTCTCCCACACGCCCTCACAATTCACAAATCATTCTCGTTCTCGTTCTCATTTTCATATCTCTCTGTGTCTGTGTCTGTGTCTCAATTAAAATAAAATGGCAGTGTGTTTTGGTTCTTCATCATCAAGTGGTGGTGTTATTGGGGTAGTGCTCATATTTGCTCTACTGTTTGCCATTGTGGTTGAGGCTCATTCCCCAGCTCCAGCTCCTGCTCCTGCTCCCACCAGCGATGGTATTATCATATACACTTCTTTCTTTCTTTCATTGCCTTTTGTAGATCCGAAAAGTTTGCTCTTTTTTTCTTTTAGGATGTTCGAAGTGTTCCTCACATACGCATTGTTTTCCTTTTTTTAATTTCTTTCTCGTTTAGCTATTTGGGTGTTGTACCTTGTTTACATTGTTTGTTCAAATTCATTTTTAATGTAATTCTATTGACGAAATCTTACAGATTAGAAATTTTTGTTTCCTACATTACTATCTAAGAACCCAAATTTGAATTTCTTTGTGCGTGAGTGTGATTCAAGCAAATAAGCGCTATATTATTATTATATATGCGTTGAAAAATGTGATTCATTCATGTGGATATTGTTGATTTGTTGTATTCAGGTACTTCAATTGACCAAGGGATTGCATACTTGCTGATGCTTCTGGCGCTGGTGCTCACATACCTTATCCATCCTCTTGATGCCTCTTCCTACGGCTTCTAGGAAGGAAATATAAGATTTTTAGATGATAGGAAATTGCTTTGTGCATAGCATAGATATATGATATTGGGGATAATTTTCCTCTCTTTTTCATTGATTGTATTTGTTGGTGGCGTTCATTTGTTTTGGCAAATTAATCGAATGGCATTATTATTTTGGTGAATGATTTTTTTTTTTTTTTTTTTTTTTTTTGCCCCAGAATATATTCAACTGAAGACGGTCCCAATCCATCTCTATTATTAAATAACCCAAAAAAAGTAGAGAAGAGATCCAAATAAATCCATCCCAGTAACCACTGAGCAGCCCAACACACCAAATTATGAGACAAATAATTTACATTCCTATGCTATAATGCAGTCTTCAATTTATTTAGTTTCTGTTTATCACTTTTTTTTTTTTTTTTTTGAGAAGTAGTTTCTGTTTATCACTTTGTGCAAGTATCTGGGCCACAAGCATATATGCACTTCGTTGCATAAAGGGTAAACCCCGCTCACACCTTCTCAAGCGTGCAATATAAATCTTGTAAACCGCACATTTTCTAGCCACTACTTTTATATTTTGCATAGTAACATCTTAAAGATGTGGTACTAAAGAGATTGCCTTAAAGAATCTGTGGTACTTGCAATTGCAATTGAAGAGAGATTCTGTTACAATGCTGAAAACAAGCTTTTGTAATGTAAAAGAAATGAAAAAAAGTATTGTGATCTTGGTACTTCGGACTTTAGAAAAAGAATTTATTTGTTGGATCTCAAGCGCAAACATCAAGCAATGGCAGGCACATCAATGTCAAGTAGGACCTGGTGTAACTCTGTTTTTTCCTTTCAAACATTGATGTAATCATCCATGTGCAAAGAACAGTTAGCTTTGTAAAAGGAATGCACGATCGATGTTAGTCATCCCAAAGGCTGAGGGAGTGGCTCCTGATCATCGAGTTAGGTATCTCTGGTGTAAAGCATACTTTACAACTTCATAAAAGGAGACAACGATGCCTACAGAGGGGCCAGCACGAGCAATACGGGGACCAATTCCAGTAAATAGCCCCCTCATTCCACCATCCCTGATCCAAGCTAAAAGTTTAAGGCTTGTATCATATGCTAGCAATTTGGAAGATCAAAATATAAATTTTAATATAGGAATTAAACATGTTCTAAATGGGATCATCCTATGGTTAAAATTTTGTATTAATGAAATTTTGGATGCAATAGTGATATGGAATCGTACAGTTTGTATCTGATACCAAAGACTGCTACATACCTCCAAATTTCCACCAAAGTTTCCCTTGTCGTCATCTTTAATGCCCTCACAGGATCTTTCTAAATTTACAAAAGAAAACCATGTTAACAGCCAAATCATAGAAAGAGCCAACTTATAATTTATGCAAGGATTCCAGTTATTTTGTTTCTGTAGTGAACAAATATTTCACTTGTAAAAGAGAACAGAGAGGGGGAAAAGATATCACATGTAAATGAATGAAAGAAATTTCATTGTAAATTCGCATCAGGTAATTTTGCATTTACTAGTCAGAAGGTTGCCAACCATCTGTTTCTAATGCTTCCACTTTTGTTCTCAGTCACTAGAAAATGCATGGAAGTTTAAGGTAACCCTTCGTAAAGCACAATGGCAGGATATTACTTGCATACCATGTTATGTTGAGTATATGAGAGACGATAGGATTTCCTCCTCTAAGAAAACTTGCATACCATGTTATAGCATAAGAAAACTTTTTGTTAATAGAAGCTCATTGCCATACATTGGACCATATTTCATATTTTGACCTGCCAAATGTTTTGGATCCATTCCCTGTACATGTCATTTATGCATATTCAAACACACAAATGGAAGAAGAGTTTGACAACATTTTTTATTGGTTCTTTTATCTTGACTCTCTTCAATCTTTATCTAATTTAAAATGCACTTGTATTTGGTGGCCAGGTTTGTTTTATATTCGTCTCTTTACTTTGTTGAAAGAGTAGAAGGTTTCTCTCCAAACCCTTCAAACTCCTCAAATATCTTTTTATTGGATGTGAATTTTGAATATCTAACCGTTGGATTACATGTTTTTATTATATCCTCCATGTTTGCAAAATTTTAAGAAGATCAATAGATACGTCATCAATCAAATGTTTAAATTTCAAGTTTTTGTGGTCTAATATTATGTATAAAAAATAAGTGTATTGATCGAATAGTAAATAACATTCAATTTGAACGAAATTTGACGAGTTATGTAGTTTAACGGTTAGATTTTCAATTTCACATCCAATAAAAAGAAATAGGAGGAGTTTGAAGAGTTTTTCTTCAAACTAGTTTGGAGTTTGGAGAGAAACCTTGTTCACTCGGATGGGGGTGGGGAATAAACCTCTATCTGCCGACGGGTTTTTGCCACATCTAGCGGACATGTAGCAGCAGCTGCAAGGATTCCTGCAACAAAACCAGCAGAAAAGTTTGTTCCAAGGATGCAGGGTGCACTGGCTTCATCACCCACCAGTCCAAGAATTCTTCTTCGGATCTGCACAAAGCAGCAAGAGAAAGTGGCACCAAGTTGGACATATGTGCAGGAGCAACACACGATAAGAAATCATACTGCATCCATTGAAATGTTTGAAAAGATGATATCTCACCGGCTCGAGAGTTGACCAGCAGATTGCAGAGAAAGGAACATCACGTGCAAGTTGTGCTCCAAGTCCCGTCCACAATACACGATAGTTTTGCACTGTTAAAATGAGAATCATATATCTGATAAAACCCAAGAAAGAAATATACAAATAGGACTTCTGAGTATCCAATGAAAATTTTAATTTTCATGGATTACCATTGTTAGCATTAGCACTAGCTATTTTAGTAATTGTCATATCACTCAAATATAATGCTACAATTGAGGGATTAAATTGAGCCCTAAACCTATTTTCCAATCTCTTTTCTCTCTTTCTTCTCAACTAACCCAAATCTTCCATACTTTACAAATCAACCTGGCATCAAAGCAATCTTATCCAACCCTAAAACCATTACAACAATCTAGAGGTCATTGTTAGATAACGGGCATGCTAACTTCAACATTTATATGATGCCATCAGCACCAGTATGGACAACCAATTCTATTGTGGCAATTTATTTCAAAAAAATTTGAAGCCATATTATGTGAGTCCTTTACCCTTCATTTCTTCTTTTCCCCAAATTTCAGCTCTCTTCTCTCAATCTGCACTTTTTGGGGATTTGCTACTGATATTGACAGGATCACTTCCATATGGACCAAATGGATTTTTTAGGGGGACCTAGATGTTGGTTATTTGTTTATTTTATGAAGCTTTTTCTCAATTCTATGGATTTGAGTTACTCAGTCTTCCACACAAGTAAGAATTCTGTGATATTTGTTGCTTTTTTAGGTCCTTATGTTGGCTATTGGTTGTTTGGGGATGCTAGTTATTATTCTGGTTTCAGCTTATGAATGTGTCGCACCTTTTTTTATTATTATTTTTTTCTATTTTAAGTTTTTCCCTTTGTTAGATGCATTTTTTTTCCCTTTCTAATTCTGGTTTGAATCAGCTTGGTTGTGTTGGATTGGGTTCTTGTCCCAATTTGTGTTTATTGTGTTTGATATGACTGCAGAAGCCATGGCTAAGGAAAAACCAACATTTCTTGGGGATGAGGGTATGCTTAAAACAATTATCACAAGAAGCTGAATAGTTTAACTGTCTAGCTTGGGAACATGGTGTGAAAGTTTTCTGCGAGGAAAATGAAAATTAAAACATTTGACAGGTAACCCCCCCAATATGGGAGATCCAACTTTCGAATATTGGATGAGTAAAGATTTTGTTGCTATGGGATGGCTCTTTGGATCTGAAAAGACCTTATACGCTCTATACCTTTATGGACGCGCTAGTTTTGTAATTTTATGTGTTATTTGAGGGTAATATGACTTGTGTCCTCCTTATATTCTTCTTTTGTACATCTGCTTCTTTTTTTAATAAGATATATTTATTACCCATAAAACAAATATTACAACTTGTGACAAATAGGCCACAAGCTAACAGTCCTATTTTCCATGAGCACACCAAGCACATAGAAATCTGACCATCAGTCAAGATTTATTGAAGAGGAAACAAATTGTCAATCTCTATGTTCACTCAAATGATCAACTGGTTGTTATTCTTCTGAAGTTCTTAGCATGCATTTTCTTTCAACAATTGTCTTCCGAGCTAGGCATGCTTATCTATATACTCCAACTTCAAGGGAATTGTTAGCATTACCAATGAGGAAGGGTGAACATAGAAGGTGGATAAGAATACATGTGAAACCATGATAAGCTTGTTGAGGGTCCATATCTAACCCCATAGATTTGGGACTAAGGATTTTTTATTGTCTTGTTATATTAACTTAACAATGTAATCATGTTATATACTAAGGATCCACGCAAAAGACTAATTACTAGAGTCCTAATTCCTAAACTTATTTTCTAATATCTCTTCTTTCATTCTTCTCTCCATTCTTGTCACCTAATCCTGATCTTCCATTATTTACAACTCAACTACAAGATCACCACATCATCTTGCCTAACATCAACTACAAATCCACATATCTAAGAGGATATGAGAGACAGAACTCAATAAAACCTAGACAAATCATATCAGAAGTACACACTCACAATTTTGAAGTAGGTTTGTGCTCTTGACTGGGTTGATGACCTCAAGCAATGTCTTCCACACTCCTGGAGGCTTCACCCCAATTTGGGTTTCTTTAAAAGCCTATATATTAAAAAGACAAGAAAACCAGAATGAAGAACATCAATCAGAAACAATTCTCCATTACAGTAGTTCCCTGCGCATATGTAGCACAAATTCTCCATAAAAGTAGTTCTTGTTGACAGAGCTAATTTCCGTTTAGCTCATGTACAACTTTTTAAAGCTTTAATTTTTCAAGTACAATTTTACTTTTTACCTAGCTTATTTTTGTAAACCTAATATACCAATGAAAATATGTTCTCTCAAATGAGCACAATGTAAGCAATCCCAATACAAATGAAGTTACTCCTTTCCTTTCCTGTTCTCTCTTTTCCATTTCTGTTTTTTCAAAGTCAAATCTCCTATAAATTTATTAAATGTACAAGGAATACTAAAACCAAGTTCTTGGTTTGTATGAAGAGCTCAGTATTACACAAATACAACACTACTGACCTGCATGCGGGTCCTTGCCAGTTCAACAGGGTAACAAGAAACACAAGCTAATGACCGTGAAACAGACCCTGCAACTAATGGGACATATGGAGTCAAGTTTGGAGCATTCTGAGTCGTAAATTCTTCCATTGAATTACGGAATATATCATAACAAGGCAAGTAGATGCCAACCTGGTTGTCAATTAATAATAATAACTTTCATCAAGACAGCAAACAACGAGAGATACAAACAATAGGTTATGCTTGGATCAATCCTGAGAAGATACTAGAAAACAAATTCCTAGCTAAGAGAGACTTACAGTTGGCACAGCCAATGCTAAGCTTGCATTTGTCCCTCTCCACAGCCTAGTAAAGCCTTCCTGCACAAATTCACTCCTTGAAGCCTCTAGAGATAAGCGATTTGCACACCAAACACAAAGTTGATAATATAAAAACAAATACATCTTTAAGCTGCACATAACAGCAGGTGCATCTGCAAGACATGGACAGAGCAACTTAACAGCATTTATAAGAAGCCTGATTGTAAGTGTCATGCATGTGCTACAATGACGCTAATGAACTTGGTTTAATTACCATTTTCCTATTGATTGACATCCCTAAACTTATTTGGTATGCAATACTCATGAAGCTACAGAAAGGCTACAAACTTGTAAAAGGAGATAAATTCAAGCAGTAAATGTTAAAACTATCCCTAAAAATGCAATAAACTTCAGAATCCCTTTTTTCCCCTTCTACTTTTAAGCAATGAGTCCTCAAAAACCTAATCCGGCATCAGTCTATCGATAATAGATCCTGAATCCTGAGTGTAAAGCTTTATTAAGAAACAGGACAGCGATTTAGAAAATATTCAATTCACAACTCGATTGAAAGAAACGATTTTTAAGGGTAGATATACAGAAGTCTCCTCCTTGAAAAACAAAAGACTGCAGCTATCATTTTAGAAAGTATAATGACATTGCAAGAGGCCAGCTGCTAAGCATCAAAAATATTTTGAAACTTGGGTTATGAAACAAATTTTGCCATACACTCATATATGTATGTTTACTAACCTGACGTATGACTTTGTATAAAACATCCAGTGTTCCCGTATACCGGGTACAATGTGAAGGGCATACTGGTGGTTCAGAGCCAAGAACTGCACGTGCAGATGATCTCAAATCGGGAAGCATCTAAAACATAAAAAAAAAAAGACAATAAGCATTCAACATAACCTACATTAAAGTTTCCTTTGTTGCACAAACAGTAATAACTATGTCCGTTTGGTAACGTTGTTTTAAGTGTTATGTTGATTAAACAAACAGTAATAAGTCGCAAGTAAAGAATCACAAAACAAGCTGTAAGCATACCGTGTTTGTGTCAAAACATGCCATGTGACATGGTCTTTGATAGTGATAGGGAACTCCCGCAGCCTGTGCTTGCAACCTTGTCTGCACATAATACACATAGAAACGAAACCTCAAGTTAAAGACTAAAAATGCAAAGTATTAGAATAATGATTAAATTCCTTCCTAATAGCTGAATTTAATTTTTGGTAATTTTGTGGTGATATCAGAGCAAGAGGTCTTAAAGTTCAAACAATTGTCTCCACTCTACTCTACGAGCGGAGCGGGGCGTTGTCATTTTGGTGGGTGGTTTTTTTTTAAGGTTAAAATTCTTCCTCCCCATTCCATTGTATTTGTATCTATCAATCAAATATATGGCAGAAAATTAGAGAGAGAGAGAGAGATAAGAAATGTTGCAGCAGCAGCAGCAATCTACATAAGAAAGTGATTGTAAAGCGTATATTGTTCCACCTTGGCGATATCGAGAGGGTTAACGAGAACAGCGGAGATGGCAGCGGCGCCAGCAGCAGAGAAAGCCCTCTCTCCAAACCCCAAATTCATATCAGAAAAAGATTTCTTATTATCAGAAGAAGAAGACGACATGGATGAAACGTTTCCTTCAAAATCAACCCTTGTAGTTGCTGCTGCTGCAGTTAACAGTTAACCATGACCTTGACCCCACCATTCCTCTTTCTCTAATTTTTTTGAAATACAATACTGTTGTTTGTTCATTGTTGTTGTGTTACTGTTGGGATATAATTATTATATGCTGTTTTTAATTCGATTGTTGTTGAAAAATGAAAAATGTAAGAAGGTGAGAGAAAAGAGAGTTTTTTTAGACAGAGTTGAGAAATGAAAGGAGATTGATTGGTTTGTAATTGATGAAAATGAAAGGAGGGAGCAGGCAGAGGCAGAGGCAGAGGCAGTGGGTTTTCCTACTTTCTAGGGCTTTCTTTCCTTCCATTTTTCATAATTTTGCGTTGCGTGGGAGATTGATTGCTGATTGTGATTCGTGGCGTGCTACGGCGCCAAACAATTTGCGTGTGCCCTGACGTCTACTTCTATCACCACTCTAGTTTCGTAGTGTGTGTCAATTTACAGATTCTTTTATTCATATTTTACAACCGAATATTAGTAAGTAAAAAATAATGTTATTAATAAGTCTAATAAGAATTAGTAAACAATAGTTTGTAAATATATTATAGGATTTTTTAGTGTCACACACTTTCACTTTCACATACATTTTAGTATAACTGTTTTGCGTGATAACTTGTAATTAATAGAGAAAAAATGATGGGGCATATAATAATATATATTCTCAGTTATAGCCCACCATGGCACAGTCGTTTGTGGCAAAATAGGTGTGAAAGTTCCATGCTACTAAAATTATTCAATTGTTTGCGTGGTTTGAATTTTTTATTTGTTACACTTTCAAGTGGATGGTTCCAACTGTGTGTGTTTGTTTGTTTCTCAAAAAAAAAAAAAAAAAGTAATTATATCACATTACTTAAGAGAGTGTGTTATGTGTAGTATAACTTACTCCACTCTCCTTTAAAAGTTACCATGGCTTTTGAGTAGAGTTATGGTGTGCCTTTGTGTTGGAACATCTTTCTCTCTCTTTTGTGTGTGTATTTGTTTCTCTAAAAAAAAAAAAAGTGGATGGTTCCAACTAATTTCTAAATTTTACTCAAAAAAAAATAATAATAATAATAATTCCAGTCCAGGCATCAGCTGATCTGATGCTGGACTATGGGCTCTCACCAAAATATACTCCTATTCTGGGCTTGAGTTAGTCGACCCTTTTCAGCTCTAATTCGATTTTCGGCTACAGCTCGGCCTACCGTATACATAAATCCATTTAGCAATGCAAACCCCACTACTACATATACATACATATATATATATATATATATATATATAGTTGGAGAAAAAAAATTAAAATACTTTTTTTTTAAGGGTATGGCACCTCTGCTAGTTAATCTGCTATGATTGATCACCAAAATATTATATTAGAACCAAGAGTCTTGTAACTCAACTAGTTGACATCTCTTGATATACCAAGATCACATCACATATGACCATAACTAGTCACATTTGATGGTTTCTTTTTTTTTTTTTAATCACATTGAATCATATTAGTGTCACATTGGATACTAATAACTTCAAATGTGATAGTATCAACATCTCATTTGTTAGTATTTTTTTTTTTCAAATTTAAATTTCTAATATAGTCGCTTAGGATAGAAATAACATTATGTTCTGATGGAATTAAATATGTGTACGCAGCGGAAAAGTAAGTTTTGAACGGATCTACTTCATTCAATATTGTTAACACATACTAAGTAAATTTCAGAATTTGAGAACAAGAGATCGTACCTTGAAGCGGTGAATTACAAAACCGAAGATTGAAGCACTTGGGAATACTCTTAATCTTCACTCCAATTCCACTAAACGCCCAAGATGTGTGGTCTCTTAAATTGGTAACAAAGGGATAACTAGTGAGTACCAAAAACTCACTTCCACACCACTACAATGGTGATTTTCTTACCAATTATTTTCTGTACATTTTTCCCTTTGTATCTAACCAATATATCTAATTGGGCTGGCCTTTTGGGCCTTACCAATTGGGCTTAGGTATGTGGCTTGGAGTGGGACCAAAAGGGACCAATAAAACACTAGCTCCAATGGGCCTTGGGCTTTTCTGTCAACTCTTGACAAGCCCAAAGTTACCATTAACTATATTTAATACCACTATATAAATATAGTTGCACTCTAGGTCTTATCTATATATTATATCCCAAGACTTTATTATACATGCAACCCCTTCATAAAATATTCGTAGTAACACAAAGTCAATAATGTAGACTGTCACTTTGTGAATTACTACATCTTAATCCTTGAGTACCCAGTTTAATCCTTTAATGTTATTCATTATATATTCATGAAATCCAATTCCATAAATATATACTTTAGTAACTACTTACTAAAGTGGTTAGGCATAACTCTCTGAATAACAAACCCATTAAACTTATCTCAAGGGAATATTTTATATCTCCGTTAAGAGACTATGAATTCCATCTTGAGAATACATGTTCCATCAACACTTAATGTGGCTGCCCAACATACTGAGGTTTTAACCATTACTTTAGATCTCACTCCTAATATATCAAAGCAACCTACACCTCATGATCAGGTTCATTATTCTCTCAGGATTAAGAGTTCATGCAAATACAAGTCATGAGATTTATTATTCATTTGACAGTCCTTAGGCAAATAATAAATCTCATGGCGGTCCAGTTCAATATGTCTTAACTCTTAAAACATATTAACACATCAACTAGAAGTCACCACTTCCATGATCAAGACAAATCATCGTAGTTGATATGTTATAGTCTTCGCAGATGAAATGCCCAATTTCATCACCGACTACGAACTATAATTCTGAGTTTACAAAGAACTTGTGATTTATATCTTCTGTGACTCTTCACCTAAATCACATACTATGCATCTCATGGACTATATGATAATGTTCGAATATTCATGTTACCATTATTTCAGATAATAACAAAACAAATTTATTAAACATAATATTAAGTCATACATAATGTCTAACACAATGTCACACTTAATATCATACATAGCATCATTCAATAGGATTTAAGGGCACTAATCCTAACATGTTCAACAGTAACTACATCACATTTTTTATGACATTTGTGGACACCCCAAAAAAGAAAGGAAAAGCTAAGAAAAGCTCAATTAGGGGCGTTTCTTTCCTATTTTCTTTTGGTTTATCGCACATTGGGTCCTGAGCGACGTGACTCTTTGTATGTATATGTTTCTAGGATGGGGTGATATCTATATGTGAGTCTTTTTCTTATATTTATTTTAGAAGTCACCACCAACCATTGGTTTTGTATTATGTATGATTGGTCACCTATTTGTCTAATTCTTTTTAAGTGACCTAATTAACTAAACCAATTTTAAGGGTTGTTAATTAAGGTAAACCAAAAGTCTCGAACAAAAAATTTTGGACTCGAAAGTTCGGTTACGTGTGAAGAAGGTGTTAGGCACCCCACATGACCTAAGCCATCACATACTGTCTAATTAGGAATGAAAAGATTTATCATAGGTGTTGTGGTTACTTTCTCAAGTGAAAAGGCAATCAAAAAGAAAAAGGGTAGAAAATGTTTTTTAGGTGTACAGAGAGAACACAACAATATATAACACAATAAATAAATGGAATAGCATTAATAATAAGTAGGTAAATAGAACAACAAGTAAATAGAGAGACAAATAAAGAAATAGACATGTAACTAGATGGAGAATATAATAAAGGGCAACAAAGAAATTTCTCCTATATAAGTTTTAACCTTGCCACGTCTAGGCCTTATGGGTTCTTTTCCATACTAAGGAATGGAAGACTTAGAGCCTTCTACCATCCTCCTAGGAAACATACTCATATTGTGCCTAGAAATAAGGTTTAAAACCCCATTTTTTTTTCAGAGAATCAGCATTAGTGTTGTCATATTGCTATATTGCTACTTTTAACAACCAATACCACAAAAATAGGGCTACATTGGTAGTGTTATTGTCAAATTTTTTAACAATTGAGTTACAGTCATTTATGGCAATCTATTGTAGCAAAATAGTTATAAAATATATATATATATATATATATATATATATATATATATATATATATATATATTTATTTATTTATTTATTTATTTATTCCACGGTTCTCAGTAAAATATTGTTTTTTCCCTTCTTTCTTTCTTTTTTTTTTAAATTTTTTTTCCTTTCTCTCTCTTTCCTGCCTTCACCTAATTCTATATTTTCTCTCTCTACATTCTATGGGTCCGTTTGGATAGAGCTTATTTTGCTGAAACTGAAAATTGAAAACACGGTAGCAAAATAATTTTTAAATGTGTGAATAGTGCCGTGAGACCCATTTTTAATGAAAAAGTTACTAAAAAGTATAATTTGTGAGATCCGTGAACAGTGCACTGTTCACTGTTGACTTAGTCAAAAAGTGCAACTAAAGCAAAAAAAAAAAAAAGAAAAAAAAGAAGCAAAACGCGAAAGTTGAAACGCAAACACAGCTTTCATTGTTATCCAAACGGGTACTATGTTTCTCCCTCTTGCCCCAACCCGCCTGTCTCTCCCAATTCTCTCACTCTCATCTTAGTTTCCTCTATTTCTTCGTTTCCTCTGGGATCGGTGGCTGGGTTGTTGTTGTTGTGGGTGGATTGTTGTGGTGGGTTGTTAAGGTGGGTTTGTGGTGGTGGTTGTTGTCATTTTTTAAATAAATAAATAAAAAATCAAAGTTGTGGTGCTGGATTTTTGGAGGTGTTGGTGGCAGTGGTGGTGGATGTGACCAGCAATGGTGTGGGTTTGTTGCTTGTTCACAAACAGAGAGAGAGAGAGAGAGAGAATAAATAAATAAATAATAAATAATATTCAAATGAAGTGGTAAAAAAAATAGAACCATTAATGTTGGGTGTATTGTTAAGTGTGGTGTTAAAATAGATAAAGTAATTTTTTGAGTTGCTAAAAACTAAAAAATATAGTTTCACCAATGTGAATGCTCTTAGGAGAAACCCACCAACATATATTACAATATAATAAACAAGTAACACAATATGTAAATAGAACATTATGTAAAGAACAACAAATTAATAGAACAAGCATAATAAAATAAGAGGAAGGAAATAAAGAGCAAGAATGTAAAAAACAAGGTAAAGAAATAAGGCATTTTATAGATGAAATATAATGTTTACAAGGAGAAAAAAAGAAAAAGGAAATGAGTATAGCTATGAATAAGTAACTCATTTCTTACAAGTTTACCCACTTACCTAAAGCTTTTTGGGAGTGAGAAATGGAAGGGGAAGTGGCTAGAATTTTTAGAGAGGTTTCCCAGGGGAAGTAAAAAACTAGACAGAGAAAATAAAAGAAGACAGAGGGGAAGAATTTCCTAGTTTAGAGAATTTTTGTAAGTTTTTTGTGTGTTTTTCCAAAAAAGAGGGGGTATTTATAGGAGCAGGTGACCAAAAGGAGGTGTTGCAGCAACACCTCCACATGGCTACATGTCACAATGCAACTAGGTGGGGTGTGTTGTGCAACACCTCACCTAGTGTCTCCTACTTCCTCTCCAAATTTTCTTATTTCGTCTTTTTCTTGATTTTGGTCCGATCTTCATGCTTCTGTTTGGCAGGCCTTCTGAGCTTCGATTTCTTCAAATTTGGTGTCCCTGGAAAGGTTTGGATGCCTAGTTTCATAATCCCTAACCTCATTTGATTTGGAGTCACGATTGTAGATATATCGCGTCTGCAAGAGAGGTAACACAATGTAGGAAATTTTGCAACATTTTTTTTTGAAAATTCATTTCTCTCAATCTGTGGTGGATATCGTCAAGCCCTTTTTACGGAAGGTACTTGAGAAATCATAATTAAATCTTATTTAAGCATATTGCTCCAATTGTTGCTCAGTTGGTATAGTTTTGTGCGCAAAAACAACTCTTGTTGACATGAAAATAGTGAAACATTTAAACAAGGTTTTGGTATTTTATTGATACCTCATCCATTTTAACTTCGATTTTTGACTTATGAACTATCGTTTTGAAGGAAAAAATATCATCTACAAGATGGTTTAAAATTTATCCTAATCGGACAATTGAATCAAAAAGTCAATTTTTTTACCATCCTCGGTTAGGGTTTTTGGTCTAATTCTTGCTAAAATTGGCAAAATTGACTTCAAATTTTTGCTTCATCGTTCGATTTGGGTAAATTATATTTCTTTAACTTATTCCCCACTTTTGGCTTTAAAAATCATGGTTTTCAACCTTTTTTGAGTTCTAAAATATTATTTTGATGCGTTAATCAGACCGGACAAAATATAGAGAATGAAGAATTATCTAAGTAGAAATAAATGAGAAAAATAATATTTGAATAAAACACGTGTCAACCAAAATAGGAGTAAAAAACAAAAGATTAAACAAACCTATTCAAATATCTTAACAATCATTCTCAAAATAACTTTTTTGGTATACACCCACGCATGTGCTGATGTACATTGCAAAGAATATGAAAGAATAAAGGTATGAAAAGTGGAGTACAACAAACTAGAGAAACTTAATAAAGTGACAACAAATTAATATGGAAAATAGAAAATAACATGATATGAACGGTAAAATGTAATCCAAATTAATCACTAAAGTAAACTTGATAATCCACATACCTCACTTAAGCTTTTTAAATTAATTGGGAAGAGAATAAATTAATAGGTTCACACAACTAGGAAAATTAAAAAAGCAATTGGACCACGTCCTGTTGGTTTAAATACAAGAAGCTAATCTATTAGAGAATTTGTTGACAGTAAGCCTTGTCCAATAATTGTCAAAAAAAACATGGACATAACGTCTAATTAATGAAAGAACATGATTTGACACACAATTTCAAGGAATTTTCAATTTAGCTCAAAATTACAACATACTTTCGTATATGTATCTATGAAAGGCCTAATCTACTACAATCTTGTAGTCTACCAATTGTAGTAAAGAATATGTGTGTAGTGAGTGATACGAATTGATGTGCAAGTTACAAACAAATATGAGAGGTGATTTAGAAAAACTAACACATGGTCACTTTTATCATACATCAAAATGGCTTGATTAAGACTATCACCTAAAAAGTTACATCACATAACTCCTATATCTCTTAGACACTATTTTAATCGTTTGACATGTGCATACATATGATTGGATGCTTTTAGGATCAAAGCACTATCAATTTAGTTTAGGGATGGATGTAGGATTTTAAGTTGGGGGGGTCGGAGATAAGCGAAAAAAAAATTTTCAAATACGCATCCATATAGTATTAATAAACTATCAACCAAGACAAATACCCAAAAATCATTGTTTCTTAATATATTAAGATACAATCATCTACTAACAAAAACAAAAGACACGAAATACTATTGTTTCTTCCTACAATCATCTATGAAAAGGGAACTCGACGCTCTTTCAAATCTTCAAAATCATCTACGATTGAATCCAAACTAAATGTTGAAGCTATATCCTTTTCAATGTATAACATCAAAGAGTTCGTCAAAAAATCATTTTCCATTTTGTTTCGAAGGTTAGTTTTGACAACTTTCATAACTGAAAATGCTCGCTCTGTAGTAGCAATATAAACTAGAAAAGTAAGCACAAGTCTCACCATTCTATAAACAAGTTTGTAGTGTTCTGAATTTCCAGTTCTCACTAACCATTGAGACAACTCAGATAAACTTTTCAATTTTTTGAACTCTGGATCCTGGACTACATTATGCTCAAAATGATAAAGCTCCTTCTCCAACACTTGTTTGTCATAATCTATGAAATCTTGTGGATATAAATTCTTTACCAACAAATAAAGATCATTACTTCTGAAAGATTTAATGCCTCTCGAGGTTCTAAAGCTGAGCTAAGCCTAAGTAACTCCATTGCATCTTCATTAAACCGATAATTTAGTTCCTGTAGTTGAGAATCTATTGTAGCATAAAAAATATTTACTCAATAATGATGCTCGTTTGTAACGTTATCTTGTTGATTACGAGCTCGACCTCGCCTCACAACATAACGAGCATTCATATCCAGGACATCAATGCAATGCTTCTCACAAAATGATATCACAGTGGTGAGTAAGTCATCCCATCCATCATCTCTAAATTTTTGGATAAGTGTTTTAGTAGATGAAACTAAATGCATGGCATTTAAAATGTCTTGAGATTGGCTTTGCAAAGTTTGACAAAGTTTATCAGTGATCTCCATAGTTTCCTTCTCAAGATGCAAGATGAAGACAAATTCAAATGAAGTTAAACCATCATAAGCTGACTCTGCTTCTGCCCGATGTTCTCCATCAATTGCATCATCAATTATATTTTGCAAAACTTCAACAGTTGAAGTAAACATCCTTAATAAGCTAGAAATTGATCTAACATGTGAACTCCAACGTTTTTCTATAGATCGTTGTAAAGTGCCAAATTGATTAAGTCCACTTCCAATCTCAAGCTCTTCAAGATCAATCAAGCGTGCTATTTCATTAACATTAGCAACTTTCAATTGCTCATTGAGCTTGCATGAAGCATTAACAATTCTTATTAGAAAAAGCAATGTAAGAAAAAAATGACTAATGGGAACAGCTTGTTTTGATGCTTTTACTAATGCCAATTGTAAGCGATGTGCAAAACAATGGATGTAGTAAGCATATGGGCAATAATTCAAAATCAAAGCTTATAATCCATTCCACATACCTTGCATGTTGTTTACTCCATCATTTCTTTACCCTCAAATATTTTGTATATCTAACCAATGTTGAGATAACAAAGAATATATCCCCTTCTTTAGAGTCAAAGCTACAGTGTCAACAACATGAATAAGCCCAAAAAAACGTTCTTTCACAAAGCCTTCTGCATCAACATATCTAAAAACCACAGTCATTTGCTCTTTCATGGACTCATCACGAGCTTCATCAACCATTATGCAAAACTTTGCATCACCAATTTCTTCTCGAATGGCCTTCTTCACTTTGGCTGAGAAAACATGTAGAATTTTCTTTTGAATCTTAGGTGATGTGTAGGTTGTATTTTTGGGAGCTTTTTCTATTATTTCAGCAACCTTCTGTGAGAGTGCCCTTTTTTTTTAGCACTGTGGCCCAGGAACTCTGGGCCGTGTGAGATGTTCTTGGTGGACTGGGATTGATTCTCCGCAGCTAAAGGGGCTGTTTTAAGAATCAATTGGTGCACAAAACATACTTTCTATAACACAAACAGCTAACAAAAAAAAGAAAGCAAGAATATTTGTATTGAAACGACATTTGTGCAGTAAAGGATTAATGCAAATGACAAAAAAAATGGAAAATATAACATAAGAACAAGCTGGGGATCCTCTAATTAAGTGAGGTATATTTCATTGATTTTATTAAGCTATGACTACAATGCTCACTAAGACGTGATGCAAGGTTCAACTAAGCTCATAAGTTACAGACTTTGATAGCTATTCAAGCTTCAAAGACTTGCAAAGTTTGAACTTGTTGAATCCGAGCATGTTCAATAGTGGCTGTGCTGGGATACCGGGGACGGTTCCCCTGTTTTTCTCTCAAATTACAGAGTATTTTCTGTAACTCTCTAGGACTTCAGGAAAGCAATGGTTAATGCTCTAGATGGTCTGATCGTTCTGAAAATTCGTGAATGCCCTGTAGTGTGGATTCCTTCCTTCTTTTATAGCACAACTTCGGCCTCCCTGGTGAACTAGTGATTTCCCTGTTTTACCCTTTGAAGCCTGTACCGTGCCTAGTTGCCTCAGGATCGTGTCGTTTCCCCTTTCTTCATAGTTCCTTACTTTTTGTTCCGACCAGATGAAAGTCCCTCGGCTCCTTTCCATTTCCAGATTTCCCGTTGGCTGGCCTGAGACCCCTTTTGGCTTTTTCTTCTCAGCGTCCTAGCCTCTCTCAGTTGTACTCTTCCTTGTCTTTATCTCCAAACGGTTGAAACAGGTTTCTGCGTTTTTTTGCTCTGTACCTCCTCTGCGTGTCTGGGTCACAAGGTCCGCGTGCCCTTTGTCTCTTGCCTTTCTTTATTTTTTTTTCTGTTATGATCCTCCTGCGTGCCCTAGGATCCTCCACCTCTGGGAGGCTTTTTGGGATTCCGGCCCAATTTTTCTTCTTCTTAGTTTGGTCTGGTTTGCTGGTTGGGCCTCTTCCCTGGATCCCAGCCCTCTGGGCTTTCTTTTTTTCTTTCTTTCTTTTCTGTGAGAGCCCACCATTTATTTATTTTTCTCCCCTCTTTTGTGTGAAATGGGCCCAATACCTTTCCTATCTCTGTGGGCCTATTGGTGGGCTTTTTTAATCCCTTTTTGAACCTCAACATTTAGCCCCCCGAGCTCATGGGTTGCCTGCAGCCCATGCGTGAGTTTTTTTTTTTGCAGGATCCTCTCTTTGTTTTGATCTTTCCACGGGGATCCTGATCTTCCACCTTTCCCCCTTTTTTTTTTTTGGTATCCTGGCTCCCCTTTTTTTTTTTCGTAACTCTTCCCCTTTTCGTGGTACGTGGCAGTTGGGTTGAATAAAACTCCCACCACCTACTTTTACGTTTCCCATACACTCATTAATAACTGCTGATAACCTCCTTCTTTTTAAATTTAATTCCTGGCAACTGGCGCGTCTTTCCACACATTGTCTTCTTTAACTGTTCTTATTCCTTCTCTTCTAGCATTTTTTTTTTTTTTTTTACTACTCTTCTTCCTCGTCTACCTGAGTCCTCTGTTACCAACCTCTTTTCGATCAGTATCGTTGCCATCTTCTTTTCTTTTTCTTTCTTCAGATACCCATTACTTCAATGGCCTCTTCTTCTTCTCGAAAAAGGAAGGAACGTACTCCTAGTCCTTTTGAAGGTGAGGGCTCTTCTAGTTCTGCACAGGATGAGTCCGTTACTGTGCGCCCTGCTTTTCCTTTGCGAGACCCTTGGTACACTCCTAGCTTATTCTTTCCTCGAGTGTCTCATGGCGAGACTCCTCCATCCCCACACACCTGGGTTTTCTCTGGTCAAGCGGGTTTTGTTGGTTCTGCACAAGTTCCATACCCTAGGGAGATTTTTGATCTCCAAATCAGGCGAGGACTTCGAGAAGCGGTTCCTATCTTCTTTGATTTTGTTGCTGGAAAGATTCAAGGCTGGCCCATTTGGGTGGATAATGAGCTTTCTGATAAAGAGTTTGTGGGTCGCTTGGAGCGTGCCGGCGTCCTTAAGGCGGTGGCTATTTCCAGAAATCTTGAGGGTTTCAGAGATGCCAAAGGCCTTAGGCATTTGGTGCGCCGCTGGTGTCCTGCTCTGCACACTTTTTCCTTTTCTGTTGGTGAGTTGACTGTTACCTTGGAAGATGTAGTCAACAATTTTCTCCTTCCTGTGCTTGGGGATGAAAACCCCTTTGATATTAAGCTTTCCGATGAGGATCTCGAAGTGGAAGAGAAATTATTTGCTCATTTTGGTGGGCGTACTGCTTCTTCTGGTGGGAAACTGGCCAGGATGGGCAGGTGGGTTATGACTCTTTCGCGTGAGAAGGATAAGGAAGTCAGGCGTGCTGGGTTCCTTGCATTCTGGCTTAGCAAGTTCCTGTTCAGTGAGTTCCCTGGGTATGGAATCAAGTCCACTCTTTTTCCTTTGGCGATTAAGTTGGCTCAAGGCGCTCAATATCCTCTAGCCCCCATGTTTTTGGGCCATGTTTACTCTCAATTGGATCAACTTCATGGAGATGAGGCAGAGGGTGATTCTTGTTATGTTATCACTTCTTCGCTTCATTGCGCCATTCTCCAGGTATTTATGTGGGATCGTTCTTCAGTTACATTGGCAAAATGCAGAAATTTAAAATTTGTGAAAGATAAGTTTCAGGGTTCCCCTGATGTGATAAAAGGGCTTTGTGGCAGCTCTACTGACAGCCACCCTATTATTTTCCGTTGGCTGAGTCTAAAAGGTGGCAATCTTAACTTGGTTGAGTTGTTTGATCAAGCGGGCCATTTGAATTGGCGCTCCCCTCGGGAGTTTGGCCCTGGTTTTGTTTGCGATTCTGTGTTATCTCTCTTTCTAACTTCTATAGGGAATACTTTTGATTTACGTCGTGGTGATGAAGGTAGTTTAGCCTATTTGGCTTGCATTAGTCCTTCCTGGCTTCCTGTGCTTTCCTCGACTGGCCCACGGTACACCTATTACTCGGCGCATCGAGTACTTCGGCAGTTTGGTTTTGACCAGGATATTCCCCCAGTATTCAATGACATAGTTCCTTCTCTTCCTTCTTTGGATCCCTTCATGAAGCTTCAGGCTTTTTCTTATTGGTCACGACGGAGTCCTCAGTTTGTAGTGCCTAACTCTGAGAGAGGAGTTTTTGCCTCTAGTGGTTATGCTGGTTATTGGAGGAGGGTTCAGAAGTCCTTTGCTGATTATGTTGGTTCTGAGACGATTGGGAGGGTGCCTAACCCTGACATTTCTTCTGCCCCAACATCCAACAGGCGCCTGTCCCTGCCTACTGCTGGTATTGTTTCTGCTGCTGTGAGCAGCAAAACTGGTTTTGCAGAATGGCATGCTTTCAGAGAAGGCTGGGTGACTTATGCGCAGGATTTCCCAGAGAACTGGCTAGGGTGTGACCTTGTTGTTGGTGCTTCTGCTGGGGTACCAATTAAGAAAGGGGCAGTGGAAGCCATAAGTCCCAGCGCTCCCATAGGCATGAGTAAAGGGAAAGCAATCAAACAGGAAAAATTGAAGGAGGCCGTGGCTGAAGAGAGTGCAGAGGATGTTGGCCCTAAGCCAAAGAAGAAGAAGGCTGGAAAATCCCGGAAACAGTTGGTACTTGTTGAGGAGAAGGAAGTGGAGCAACCTTTGGCCACAAAAGGCCGGGTGAAGACTAAGGTAGAGTCTTCTTTTCTCCCAGCTCCTGTGAGTCCTTCAGTTCATGGTTCCTTGGGACCCTCTGGACGTACCCGTAGTAGACAACAGAGACTTGGAGACCCTGTTGAAAGAGAAAGAAGGGCAAAGCCTCTTTCCTCCTTTGCTCTTTTGCAGCTTTGTTGTTTCTTCCCTTTTCTCTTCTTTTTTTTTTTTTAACTAATGAGTGATTGTTTGTTTGTTTTTTTTTTTTTTTTTTGTGCAGTCCAAGCGTAAGCTAGATCCCAAGAAGGGTAGAAGTCAATCTTCTGGTGAATATGTGGTATGGTTTTTCCTTACCTGTGTCTTTTGCTGCTTTCTCATATTTATTTCACAAGTGTTATTCACCCGTGCTATCCTTTTGCTCATTCTCCTTTTTTTTTTTTTAGGTTGAGGTTCCTCCCCCTGTGGTTGGTGAGACTTTGGAGGAGGAGATGGCTGAAGCTGCATCTCAGAGTAAGGAGGAGGAGGCTCTCATTGGTGACATAGCTGAGGAAACCGGGCAACCAACGCAGGATGTCCAGGCTGCCCAAGATCCTGAGGCTCCCAAGCTTCCCGCGTCCCCAGGTTCTCACTTTGAACAGATTCCCAGCCCTGTCAGGACCGTGCTACCTCAGACTGGTTTAAGTACAAGGATCTTGGGAGGCGCATCATCATCCGGGCAAACAGGTGAGCCTTTCTTTTCTTTTCTTTTCTTTTATATAGCCTTTTACCCTTATCTCTTTTGCACCCCTTCTTTCTTTTTTTCTTTTTTTAAGTTCTTCTTCTTTCCAAGCCAAGCCACTGCAAGATCTACCTCTGGTGCTGCTACTTCTTTGGAATCGGAGGACTTTGAAGGTGGGGTGTTGACTGTCCTTACTGCATTCTTTCTTTCTTCTTTCCTCGTCCCCCCTCTTTTTTTTTTGTGTTTGTTTTTTTTTTTGTTATGGCGAAGCCCCCTGTGTCCCTGCCTTCTTTTAGCCATTTTGCTGGGGCTTCCTCACCTTTTCTTCAACTTGCCCTGTGTTCTTTCCCAGAATCTTTCAAGAAATCAGAGGAGGAAGAGGAGGAAACTTCACCCCAAGAGGCTGATACTGGTTTTTTTTTTTTTCTATCACTTTTTGTTCCCTCCTTTTTTTTCTTTTTTTTTTAGAAGCTAAGTCCCCCCCCCCCTTTTTTTTGCAGGGGTTGATATCAAAAATCCTGAAATCGTGGCTCCTGAGGGAGGTGTAGGATCTGCTCAAGTTGTTGCCCCTTATGCTGTCCAGGAGGTTGGAGGTTCCTTTGGGACCCCGGGCGATGATGCAGCAAAGGAGAAGGCCCCAGAGGTGATTGCTTCAGACCCTGCTTCCAGGCTCCCCGCCTTTTTGGCTCGTTTTGATCTTCTGGAATTCAACAGCCTCCCTGCCAGTCATTTCTGCCGCTTCGGATCCTCCTATGGCAACTTCTTGCGGTTTTCTGTGCCTGTGGAAGGCCTGCCATTGCTAGAAGGGCTGCTTAAAAGTCATGGGGACTTTACCCTTGGTTTCAGAGGAGGAGTATTCTTGGGGAACATTCTGATGGAGCTGCTGTGCGCCGTGCTGATTTCTCTGAGAGATTCCTCACTGGACTCTCTTTCTGAGGAGAAGCTCTTGGAATGGAGGGGAGTTGTTCAGGATCTTTTGGAGGTCAAGTTTAACTTGTCCTTTTTGCTGGAGTACCTGCGATCACTAGCCCAAGCGCTCTTCCAGAGGCAAGCTTCTAAAAGTATTGATGCCGAGATTGCTACTGCTGAGGAAGCTCTAGCTCGTGCTCATAAGACTTTGCAAGATCTGAAAGTCAAAAGGCAGAGGGTTCTTTCTTCAGCTGTCCTTGCTCTTCCTTCGAGTGGCTCTTTGTTGGCTGGCCTCCTTACTTAGCTTCTCTCTCCCCTCTTTTTTTTTTTTTAACTGTTTGGACATGTGTGAACAATTTGGGATTGTATAAATTTTCTATTTCTTTGGTTGGACAATGTTTCTGTTTTTTTTTTTCGTTTAGATCTGCACTTGTGCTTTGAGACTGCTTCTATGTACTTGTGCTTTAGTATGGCTTTGCTTCTAATCTTTTTCGAATGGCATGTGGATCTTCTTTTCTTGTCTTTCTTTTTTTTTTGCTGAGTCCTAGCCTGTGATTCCCACAAATTTTGTTGCAGGTTCCAACTAGGTACCCATTCTCTTCCTTCCTGATTGCGCAAGTACTGAACTGGGTACATTTGGCAACGTATTATTGTATTCTTTTTTTTTTGTCCCAGCTCATGAACTTGGCAGGTTTCTTTTTATATCAAGTACTGGGCTAGGTATCCTCAGTTTATGCTTGAGATCCTAGACCATGTATTTGAGACTTGGCTGCTTCGCAGCTATCCGTGGGGTGATCCTGGGTTATGTATCAAAAGATTTCCCCAGGTATTTCCCCCCACCTTTTTTTTTGTTGCACAAGTACTGAGCTGGGTACGTTTGGTAATGTATTCTTACTTGTCCCAGCTCATGAATCTTGGCAAGTTTTTTTTTTTTTTTTTTTTTTATCAAGTACTGGGCTAGGTACCCTTAGTTCATGCTTGAGGTCCTAGACCATGTATTTAATTTCAACTGTTTGTAGTTATCTGTGGGGTGATCCTGGGTTATGTAAGAAGATTTCCTCAGGTATCCTCCCCTGATTTTGTCCATGTTAGGAATTTTGTGATACTTAGGATTTAATAACTGAAAAACAAAGCAAAAGAAGAAATTTCATTGAATCTTAAAACATAAATGTCATTCAAGGAACACAGCGAATGTAACCAAGATAGTAAGGATCGTAGAATGTCCTTCTACCTCCAGCTTCGAACAGAATTACTTAAATAATAATATATGAAAGAAGGAAAGAAGAGGAACACTTAGCAGGTTGGAGCATTTTGGCAAAAGGATTCCAGTGTACTGAGACCTCTCCCTTCTCATGCGTAGTATTGTTTCAGCCACTTCCCATTTATGGGCTCTGTCAGGATTGTTCCATCTTCCTTTGTGAGGTAGTAGTACCCACTATCATGGGCCTCCCTGATGATGTAGGGTCCTTCCCACTTTGGGGCAAATTTGGAGGGTCCCGGTAGGTTTCTTCTCACATGTTCTGCTGTCCTTAGTACCAACTGCCCTTTAGTGAAAGTCCTCGGGCGTACTGCTTGTGCATATGCTCTTGTCATCCTTTGCTGGTACCTCTAGCTTCTTCTTTTGGCTAGCTCTCTTTCTTCCTCTACCCCTTCCAGGTCTGTTAGCCTCCTTTCATTGTTTGTGTCTTCGGTGTCCTCCTGACTTTCCTTAAGTACTACTCTTGGTGTGGGAACAATTAATTCTACTGGGCTGATAGCTTCTGTCCTATAGACCAGGGAGAATGGTGAAAATCCCGTGGCTGTTTTCACAGAGGTCCTGCATGCCCAAAGTACATCTGCCAGGTGGTCACTCCATTTTCCTCCATATTCTTGCTTCATTTTTTTAAGGATCTTCAAGATCACCCTATTAGTGGCCTCTGCCTGGCCATTTCCTTGTGGGTAGTACGGTGTAGACCTTCCATGCTTGATGTAGTAAGCCTCTGTTAACCCCTTCATGTCTTTATTTATGAATGGAGTCCCGTTGTCACTGATCAACCTCTTGGGGATCCCAAACCTCGTAATGATATGGCCTCGAATGAAGTTTGCTACAGCTGCTCCAGTGGCTTTCTTCAAGGGGATGACCTCTACCCATTTTGTAAAATATTCAGTGGCTGCCAAGATCCATATGTAACCACTGGATGGAGGATTTATAGGCCCTATGAGATCAAGCCCCCAAGTGTGGAAAGGCCATGGGGTTGTCATGTCCTGTAACGTATTTGGGTGAGTATGGATTGCATCTCCAAGAACTTGACATGCGTGGCAAGTTTTGACTACCTCTTCGGAGTCCTTTTTCATTGTTGGCCAGTAATATCCCAATAGTAGTAACTGTTTATAGAGCCTCCTTTTTCCTGGGTGACTTCCACAATCACCAGAATGGACTTCCCTGACCACTTCCCTGGCTTCCCTTGGTCCCAGGCATCTTAGGGGATCTCCACTGTATCCCCTTTTGAATAGGATCCCGTTCTGTAAGAAATACCTGACTGCGAGCTTCTTGAGCTGGTGGGCCAGCGTCCTGTCAGTTGGTAGGATCCCTTGAGCCAAGTATTCCATGAAAGGGGTCCTCCAGTCTTCTGTAACAAATACAGCATAGCTTTCTCCTCTGTCTATCAAAGGTTGGCATTCTTGGCATTTTTCCTGTATAGTTGATGCTTCTTTGCTCATATTTGGCCAGTAATACCCCATGCGCTGCATCCTCCTGTATAGACTGATCTTTTCTGAGGTCCCGCAGACTTGGGTATGTAGTTCTTCCAATCTCAACTTCCCCTCTTTCTCATTGATACATCTGGATAGGATCCCTCCGGGCAGTCTTCTGTATAGTTCTCCTTCTATTAGAGTGTAGTCTCTCAGTTCCTTGACATTCCCTCCGGATCCTGTTTCTTTCATTTTTTCTTTCACTTCGCTCCTCCAGTCCCATTGTTTGGACTCTCCGGGGGATATTTGTTGGAGGATTTCTAAGATGGAATGCTCCTGCCTTCCTATTCTGACTAGAATGTCTTTTCCCTTGAATGGTACTTGGGATCCCAGGGTGGCAAGCGCATCTGCAAATCTGTTTTCACTTCTCTGTGTGTACTCTATGCTAAAGGTCAGGAATTCCTGCTCCAGCCTTTGCGCCCATGTCCTGTAGGCTGCCAAACTTTGTTCCCTTAATGCAAAGTCACCTTTCACCTGGGATACCACAAGATTGGAATCTCCTAATACTCTCATGTGTTTCACCCCAACACTTAGTGCTATAGTTAGCCCAGTTAAGTACGCCTCGTACTCGGCTGCATTATTGGAACAGGAGAAACCAAGCTTGAAGGATAGAGGTATGGTGTCTCCATTTTCACAGCTTAGTACAATTCCTACCCCATTTGAAGTTGCTGTAACCGACCCATCAAATCTCATTGTCCATTTCTTTCCCGGGATTTCTGCTACTGCCACTTCACCTGGGATCTCTTCGCTTAGTGGGCTTTCCTCCTTCCCTGGGAATTGTGCCAGGAGATTCGCTATGGCTTGACTTTTGACGGCCTTGGGGGTCCTTAGGCCTATGTCATATTGGGAAAGTAGAACCGGCCACTGTGCTATTCTCCCTGTTAGGAGGGGCTGATGCAGGAGTGCTTTTATGGGATGTGATTTAGTTACTAACAGGATCTGGTGGGCTGAGAAATATCTCTTCAGCCTCTGAGATGCGTAAATAACCACTAGGCAAGCCTTTTCTATCCTGGGATATCTGGTTTCAGCATTCTTGAGTGTTCTGCTCACATAGTAAACAGGTTGCTCGTTCCCACCATCATCCTTTTGGGCCAACAGGGCTCCTATCGCTTGGGTATTTGATGCCAACAAGTATAATAGCAAGGGTCGCCCACGTACTGGTGGTATGTGGATGGTATAAGGCAGTGCTTATGAAGCCATGGCCATCCCAGGAGTACATGGTAGGACACTTCTAAATTGATTACGTGAAATCTGGTCAAGGCCACTATTGGCCCCACCCTTAGGGCTAGCTGTATATAGCCTTCGGTTGATTCTGCTGATCCTCCAAATCCGGTTATCTCCATGGGAGCCCCCAGGATCCTCCTTCCAGCCAGGCCCACGGCTTCCAAGGTGCTCAGGGCTATGAGGTTGAGTGATGCCCCTGTGTCTACAAGTGCTCTTCTGATTTGGACACCATTTATGGTGGCCATTAGGTAAAGAGGTCTACGGTGGTCTGGATGCTCAACCTCCATGTCTTCATCAGTGAAGGTTATGGCATTTGTTGTCTCCAGGAAAGCTCGGCTGGCATGTGATTCTGCCGTGAAACATTCCATTCCTGAATCTGCTGCTATAGTCATGAGGGATTCCGTGGCCACCCTTCTTGCTTCTGGTCCAAATCCTAGCTGATTGAATAGTGACCTGAACTTGGGATTCTTCTGGAGGGTCCTGACTGTGTTTGGGTGGAAGGATCCTCCTGACTCTTCTGCTTCTACCGAGTTCCCATGGATTACCACAGCTACTACCCCCTTTCCTTTATGGTTGGGCAGGGGGTTTCTTTGTACTTCTGGTTCCTTCTGGGTGAGTTCCAGGGTTCCTTCTCTTAGCTTCCTGTGGAAAAGCCTGCGGAGGGTCCAGCAATCCTTGGTGGAATGCTTAACGTAATTGTGAATCCTGCAAAACAAAGGATTTTTCCTTTCTTCTTCGGTTGGTGGCCTGGACACAGTGAATGGCCTAATCACTCCATCCCCGATCCATTTGTCCAGGACGTGGTTTAATTCTTCTACGGTACATGGGATCACTGGTGGTTCCTCGAACATTTTTCCATCAGGCCTCTTCCTTTTTTCCCCCACTGATGCTGTCATGGCTTGGGATGCTGGTGCCCTCTTCGCCCTCATAGTTTGTGCTGTCCTTCTTGTTCTTTGTAACAGGTCAGCGAACTGTGTGATACATAAATTTTCGAGGTTGAGCCTGTAATCGAAAAGCATGTTAGAGACGCAAGTTTCTACAAGCTCTTTTTCTTCATGGTCCCCATAACAGTCTAGGGACACATCTTCAAATCTTTTGATGAACTGGACAGGATCCTCTCTAGGTCTCTGCCTCACCATCTGAAGGCTTTGGAAAGTGACCTTGTCCTCACCAGGGTAATATTTTGCACAAAATCTTTCCATCATTTCGTCCCAGGTCTTAATGGACCCAGGTCTCAGTGTAGTGTACCAAGTGTACGCTCTGTCCACCAGGGACTTAGCAAACTCTCTTAGGCACAGCTCCCGGTCTCCTGCGTAGGGGCCCATAGTGTGGACGAACCTACTCACGTGTTCTACTGCACTTCCATTCCTTCCATCAAAAGGATGGAACTTTGGTGGCTCATATCCTTTGGGGTACGGCTTGCCAAGGAGTTCCAGTGGGAACGGGGGATCCCGAGAAAATTGCTTGGGGGTCCTGGAAAGTTTTTCCCTTTCTTGGTCTAGGAGGGCACTGACATCTGCCAGTGTCAGATATTGGGGGTTAGTTCCTCCTCCCACTGCTGATCCTCCCTCTGGCTGGGTTCTGTCTTGGTTACCCACATGGGGGGCATTGTCTCTGACTTCTTGCGTCTTACTTTCTTTGAGAAGGTGAACTTCTTGTTGCAACTCTTTCAACATCGCGGTCATTTGAGCCATAGGGTCTAGCTCTTGCCTCGCATTCCTCTGTTCTGACACGACCTCGTGCTCTGTTAGGGGCACCTCGCCTCTTTGTTTGGAGGCTACTTCATTTTCTCCCACGGGCTCAGAGGCCGTGGGTGGCATGTTTGCACCTTTACTGTTCCTTTGTCTTGGAGGCATGTTCTGCGAAGGGATTGCTTCTTCCCTTTTCTTTACCCAGTCCCTAGTGAAGTCGCCAAAATGTGAGAGTGCCCTTTTTTTTTAGCACTGTGGCCCAGGAACTCTGGGCCGTGTGAGATGTTCTTGGTGGACTGGGATTGATTCTCCGCAGCTAAAAGGGCTGTTTTAAGAATCAATTGGTGCACAAAACATACTTTCCATAACACAAACAGCTAACAAAAAAAAGAAAGCAAGAATATTTGTATTGAAACAACATTTGTGCAGTAAAGGATTAATGCAAATGACAAAAAAAATGGAAAATATAACATAAGAACAAGCTGGGGATCCTCTAATTAAGTGAGGTATATTTCATTGATTTTATTAAGCTATGACTACAATGCTCACTAAGACGTGATGCAAGGTTCAACTAAGCTCATAAGTTACAGACTTTGATAGCTATTCAAGCTTCAAAGACTTGCAAAGTTTGAACTTGTTGAATCCGAGCATGTTCAATAGTGGCTGTGCTGGGATACCGAGGACGGTTCCCCTGTTTTTCTCTCAAATTACAGAGTATTTTCTGTAACTCTCTAGGACTTCAGGAAAGCAATGGTTAATGCTCTAGATGGTCTGATCGTTCTGAAAATTCGTGAATGCCCTGTAGCGTGGATTCTTTCCTTCTTTTATAGCACAACTTCGGCCTCCCTGGTGAACTAGTGATTTCCCTGTTTTACCCTTTGAAGCCTGTACCGTGCCTGGTTGCCTCAAGATCGTGTCGTTTCCCCTTTCTTCATAGTTCCTTGCTTTTTGTTCCGACCAGATGAAAGTCCCTCGGCTCCTTTCCATTTCCAGATTTCCCGTTGGCTGGCCTGAGACCCCTTTTGGCTTTTTCTTCTCAGCGTCCCAGCCTCTCCCAGTTGTACTCTTCCTTGTCTTTATCTCCAAACGGTTGAAACAGGTTTCTGCGTTTTTTTGCTCTGTACCTCCTCTGCGTGTCTGGGTCACAAGGTCCGCGTGCCCTTTGTCTCTTGCCTTTCTTTATTTTTTTTCTGTTATGATCCTCCTGCGTGCCCCAGGATCCTCCACCTCTGGGAGGCTTTCTGGGATTCCGGCCCAATTTTTCTTCTTCTTAGTTTGGTCTGGTTTGCTGGTTGGGCCTCTTCCCTGGATCTCAGCCCTCTGGGCTTTCTTTTTTTCTTTCTTTCTTTTCTGTGAGAGCCCACCATTTATTTATTTTTCTCCCCTCTTTTGTGTGAAATGGGCCCAATACCTTTCCTATCTCTGTGGGCCTATTGGTGGGCTTTTTTAATCCCTTTTTGAACCTCAACACCTTCTCATTCCAAAAAGTCACAATACCCAATGATTCAAAAAAGTTCCCACGATTTAATGAACTAAAACTTTCATCATTACCTCTAAAAGCTATAGCTTGAAAGGCAAGATACCGGACAATAAAAATTGAGGCCTTCAGTTGCAACCGATTATTTGCAATTTGTTCAGTAGTGAAATGATCAACTACCCTTTGCAAATGCTGCGATTGGTTCATCAAATTCTTACACATTTGCTCGGCAACTCTATGAGCTGAGTTAGGATCTCTTCCTATATGACCTTGAAAATAACAATCTTTGCCCCCAACCTTTTTCCAAGATCTAAATCCACCAACAATGAATGCATTTTGTCCCACAACCCCATTTGGATTATGAAAGACAAAGCAAGGTCAACAATAAGCTACATCTATTGTAGGAGAATATTCAAGCCATTTTGAATTATTTCTAAACCAAGAAGCTTGAAAGCTACGATTGCGCTTTCCACTTTTTTTTGAATGTCTCTAAAGGAGGTTGGTGCGGACCTTTTCTAACGTAAGCTCGTCGAATTTTATCACGTTGATTAACATGATATTCCCATATTTGTTTGCGTGTTCCGGGATCATAATCCAAAGAATCAAGGTCAATTCTTTGAAATTGTGTTTGAGAGATTGGAACATTGACATTTTTCAAAATTGGAACATCCACATTTTCCGGAATTGGAATATCCACATTTTCTAGAATTGGAATAGCAACATTAGTTGTTGGCAATTCCACGTTGACTTCGGAAGAATTTGAAGTTGAACCTTTTCTTTTGAAAAAATCAAGCATTGTAGTTGATTTTTTCATGATCTACAAATAAAATAAGAATCATATAAGAATCACCATTATTTTCTTAAATTTGTGTGACAATTTTCTATATAATATGATTTGTTTTTTTCTTTTTGTGTTTGGTCTGCCTTTATTTTATGTCTTTGTGTTTGGTCTGCCTTTATTTATGTCTTTGTGTTGTCTCCCTCTTTCTAACACTGACCCACTAACCCAATGAATCCCACTGGCCACTACCGACACTAATTGACCTTACAGGGGAAAAAAAAAAAAAAAAAGGGTTAAAGTTAAAAACTTGAACTTTACCTTTTGTCCATTGCCCAACTCCACTTGTCCCTATTATGCCCAACTACTAGTCAACAAAGAAAAAACTAATCTCTACAACTACAAACTCTACTCTCTCTCTCTCTCTATCTCTCTTATCTATATAAAGAGTCACAAACACAGAGTCACAAAGCCAAAAAGCCAAAAAAAAAAAAAAAACACAGGCAGCACAAATTCAATTCACAATCAATCAATCACCAACATCAATTCAATTCATCAGTAAAAACACAAACATGAAACACCACCAGTCCACAAGGCACAAGCACAGTTTCTATGAATCTCAGATTCTCATATCAGATCACAAACATTTTATATTTATTAAGTTTTGAATGAAAAGATAAGAGTAAATACCTGTGAGTGGCAGCGGCAAGTAGGTCTCGAGCAACCGGCGACAGTGGCAAGTGGGTTTGAAGCGGGCAGTGGCAAGTGGATCTCACTGGCGTGGGTTTCTGGTAGCAAGATCAACTGATCAAGATGGGTCTTGCTCTTGCAAGCGTCACGGCAACATGGCATGGGCGTCGCAGCGGTGGTGGCGTCACAGGGTGGGTCTCTCTTTCTCGCCTCTCTATCTCTGATCTCTCTGTCTCACCTCTCAGCTCTCAAGTCTCACTTTCCTTTCTTTTCTTTTCTTTTTTTCCTTCAAATTTTTGCTTTCTCCATTTGGTTTGGTTTTGGACTCCTGAGAGCTGAGTTTTTTTTTTTTAGATTTACATGGGTCATAGGCTGGCCGGATGATGGGCAGGGGTTCATATTTTTAGGAGGGGGGCCTGAGCTAAAACTAAGGGGAGGCCCAAGCTCTTTTCTCTTTTTTTTGGGAAAATTTTAGCTGCTAATTTTTTTTTTTTTTTTGGGCCTAGGGGGGGCTCAGGCCCCCTTTGCCCCCCTCTTGGGTCCGTCCCTGAATCAGTCAATCACCAACATCAGTTTAGTTCATCAGTAAAAACATAAACATGAAACACAACTAGTCCACAAGGCACAAGCACAGTTTCTATGAATCTCAAATTCTCAGATTAGATTACAAACATTTTATATTTATTAAGTTTTGAAGGAAAAGATAAGAGTAAATACCTGTGAGCGGCAGCGACAAGTGGGTTTGAAGTGGGTGGCGGCAAGTGGGTCTCGCGTGGGTCTCGCCGGTGTGGGTCTTTGGTAGCAAGATTAACTAATCAAGATGGGTCTCGCTCTCGCAAGCGTCATGGCGACACGGCGTGGGCGTTGGCGGTGGCAGCAGCGTCACGGGGTGGGTCTCTTTGTCTCGCATCTCTATCTCTGATCTCTCCGTCTCGCATCTCTATCTTTGATCTCTCTGTCTTGCCTTTCAGCTCTCAAGTCTCACTTTCCTTTCTTTTCTTTTCTTTTTTTCCTTTGTTTTTTTGCTTTCTCCGTTTGGTTTGGTTTTGGATTGCTGAGAGCTGAGGTTTTTTTTTTTTAGATTTACATGGGTCATGGGCTGGTCGGATGATGGGCAAGGGTTCATATTTTTGGGAGGGGGGCCCGAGCTTAAAACTAAGGGGGGGGCCCAAGCTCTTTTCTCTTTTTTTTTGGAAAATTTTAGCTGCTAAAATTTTTTTTTGGGCCCAGTAGGGGCCCGGGCCCCCTTTACCCCCCTCCTGGGTCCGTCCCTGATTTAGTTTCAGTGGGCATACATAGTTAACAATTTATGATCTTTGCACCATTTCAACTTTGTTTTTGAAATGTGAAACAAACAAGTTGACTTTCCTTAAATTTGAGAATTGCTTATAGTTTGGTTGAGGGGATGGAGAAGTGGGAGAATGGAAATTGTTGAGAGGATAGATAATGTTTTAGTTTTCTATTTGGTGTGTTTGGTAAAGAGGATAGAAAAGTATAACACAAAAATAAATAAATAAAATAAAACCATTTTGCTCTTATCGTAATTTGAAATAATGGGATAACAGGGATAATTTTTGTGTTATGGTCTATTTTCTCTCTTACTTTTTCTCTAGTTTGAAAAGAAAATGAATGGTGGGCCAGGTGATAACTCCTCCACCTTACCATCTTCCTTTCTCCCTATTTTCTCTCCAACCAAAGAAAATCTCATTTTCTCCTATATTTTCCCTTTTTTTTTTTTTTTTTTCATTCTCCCTCTTTTCACCCCAAAGAAACACAACTTTAAGGTTAAAACCACGTCTAGGATTTAATAAGATAAGTGTTAAAATCCAACTTTAAGGTTAAAACCACGTCTAGGATTTAATAAGATAAGTGTTAAAATCCTATTGATTATCTCATGTATTTGCCTAAGCATTCATGGATGAGCAACAAGCTTCATGATTTTTTTTTTTTTTTTTCTCAATAGTAGATTTTAAATAAAAGAAACATATCTAAATGTAGACCCATTAGATTGATAACTTATCATATTGGAAGTGCCTGAGCATTCATGGACAAGCAACAAACTTCATGATAATATATTACATGGCTTTAATTGGGTTCAGAACGATGTAATTTTGATTGAAAAGAACGACATCTTTAGTTCATACTTAATAGATACTTATCATTGTGCATTGACAGAAAGACTTAAATCCAAACAATGCATAACTTTAGGGTTACAAATCCAAATTTTAAAACTTTAGAAGAAAAAAAAAAAAAAAAACCATCCCATATTATAAGGGTGTAAATTGCAATTTAGTCTTTTAAATAAAAAAGAAAAATATCTAAACGTAGACGGTAGACCCCGTTAGATTGATGAGATCGATGTCTCTGCTTCTGTTATCTGTTGGTAGGTGAAATGGGCCTTACGGACCCCACCTGTACATATGTACATAACAATAACTCTAGGTGATATGTACATAACATAATGTAAGCTATCAATTCCATGAAAATTAATAGTTTTTTCTTGGGCTCATTTGCCATAATTAGAAATCCATAATTACCGAATAGATTTACGTGGCCCACTTGAGCCTGAAAAGCATAGAATAAATAAGGGAATGGTTTCGGTGGGCTCAAACCCAATAAGTATAACTTTGAGGGCAAAGCCACATGCCATTCACATTATAAACTTATAAAGGGGGTCAAAAAAGTAAAAAAAAAAAAAAAAGTTGCCTGCCTTGTGATTTTGTGTTGTGCACTTGTGCGTATGTTGGAATAAACATATTCTTCTTATTATTCCTTTAAACTCTTTCCACTTTTCAGTATTTTTAATCTTATCTGATTTGTTGGTGAGTCGTGCTTCCTGTCTTTTCTGTCCAAAACTTTGTGTATCAGCTTGTCCGACATTATTTCTAGAATAAACATTTCTTAAATGCACCAGTATCTTAATTCTTAACTAACAATTGGATTTGGCACTTAACCAATTACAAATGTTTAAAAAATTGGAAGAATTATAAACCACAAAGCACCCATCACAAAACCACGCAACCAGTGTGTATGTTATTTATTTATTTTTTCAATAAATGGGGAGGAACATTCAGATCCAAATTTATACTAAACTAGAAGGATTTTAGCTGCAAAATTACTAGCTTTATTTAGAAAAATTGTTGGGTACTCATCGATATGATATTTTATCCTTTAACATGAATGGTTGATTTATTAAATTTTTAATTAGTGAAACTCATTATTATGTAAATGAAAGATTAGTTTTATAATATCGTGTGTATATTGAAACTCAATATTGTTCTCAATAAAAGTTGAATTTGATTCCTTATTTCTAACCTTTTTTTTTTTTTTTTTAGAAGGTACGTACTTATCTCTAACATGATATCAAGACAATTTATCAAAGAATTTTACGCTTTCAATGAGTCTAGAACTACTTTGACTAATATAACTTTCTTTCATTTTTTTTAGCCCCTTAAAATGACACTGAAAACCCCATAGGATGTGGATCAATACGTCTGCAAAATCTTCAGTTTCTTTTTTGACATGTACGAATATACATGAGAGCCAGCATATCCTCTCACGGTGCTGTTTACTTGCTAACTAAGCATTGAACAACGCCATAGTAATTTTTTTAAAAACCGCTATATAGTAAATGCTTCAATGCATGATATACTTAACTCTTTCTCTCTCGCCTTCTCACCTTAAAATCATGGTTTTTTTTTTTTTTTTTTTTGGTTAAACAACACATACTATTAGAAATTAAGGAATAATAAGTCTATTACAAACATGGCCAGCTTTGTCCAATGCTAGCAGATCAACCACCACAGGTGGTGGGTTATACAAAAAAAGATATTCATTATAGAGGGCAGCCCCCATCTTCGCTAGTCTATCAGCACAGCAGTTGGCTTCTCTATAAATGAGTTACCAAGTAATTAGGGAACGTCTTCGTCAAGGTCCTGCAATCGGATAGAAGCGGTTCCAAATTAAGATTGACAACAGATAGATTAGTGATAAGGTATACAAGAAATTTAGCATCTAAATCAACACATAAATTTTCAATGCCCAACTGTTTGGCCATTAGAAGCCCTTCCTTAAATGCCCAAAGCTCTACAGTGATACTGGAGACATTCCTAAACTTCTTTACAAACCCAGCAACCCAATCCCCTTCACTGTTCCGAATAACTCCCCCACCCCCAACCTTCTTTGGGTCCCCAAATACCAAGCCATCCGTATTTAGTTTCACCCACCCAGGTTGGGGTTTAATCCACTTCACTTGGATTTGGATTTTACTTGGCTTGGCTAGAAAGTTTGGCACTATGGCAAAGAATTCAGCACTTTTCTTGATACAAACAATACTCAACCCTCTCACAATATTTCTTTCTTGAAAAATGGCTTTATTCCTTTGAAGCCAAATATTCCAAAGAGTTTGGGGTAACAGAATTTTCCAAGGGATGCGGGGTCTAGGAAAAAAATCTGGTGAGCCACAGTATTTCTCTAACCAATCAGTTAAGGGAAGATTAAAAAACTCAAAGTTTGATTCTTCAATACCAAGGTCTTTCCACACAGATCTAGCCATCTCACAATCCCTCAGAGTATGGAGGATAGACTCAGAGGCTTGACCACACAATTCACAAGTTATGTTCAAGTTAAAACCCCTTGAACCAAGAACTTCTCGGGTAGGGATGCTGCGATGAACACAAAGCCACAGAAAAAATTTTATTCTTGGTGTTGTGCTGGATTTCCACACCCACTGGCTGAGAGTAGTCACAAGATTCAAAGGGTTTAAACCTTTAGCTAAGAGATATGCTGAGTTAAGAGAGAATGATCCGTCCTTGGAGTAAGCCCACACTAGAATGTCCTTTTGGTTTGGGTTAACAGCAGTTGGGATGCCTTGGATTTCTTTATCAATGTTATCAGGGAGGATGAAGGAAATGCTAGCCCTGTTGTCCAAAAGCATTTTTACAGAGACATTTTCCTCCCCTTCAGTCAACAGTCCTTCAATTTGGTGTCTGAGGGGCCCAGTGGGCAGCCAGAAGTCTTCCCAAGCCTTAACCATGTTCCCATTTGCAATGGACCACTTTAACCCTTTATTGAAAATATCCCCACCAGCCTTGCAAGCAGTCCAAATGCGAGAAGCAGGAAGTTTCCTACCGCCAACATTGAGTCTAGCAGGGGTAAGATACTTACAAATTAGCATTTGTGCCCATGGCATATCAGGACTAGAGGCAATTCTCCAACACAGCTTAGCTAACAGAGCAGAATTACGAGCTTTTGCATGGAAGATCCCTAGACCCCCCAACTCCTTCGGGTTAGTTACTTTATTCCATCCCACAAGGTGCATTTTCTTTTTATCTGAAGTTGACCCCCAAAGGAAGTTCCTCACAAGTCTGTCAACATCATCACATACTCTAGCAGGAAGTTTACAGCATTGCATAAGATACTCAGGTATGGGAGATACCGCTGCCTTTAAGAGAACAAGTCTGCCAGCAGGGGAGAGGCACTTAGCTTTCCAACCCTCAAGCTTTGATTGGACTCTCTCCACCAGAAATTGAAATTCATTCCTTCTCCTTCCTTTATGAAGAATGGGGAACCCAAGATATTTCCCAAGATTGGAGGTTTCGGCAATGCCAAAATGATTAACAACCCTTTCCTTATCCTCCTCAGATGTATTGGTAGAGAAGAATATTTTGGACTTAGCAAGACTAATTTTTTGCCCGGTTAGACTGCAAAATTCATCAAGAACTTCACTAACAGCCTCTATGTTTCTCTGGCTTGTATTGGTAAATAAAAGGAGGTCATCCGCAAAAAACATGTGGGAAAACCCTGGCTCACTTTGGGAAGCTTTAACTCTAGACCAATCACCTTCTTCACACTTCCTATGGATCAAGGTGCTTAGGAATTCCATGCATAGGATGAAATTATATGGGGAAATAGCGTCCCCTTGCCTTAATCCTCTAGAAGGTTGAAATTCTTCCAACTAAGAGCCATTAAAGAGCAAAGACACACTAGTGGACGATATACAACTTAAAATCAGGTCAATGGTTTCCTGATAGAACCCCAAACTAAAAAACATGCTTCTCACAAAACTCCATTCCATGCGGTCAAATGCCTTTTCTAAGTCTATTTTAATAATCATATAGCCTTGGTGCCCTTTCCTTTTCCCCAATGTATACACAAGCTCCTGTGCCACTATTACATTATCTGTACCTCTTCAACCCGAGATGAAGGCTGTTTGGGAGGAAGAAACAAGGGTGGGCATGAGGTGTTTCATCCTCTGCACAAGTATTTTGGTGACAACCTTATAGATGGTATTACATAAACTGATGGGCTGAAAGTGGTTGATAGTTTCAGGCCCAGATTGCTTAGGAATAAGAGCAAAAAGAGTTTTGTTAAGGTGCAGAGGAATTTTTTTGGTTCTAAACATACGCTTGACTTCAAACTTCACAGAATTCCCCACAACCATCCAGAATCCTTGAAAGAACCCAGCATGGAGCCCATCTGGCCCCGGAGCTTTAAAAGGTTTCATGGAGTTAAGAGCAAACAAAATCTCAGCATCAGACGGAGGGGTAGTCAAGTTAAGGGCTTCAGATTCAGAGAGTCGGTTGCCCCATATAGGAATAGTGGTAGGCTCTAAAGGGCAGCAAACCTGTTCTGTATTGTAAAGAGTAGCAAAACCATTTAGAAAAATCCCTTGAACACTCTCAGGATCATCCACCCAGTTACCAACAGAGTCTTGGATGCGGTGAATGCGGTTGCCACTTCTACGGATAAGGGTGGATAGATGAAAGAATTTCGTATTTCGTTCGCCCTGAATAAGCCAATCAGACCTAGCTTTAATACCCCAAAGATCTTTTTCCAAGTTTAAGATATGTTCCAATTCCTTAGACAAGGACACATGAAGATTAATTAATCGTTGAGAAGGATATTGGCTTAAGGCCTTTTCAACACCGAGAATCCTTGCAATCAAGTTCTTTTTCTTCCAGAAAATGTTTCCAAAAACATCCTCGTTCCAAATTTTCACTTTCTGAGTAAAGGAGAGAATAGCATTATTAACATTCTGTTGATTACCATCCCAAGCATCCTTAACAATGGAGGGGAAGCCCTCATGACTAAGCCAAATGGGCTGAAGGCGGAAAGGACGATCCCCACTACGACACTGAGAAGGTTAAGAGATAAAAGAAAAGGGCAATGGGAATAATTAATTCTCGCTAAATGCTTGACCATTGCCTCAGGGAAGACAGCCTTCCAATCAGAATTGGCCCAAACTCTGTCTAATAGCTGCTGGATTAAGTCAAAAATGTCCCTTTTATTGGTCCAAGTAAAAATTGAGCCAAAGAAACCAATATCCAGTAAGTTACAAAAATCCATACAATCAGTGTATTCATACACTCGCCTCCTGCATATGCCATTACCCCATTTTTTCTCCTCTTCTTTAGTGACATCATTAAAATCCCCCATAATAGCCCAAGGGAGATTGTGCCTCACAGATAAAGTTCTCAGATTGTTCCACAAAATACATCTTTCTCTAAAACGAGGGCTACCATAAATTGCACTTAAAAGCCAAGGTTGGGAAAGAGATCTAACCTGAACAATGGCATGGATCTCCTGCTCCGTGGCCAAAAGGATGTCCAGAGAAACAAAGTCTGAACGCCACAGAAGCCAAATCCCACCAGCATAGCCAATAGTTTCAGTGGAGTAAGCTCCATCAAAAGGCAGTTTCCTGATAATCTCATTAGCCCTTGACCCATTAATTCGGGTTTCAGTGATCACGAAGATAATGGGTTGATGCCATTCAACCAAATCCAAGGCAGTCTTTTTGAAGGTGGGCTTCATAGCCCCTCTACAGTTCCAGATAAGTATATTCATGATTGGAGTAGGGGAAGTGTGTGAGTTAAACCACATAGGGGATGGCTCCTCCCCTATCTCCCTCAATGTCCATGCTTGCCTCAGGAAATTCTTCTCCCGAATAATCTCCGGAAACAATGTTACAGTGTGCTTTAGAATCCCAAACTGTGCCTGGTTGCAACGGATGTTCAGTGTGCAAGCTACAGGAGCCATCAAGAACTGAAGTAGCTTCACCTTGAATAAGTTCCCCATGAGTACAAGTTCTATGGGTCTGTTCAGCAGAATTTTTCTCTGAGAAATGACTGGCTCCAAATGGATTCCTTCCAAGACGCTCAGAGATTTTTCGCAGAGGGGCTTCCATGATGGACTTTCTTGTGTTTGCGAGGGAGTTACAATCAGAGGTGGGAATTTCAGTTTGTCCATGAGGAAGTGACAATGCTATATATTGTGAGTACTGTAAACTTGTAATATATAGTAAAAGAGAAAAAAAAAATTTATGGAAAGGATAGTAAAAGAAAAACTTTTGGTTGGTATTGAAACCATGAACTTACAATAAAACAACAAACAAAGAAAATGAAAACATTTCTAGATCTTTTTTTTTATAACCATAATTTTTAGTGTTTAAATACTGAAAACTATTATTTGAAATCACATACCAAACAGTGTTTAACAACGCTTAGAGCATTCCCATTGGGGATTGTAAATGGGAAATATAGAGAAAATTTAGCATCAAGGCACAAAAAGAGCCCAAAAGATCACTGTAGCACCGTATCGTCTCACACTCTGTCTCCCACTCCCTTTGATTTCACTTCCTCTTTTCTGATTCTCTCTCTCCTTTCAGTCCTCATTCACTCCCTCTCTCATAGCTCTCTCTCTTTCTCTCAGTGTTGGGTTTTTTCTGGCGTGGCTGGATTTTTTTTTTCTCTCTCACAGTGTGGTTGGTTAAGATTGGCGTGGGTGTGCTTGGTTCGGCGTGTGGTTTGATGAGTGTGTTTGCTTGGTTCGGCGTGGTTGTGCTTATTTTGATCTCCATCGATCTGCTGTGTTTCAGTCGTGGATGGCTGCGGCGGCAGTGGGTTTGATGAGTGTGGGTGTGTGTGTGGGGTTGGGTTTGTGACTGATGTGGTGGTAGTGGTGGGGGGTTGTGGTGGTGGTGGGTGTTGATGATGGTGGAGGTGGGGTTCTCGTGGGTGGTGAGGGGGTGGGCAATGGGTGATTAATGATGGTGGAGGTGGAGGTTACCCTGGCAGTGGTTTGCTGATTTGGGTTCATGCTGGTGGCAGTGGTGGTGGTGGGCAAAGGGTAGTAGGCATGATGGTGGCTTGGTGGTGTCGGGTTGTGGTTAGTTTTTGGTTGGTTTGTGACTGTATATTTGCTGGGTTTGTGGTGGGTTTGGTGTCATGGTAGTTGCTGTGTGGTGGTGATTGGGTTGCTGTGTGGAGGTGATGTTGTTGAAAGGGTGATTGCTATGTAGATGGGTGGTTGAGAGAGTGACAGAGAAAGAAATTAGAAAGGAGGAAGAGATAATTTTATATTATTTTATTGTATAATTTATATTATTTTTATATGTAAAATGGTAAAATAAAAATTAAAATGTTGAGTATATTGTAAAATTATATAATATAATTAATAAAATAAATTTTTAAGATGATAGAATTATATAGTATCTCAATTCCGTTGCGAATGTCTGTACAGGTTATACTGCAAAATATGAAATCGAGTAGAGATTAAAGATAACGTAGTATAGGCTATAGGCTATATGTAGGGACAACACAAGGGCCACTTGCGCTGGGTCTGGAGGCCAGGCCACGCCAGGCCAGTCCCATCATGATTAGTAGACTACTACTACGAGTGTACATATATGAATAGCTAGCGGCCGCAATGCACTGTGCCCCATAGATACTAATAGGTCAGATTTATTCAATCCATTATTATTATATATTAATTGATCACCACAATTAAATTCCTCTGAAAATCTTGGCTTGTTGTCAACATTTCCTCACTCACTCGCTTAATTTTGTTGAACAGTTTTTAAGATAGGTAGGGCCACTCATTCACACATAAATCAACAGAATGTAGCCTACTTGCTGCGCTCTTTGGTTGTTTTTTCAACAATGTTTCTTTAATTGCGACACAATTAATTTATTACTTTTTTTTTTCTCTATTTTATTTTGTGAGAAGTTTTGGTTGGGAAAACATTATTTTTTTTTATTATTTGGATGAACTCTATTTTTATTACATATCAACTCAACTCGTTTGTAAAATCATCTATAAACAAAAATCATCATTTGCGAGCTATAAACACAGACCCGACAATTCTCTTTCTTTTATTAAATTTTAATGTCTTTTGTATTGAGTGTGTTGGAGGATTGTCGAAGTAACTCTAAAAACTCATCTCTAAGCATTTTAAAATACTATATATTTTGAAAAAAAAAAAAAAAGGTCAAGCAAAAACTTCAAACTGAAGCTCTACCCATACAATTATTATATGGTAAGCTCTTCTGTTTTTTAAGCGTGAAGTATAAAATATATAATGTATATCATTTATAATCTATAATTTGTAATACAATGATATGGTGATTGAAACAATTTCTGACTAGCAAAATCTTAAACTACAAATAAAAAATATGTATCCAATAGAAGAAGACAAAGAAATCAGGATTTATTTAAATAATATTTCAATAGTTTTTTGTACAAATTATAGAATAATGATTGTACCAATAATAAAAGTGAACATATATACAAAATAATTTTTATTAATTATTTTGTGCATTGGACAGTTTAATGACTATATATATATATATATATATATAGGAAAATGCTAACGAGTGCCCTTAGGGCACTCATTAATAATCCATTTAAAAAAGTTTTTTATGGGAAATGAAAAAAAAGTAATTAATATTTTGACAGTTTTTTTCATTTCTTATAAAAGTGGTATTAAAACTTTCCTAATATGGATTATTAATGAGTGCCCTAAGGGCACTCGTTAGCATGACCCATATATATATATATATATAAAAGATTTTAAAGTTTCACTATTTTACATTTCATTATTCTAAAGTATTATGTAACATAAGTTTTTAAAGCTTCACGATGTTACATATCATTATTCTAAAAATAACTTTTTTTTTAATATTGAATTTTGATTTTATTTTATATTAACACCATCCATTATCAGTTTTATGGGTTTGCATATTATAAACAGCTCATAGCCAATCTTAGATATTGGCTATAGAGAAGGCCTTGTAGTCTTGTACACTTTGAAGTTTGAACCATTAAATACTTAGCCTCAAGTTTTGACTCTAGATAGGGGCTTCATAAGGTGGCGTTGATATGAATTCTTATAGTAACTTTGAATTTAATAACTGATATAATGATCTGTTGGTGTAGACTTTTGATTAGGTTCAACAGGATTTTATAGAAACATTGATGAGCCTCCAGCAATTTGATTATATTGATTCGAGATGGGAATATCTATAGCACGGTACAATTAGAAACAATCACAATTACGCAATTTAAATTATACATTTTTTAAAGAAGATGTTCAAATTATTTATGGTATTAGCTTACACTTTTTTAAAACCATACATTTCTAAAATATGTAATATATATATATATATATATATATATATAATTTATAATTTAATTGAACTTAGACGTTTCAGTTTTTGTACCTAATAATTCACTTGCCAAAAATAAAAATAGATGGACACATGACAGAAAATTGGACTCTAATTTAGAATCTAATTGGATTTGAACTCTTTGATTTTTACACTAAATAATTCACTTTGTACAAAATTAAAAATTAAATAAAACACGTAACATAAAATTGAAAATTCAATCAAAATTTAATTGGATTTTCTCTGAACTTTGGCTATTAATATTGATAATTCCTCAGAAATCAGTGGGCTGAAACTCTCAGGCGCTAACGATCAAGAAGGCGCTGGCAAATACTGAAAAAACAAAGAAAAATCAGAGGAGACCGGTGGAGGCCGGCCAAAAAACCTCCGATGGCAAAGTCAGTATTTTGTGTAATCCCAAGTATGTTGGAAAAAAGAACTCCCTCCCTTTACCTTCGCGTAGAATGCTTATATAGTGTTTATAAGTGGTTAGTTCTTTGATGTAACTTCCCCCGTTGTTGCGGAGTCCAGAAAGATTGGAGATAACTTCCATAATTGCCATGGAAGTTATATTGCTTGGCTCTATTTTCTTTAACCATTGCTAACAACGGTTCGTAATGAAGAATCATGACCTTACCTAGGACGAGATTGCTCAAGACATGCTCTCCAGGACGATATTTGACCAGGATTCTACCAGGACGATCTCTTCAGGGACGAGCATCTTAACGCGCATGCTATGTTATGTGGACGAGCTTCATGGACGAACTTGGAGAGTTGTTGTCCCATTAGTTGCCCCCTTGTCCATGGGTTGTCCAAAGAGATGTAAGACGTGTATGTCAGCTGTAGATTGGTATGCCACGTGTCATAAGCTCATTAGTGAAAAATCACATCAATTGATCTAACCGAGGAGCATGCCACGTGTCACTCGTTGATTGGTCATGTCGCTTCGGGTGCCAAGGTTTGTTCCCTATATATAGTGGAATACCTCCGTTACCTTCCTCATTTCTGAAATTTCCCTCTTCATCCTTCCTCGTCCTAGATCTTCGTCTAGAAGCTTCTTGCGTCTATAGCTTTCCTTCGTCCTAGATCCAGGTATTTTCCTTATCTTCGTCCTTAGTTTTTTTTTTAAGATGGCTGAGGTTGTACTTTCCTCGTCTAGTGATAGCGTAGATAAGGCTATAGACGAGTATAATGATGAGAGTAGTTACTATAGTTCTAGTGGCACTAGTGATAGTAGTGGGGGGAATACCATGGACTAGGAGTATGTTTCTGGCGTCCTTGGACTTCCTATGGAAGTTGTACAGGAACAGCTTAGGAAGGCCTCAGGGTCCCAGGCTGGTACCTCGTCCACTGTCCCTCCATCTGGTCCTTTGGACGAAGAGGAGATCATTGTTTATAGTTGTGCAATAGATATTCCTTCCATAACAGACGAGCAAAGACTTAAAAATCTTAGGGAGTGATACCAAATCCCGGACAAGGTTAACCCTAGGTTGCCCGTCCGAGGAGAATGGTGTTGCAACCCTCATTTCGGGATAGGCGTCTATGAGGCTTATCTTTTGGGGGGTCTAAGATTTTCTTTAAATGCCTTTACTAGGGAGTTGTTGATTAGATTAGGTTTAGGAGTATGTCAATTCAACCCTAATGCGTGGAGATTAATCATCTCTATGCAAATTTTGTGGGGGGAAGTATTCGGAAGGGACCGTCCTCTTACAGTAGACGAGTTCCTTTATTGTTACAAACCTTCAGAAATACATCAATCCCTAGGCTTTCATCATTTCACAGCCAAGGGTAGAGACTGTAGATTGATAAGGTCCCTGGCCTCGTCTGACAGAAAATGGAAGACGAAGTTTTTCTTTGTCTCCGGATTCTGGGCTGGGAATCCTGTGGACGTTGGCCGAGACACGTTTGATCGTTATACTGAGGACCTAGGGAACCTTCATCCTGAGGGTAAGTTGCTACCCTTTTTCTTTTCTCTTTCCCTTCTCTTTTTTTATATTCACGACTAATTTTTTACTTGTTTCATTTCAGCCGTTAAACGACCTTCTTTGAGTAAATTCCATCGTGACCGTGTCCACAGGGCTCGTCTACACGCAGATAGAGATTTCCATTCCTTGGTCACGCTTAGACGACTTGCCAAGTGGGGATTAGGTCCTAACCCATCTGACGAAGCGATTGCACACGAAGTTACAGTAAGAAGAAGTAAGTCTTAGGTTCCAAGCATCCTTTACATTGTTTACTTTGTTTTAATTCTAAAAGCACTTCTTCTTCTTTCTATTCCTTTTTTTTTTTTTTTTTCTTTTTTAGGAATGGCAACAATGAAAGGGAACAAGGGAAAGGAGGTGGCTGCTGAGGGGGATCGTCTTGAGATTAAATCTCAGGCTTGTCCTGCAACTGGGGAGAAGAGGAAGACTCTGTCTAAGAACTTGGATTTGGGAAATCTCCCCAATCGAAGAGGCAAAAAGGTTAAGTATAGCTCGTCCCAAGTAGTCAAGCCTACCCTTCCTTTGTCCCACCAGCCTGTACAAGTAGTTGATGTAGATTCGTCCATTCCAATTGAGACCACTCCATCCAAGACTGCTCCGTCTAAAACTGTGTCAACCTCGTCTCAACCTTCTCGAACGGTCCCTTCAAATATTATTGAAAATGAGGACTTGGCATGGGAACGTTTCAAGAACGCTGTTTCTGAAGAAGATATAAACGTTTACTTTGACATGTCCCTTAAGGACTTTGAACAATCTGGTGTACATGACCTTTTCAAGGTAACATCTATACTTCGTCTTAACAAAAAAATTTTATTCTCCTTCTCTGTCTCTTTTTTTTTTTTTTTTAACTTTTATTTGTTGTTTTTTTATAAGGCATGTCAAAGTTTATAGCAGCGTCTAGACAGGCCACAGAGTAGGACAAGACGAGGATCTTGTTAGAGACGAGGATTCAGGAGTTGAAGGACGAAGCTAAGCAATGGGCTGAAGTGGCTGCCAAAACCACAGATGAGGTGAAGGAGTTGAAAACTTTGGTTGAGGGGTTGAAGGCCAGTGCTGCGAAGAAAGACGCTCGTCTTGAGGACCTGCAGAAAAAGAATGACGAGCATGGTATTTCCTCTCCAAAGCGAAGGAAGACGCTGTGGCTGAATTTAAAGTGTCCAAACAATATACTGATGTTTTGGACACTAATTATGCAGCAGGGTTTGAAGATTTCAAAATGGAGGCTATGGAGAAGTTCCCTAGCGTAGACTTCAGCTCCATTGTACTTAATCTGAATGCTGCTGCCACTAGTTCTCTCCTTCAGACTAGCTCTGAGGATGTTAATGTTGAAGACGATGCTACAACCCTGCCTCATCAGGACGCCTCCAACGTTGATGCTCCCTCTACTTAAGAAAATTTTTCAATGTATTTTCATTTGGTCCGTTTTGTGACCTTTTTATGTAACTCTAATACATTTGCCTCGTCCATGGCTTTTAGGACGAGGTATTAAAACAATCATTTGCTTACTTAACAAGGGCTTTTGGACGTTGGATGTCTGCCCTTTAGTCAATGAATGAATGCTTGTTATGTTTTTTTTTTTTTTTTTGTATATGTATGGACGAGATTTTCCATTTCCATGTACAAGATTTCATGCTTGACTCGTCCATATTTTATAAATATTTCTAAAATGAGGAATGGTAAAAATCAGCATTACCCATCCTTAAACTTGGCTGATTTTTATGTTTAATGAAGATAAGACCTTGCATTTTACTCATCCATGGACTGGATTGTTTTAATAAATGCCTTAATAAGTTCAAAACACACCCATACATTTCTTCGTCCATGGTTTAATATGCACTCGTCTATGCATATTCTCGTCCATGGTCTGGATATGTAATATGCTTTACTTCGTCCGTTGTATGGACGAGTATGCCTTGGGGCTTTATTGTAATTAGCTTTAAGCATTGGCTTTACTTCGTCCTTTGATTTGGACGAGCACGCCTTGATGTTGCTTTTCCCATAGGAAAGCTTGACATTACATCTCCGCGTTCAGAGAATTGTCTTATCTTAAGCTTTTCAACCTTTTTAGGGGTAAATTTGAACAAACGTAGTATGGAAATCAGTGAGTTACACAACATTATGTACATTCTACAAACATTGTTCATAACATAAATATTGTTCATAGACGAGGCATGCACCTTAGAGGCTAATGCCTTTATTAAAACAACACAAACCATAACGTCGTCCATAAGTTTAACATAATAATAAAGCCACACTAAAAATATATAAATAAACAAGTTTTTAATCCCTGAGCTCGTCCAGAGTCATGCTCCTCTAGGCTGGCATTCTACTAATAGTACTTCCTGAAATGCTCCACATTCCAAGGATGCTCCAACTTCCTCCCATCAAGGGCTTCCAAGTAATAGGTGTCTTTTGCAGTTGACAACTCTGTAGGGGCCTTCCCAATTTGGTCCCAACTTCCCATGAGCTAGGTTCTTTATTGCTAAGGAAACCCTTTTTAGGACGAGGTCTCCTATGTTAAATCGCCTTGGCTTTACCATTGCGTCATATTGCCTAGCCATAAGGTTTTTATATCTTGCCATCCTTTGCTCAGCGTTCGTCCTTACCTTGTCTATTAAATCGAGGTTCAAACGAAGTTGCTCCTCATTAGCTTCGTCCTGATAGGTTATCACCCTATGATTGGCCATGTGCACTTCCGCAGGTATGACTGCTTCAGTTCCATCGGCTAGTTTGAAAGGAGTTTCTCCTGTAGGAGTTCTCACTGTCGTTCTATATGCCCACAGAACACCTGGTAGCTCATCTAGCCATACTTCCTTTACCCCTTCAAGCCGAACCTTGATTATTTTTAATAAGGATCGGTTTGCAACTTCCGCCTGTCCGTTAGCTTGTGGGTGGGCTGGCGAGGATTAGTGATTTTGAATTCCAAAGTGTATGCAAAAATCTTTGAAGAGTGCATTGTCAAATTATCGTTTGTTGTCTGATATCAACACCCTGGGCACTCCAAATCTGTACACAATGTTCTTCCACACGAAGTTCTTGACGTTTTGTTGTGTGATGTTAGCTAAGGATTCTGCTTCTACCCATTTAGTAAAATAATCAATACCAACCACGAGAAACTTCATTTGTCTTACACCTAGTGGAAAAGGACCCAGGATGTCTAGTCCTCATTGCGCGAAGGGCCATGGGGCTGTAATTGGAGTTAGGTACTCTGATGGTTGCCTGGGGACATTGCTAAACCGTTGGCATTGATCGCAAACCTGGACATAAGCCTTGGCATCAGCTTGCATATTTGGCCAGTAATATCCTGCACGGACGGCTTTGTGGACGAGTGACCTGGCTCCTGAATAATTGCCACATGCTCCTTCATGTATTTCTCTTAATATGTAATTTACTTCGTCTAGAGCCAAACATCTGAGATAAGGCTGGAAAAAGCCTCTCTTGTAAAGAATCTCGTCCATAAGAACGTACCTGGCCGCCCTTGCCCTTAGCTTTCTAGCTTCGTCTTTCTCTTGTAAAAGTCGTCCGTCTTTTAAGTATGATACAATTGGAGCCATCCAATTTCCTCTACTTTCCACCTGTTGTACTTCTGGGATGTCTATACTTGGCATGTACTAAACTTCATCAAATTTGTCTACGGCTTCATTTGCTGAGCCTTCCTTCGCCAAGGCATCAGCTTCCATGTTCTCCTCCCTTGGGATTTGAACGAAGCTAGCTTCCTCAAACTTTTTTATAAGGCGCATCACTCTGTTAAGATACTTCCTCATTCGTTCTTCCTTAGCCTTATACATTCCATTCACTTGGCCCATGATTAACTAAGAATCTCCCAAGACGAGGAGTGACTTCGCTTCTACAGACTTAGCCAATTCCAGCCCTTTAAGAAGAGCTTCGTACTCAACTTCATTATTAGTTGCTTGGTACTGTAAACGAACTTTGTGTTTTAGTTTGTCTCCCTCTAGAGATTGCAAAACCACACCTATTCCTCCTGTGTACTGTGTAGATGAACCATCCACATGGATGATCCACTTCTTGTCTTCCATCTCATCTACATCGTCACAATTTAGGGTGAACTCTGTAATGAAGTCTGCTAGAGCTTGAGCTTTTATGGCATGCCTTGGTTGGTATCTTATGTCGAACTCACTAATCTCGACGGCCCATTGAATCAAACGTCCTGCAGCTTCTAACTTGTTCATTGCCTTCTTGAGTGGGTGATCTGTCATGACGTTGATGACATGAGCCTGGAAATAATACCTTAATTTCCTGGAGGCTGTTATCAATGCAAAAGCCAATTTCTCCATTAATGGATATCGTCCTTTTGCTCCCCTCAGTGCTTTGCTCATATAGTACACAGGTCTCTATACCTTGCCTTCTTCTCTTACTAGTGCTGAACTCACTGCATATGAGGTAACTGCCAAATATAAATACAACTCTTCTCCTTGCACGGACGGGCTTAATAAAGGAGTCATGGTAAGATATGTCTTCAAATTTTCGAAAACTTTCTGACACTCGTCGGTCCACTCAAATGTTTTTTTAAGAATCTTAAAAAATGGCAAACATTTGTCAGTAGCTTTAGAAACAAACCTGTTGAGGGCGGCAACTTGTCCGGTAAGGGACTAGACTTCTTTAACATTGCTCGGAGGCTTCATATTCAATATTGCTTGAATTTTATCAGGGTTTGCTTCGATTCCTCTGTAGGAGACCATAAATCCTAGGAATTTCCCTGATGATACTCCAAAAGCACATTTGCTAGGGTTCAACTTCATGTGGTACTGCTTCAGTGTGTCAAATGTCTCCTGCAAGTCATCCAGATGCCTCTCCTCGTCCTGAGTTTTCACCAACATGTCATCTATATAAACTTCCATATTCCGCCCGATCTGTGGACGAAACATGTGATTGACCAATCGTTGGTATGTTGCTCCAGCATTTTTCAAACCGAAAGGCATCACTTCATAACAAAATAATCCCTGACTGGTGATAAAGGACGTCTTTTCTTGGTCTGCTTCATCCATCCTAATCTGATTATATCCAGAGAAAGCATCCAGGAAACTGAGCAACTTGTGGCTCGCAGTAGAATCTACCAACTGATCAATGCGTGGCAACGGGTAACTATCCTTGGGGCAAGCCTTGTTTAAATCAGTGAAATCAACGCACATTCTCCATTTGCCGTTCGCCTTCTTGACCATGACCACATTGGCTAACCAGTTAGGATAGTATACCTCTCGAATGAACTTCGCCACAATTAACTTTTGAACTTCCTCCTTAACAGCATTATCTCTCTCAGGGGCGAACACCCTTTTCTTTTGTCGCACTGGTTTGGAGGAAGGACATACGCTCAGACGGTGGGTAATGACACTAGGATCTATACCCGGCATGTCTTCATGACTCCAAGCAAACACATTCCTTTTTTTTAAAAAAAAAACAAATGAGGTCCTTTTTAACCTTCGCTTCCAGGTCTGCTCCAACCCTGGTGCACCTCTCAGGGTTATTTTCATCTAGGGGAATATCTTCCAAAGTTTCAATGGGTTCTGCCACAACTTTCTTTTCTTCAATATTCATTGCTTGAATTTGCTCGTTCGTAGCCAGCATGGCCAGATAACACTCTCTTACTGCTAATTGGTCTCCCTGTACTTGGCCTACCCCATGTTCTGTCGGGAACTTGACTGACAGGTGGTAGGTAGATGTAACTGCCTTCCACCTATTTAGGGTCGGCCTTCCAATTATTGCATTGTAAGTGGACGAGCAATCTACTACTAGGAAATTCACATTGGTAGTCAACTGTTGTGGGTATGCTCCCACCACCACTGGTAATGTAACAGTACCTACAGGCTGTACCTTCATTCCTCCAAAACCTACTAGAGGCGAATGTACTGGGCAAAGCTGGTCTCGTTCGATCCTCATTTGCTGAAAGGCTGGATAATACAGAATGTCCGCTGAACTTCTATTGTGTATCAGCACTCTTTTGGTTGTGTAATCAGCAATAAGTAGGGCGATGGCAATAACGTCATCGTGAGGATGGTGGATTCTCTCAGCTTTCTCGTCTGTGAAGGTAATCACCTGTTCGTCCGTGGACTTTGCCCTAGGTGGTCGTCCAGAAAGTTGGACGCTCTGTACTTCCTTCAAGTATGCTTTCTTTGTCTTGAACAATTGTCCAGTTGAACTTCCTCCAACGATGACTCTTATCTCTCCAAGCGGTGGTCGCGATAGTTCTTCTATCTCCCCTTTCAATTTTTCGTCCTTGTGTTCTCGTCCAATAAAATTTCTCAGCTTCCCTTGCCTTATGAGATTTTCAATCTCCTGCTTTAAATCAAAGCACTCGTCCGTGTCATGCCCGTGATCTCTATGAAAGCGACAATATTTATCCCTATTGCGCTTGTTGGGATCTCCCTTCAACTTCTCCGGCCACTTTAAGGAAGGCTCGTCCTTGATTTGCATAAGGACTTACTCAAGTGGTACGTTCAGAGGGGTATATTGTTGATTCTGTGCTGAAGAGCCTGGCCTCTTATTATCTCGGTCTCTCTTATCTTCTGTTCGTCCCTTCTTTGGACGAGGCTCTTGCTCGGAGTGACGAACGGGATTTGTTTCCATTCTCTCAGCTCTCTTCCTTTTCTTAGCTATGATCACGTCTTCTGCATTCATAAAATTTTGGGCTGAATGGATGAGTTCGCCATGGACTAAGGCTCTTTTTCATAAAGTTTGTGTATGAACAAGTTAGAATTGACCCCGTTATGGAAGGCTACCAACAGTAGCTTGTCATCTACCTCGTCCACTGTCAGGGCTTCCCTATTGAAGCGTGTGATGAAGGAACGCAGGCTTTCATTCTCTCCTTGCTCTATGGTTAATAAGTTGGACGAGGAACGCTTGTGTCTCTATCCCCCAATGAAATTATTAACAAACAATTTGCTTAATTCCTCGAAAGAACTTACTGAATTCGGGGGTATTTTGCTGAACCAGACTCGCGCGGGCCCTTTGAGGGTAGTGGGGAAGGCTCTACACATTATCTCATCTGGAACCCCTTGAAGGTGCATGGTAGTCTTGAAGGTGGCAATGTGGTCAAAAGGGTCACGCATTCCATCGTACGAATCCAAGGAAGGCATCTTGAATTTCGGAGGCAAAGGATGGCCATTGATAGAGGCTGTGAAGGGGGAGTCTGTTCGGTGAACTAGGTCTTCTACAGGGTTAGTTCTCCTCATGTTCTCCCTCATCTCATCCATAACTTTCCTCATATGATCCATCTCCCTTTCCAAGTGTGGCACCCTTCTTGGTGCAGTACCCCTAGATTGGCTTTCTGGCTCTACATTCCTTCCAACTCCTTGGCTCTGACCATGCTCTTCTCCATAGGCTTCATACCGTTGTCCTCTGAGATTAACTTCCCTTCTCAATTCCTGGTTCTGGCGAGTTAATTCTGCCATGGCAGCGGCCATAGACTGCACATGTTGGACAGATGAAGGCTGCATGGCAGGCACTAATTGTTGGTTACGATGGGGGTTACTGGAAGCGTCTCTACTTTCTTGAGGGCCTGGACTAGTAGCCCTTGATCTTGTCCAAACCATTTCAACCCTTTGTCGGAGAAAGAAATCGTGGAACTCCCCAAATGAAGTTCAAAGGTGACAAATCTCTTCCCCATAGACGGCGCCAACTGATAATTCCTCAAAAAACAGTGGGCTGAAACTCTCGGGTGCTAACGATCAAGAGGGCGCTGGCAAATACTGAAAAAACAAAGAAAAATCAGAGGAGACCGATGGAGGCCGGCCAAATAACCTTCGATGGCAAAGTCAGTATTTTGTGTAATCCCAAGTATGTTGGAAAAAAGAACTCCCTCCCTTTACCTTCGCGTAGAATGCTTATATAGTGTTTATCAGCGGTTATTTCTTTGATGTAACTTCTCCCGTTGTTGCGGAGTCCAGAAAGATTGGAGATAACTTCCATAATTGCCATGGAAGTTATATTGCTTGGCTCTATTTTCTTTAACCGTTGCTGACAACGGTTCGTAATGAAGAATCATGACCTTACCTAGGACGAGATTGCTCAAGACGTGCTCTCCAGGATGATATTTGACCAGGATTCTACCAGGACGATCTCTTCAGGGATGAGCATCTTAAAGCGCGTGCTATGTTATATGGACGAGCTTCATGGACGAACTTGGAGAGTTGTTGTCCCATCAAATATATATATATATATATATATATATATAGATTAAGGAGATTTTTTTTTGGAGGAAATTAAGGATATAGAATTGGTTATGGAGGATTATAGCAATATTTAAATTTGGTTAATTGCTAAATAGTAACTCTTACATCCTATGGTTATGGTATGCGGCAAGGGTGATTAAATTATTTAATCGCTGGGTTATGTGTCTTACCCCTTTATTTACAATTTTCTTATTAAGGTTTAATTAAGAGTTTCTAGTTAACTTGTTGCCGAATAAGAAATTTGAGATTTAATTTTTATTTATATCAAAAAATAATTAATGTCTTAGACCTGTTGTTAATGAGCAATTATTATGAAACAAGCGCTATAAGTTGAAATTTCATCATACTGCAACTTTTTTTTTTACCTCATAATTTTTTTAAAATGAAGATAAAGATAAAATTCATAACTAAAAATTTGTTTTAACATCCATAATTCGACCAAATGTGATTGAAATGAACTAGCCAACAATTGTAAATTGCATTATCTTTGATATTTTGAACAAATGATTGGTTCCAAAACATAAAATAATAAAAATCATATGGTAAAGTTTGATTGCAAATAATTGACTCCTAAAAATTGAATGTGCTTATAGTGTTTGGATTTGAGCTGTAATTTTCAAATCCAGCAAATAACATTGAAGAATAAATGACAGTCATGTCACAAATAATAAAAATAAGTTGTTTTCACTTTTAAGAGATAAAATGCTTGTTGACATCATATGTTGAGAAGTTTCCACTTTCACTTATAACCACAATCATGTAAAGCAAATTTTCTTGAGAAAACACACTACACAGAGTGTGAAAACTCAAAATCACATTGGATTTCACATTCAAATGCATTTTAAAATAGACTCGAGTTAAAATGACTATATATAAACCGCTGATGTAGACGAAACAGAAACATGACCTCTCATATTAGAAATTATTATTTTGTCATTGTCTTAAAAAATGTAAACATCAAAGAAGACAAAGATCTAAACTGTCTTTTTCAATTGAACTCCGATAGTGGTCGATGCTGCACTTTAATGAATGGGGTTGTGTAAGTTAATTTTTTTTTTTTTTTTTTTTTTAACTGGCTTTGAACTTTGAAGATTGAAGTGGGGTTTGATGTTTGATTTGATTTTGAACAATGGACACGCATGCAAGTGGCTCTGATGTGAAAACCTCTTTTTCCACGTTCTTACTCTTACAGGAGGACATAGAGTCATAGAGAAAGATACAGATACAGATACATATACACTATACAGATACATGTACCAATAATACAAACATGCAATTGCTAATAAATTTATTTATAGCTAAAACACTTTTTGTAGTAAAATTTGACCAGAGAGGAAAAGACATTCATATCAGTGGACGGAGATTCAGGAAGCACGCCGGGATTTTCACCTGAAAAGCAAAGCTGGCAATGGCATTGTCTCTGTCTTGGAATTTCTTGATAAAAAGCCGTGGGCCTAGTCTCTATTAATTGCATTGCAGTGCTGGTGCAGTGCATATAAATATCACCCTCCCTTTTCCAAGATTATTTATGTGTTTTTTATTATTATTAATTTTATGTAAAAGAAAAAGACTTTTTGTTAGTATATTTTTATTTACTGTCTCTAGAGTCTAGAGTCTGGGGAAGAGCAGAGAGACAAAGAGAGCAAGCTGCATCACCAGACAGCCTGCAATTAGGCCTCGTCAGATACTATCTATCCTATCTCAATGGGTCAATTTGACTTGATATCTGTGGGATCCACCATGTTTCATTTGTAGTACACAAAATCCTTGCTGTGACGTGGCTTTTTCTTTCATCCGGTGGTTCTTGCTTTTATTTTTTTTTATTTCATTTTTTCCAACTTTCAAGACTTCAACTCGGTGGTACTATGACACCGCCAATTGAGGGTATGTTTCTCTCCTTCCACGTTGGTGACACTCATAGTTCACATCATAGGTCCCAAATTTCAGTTGTAAGATATAATTTCTCACACTTTATAGAGTATAAAATTTAAGTAATTACAAACTTTAGGATAATATTTTACAATTTATCCTATTTATAATTATTTCCACAAAAAAAAAAAAGTTGATAAAGACTGTAGCAAGTTGGTATGTCATGTATCTCAATATTTGATATGGATTATTTGTCTCACTTTGTATAAATCCTATACAACTCATACTTAGTGTTCATTTGGCCGAAATTTTTTAGCTTTTAGTTATTTTACCCTTTTTTCTATGTTTTTTTAAAAAATAGCAAAACTAACTTCTTTGAAGATATGCTAACTTTTAATTTTTTGTGGCAAATTTAAATATAAAAGCTATCAAAAATTATATCTCTTAATAAACACTAAACAAATAAGCTGCGAAAGCTACAGATTTCCAAATGAACAAATAATAATTTCTCTAATAACAATGTCTTTCAACTTTGAAACGTTTCAAAGCATAGGCAAACTTTTTTATTTTTCAGTGAGGCCAAGGCCATTTAAGTGTGTATTTGACCAATTTATTTGGTTCCAACTTATTTATTTAAAGTGAGACAAAAAATGCATAATACATTAGTTAGCTAATAAAATAATAAATCACAATGTCCCAAGTGTTAGGTTTTCACCAACAAAACTTATATAAATTATAATATAACTGTAATCGGTGAATGATTCAATCCCAATCGAGCTTTTTTTTTTGTTTTTGTTTATGTTATTGGCTCTTGAAATTGTTGCGAGGAAGTGATAATGCTATCCACACTGAGCATGTTGTCTTCGAAATGCTTGTGAATCAAGTTTCTATATATATATATATATATATATATATATATAAAAGAAAGGGAGCCATGCTTATGGGTCACCGTTCATGAATAAATCTTTGTCTTTTAGTTGGCAAAATGGCGGAAACGATTAAAATAAAATAATAATAAAAAATCATACAACATAGTATTAGGAACATGGTTTGGAATTGGATATGGACGTCTGACCTCTAAAAGAGTGGCTAAGAGCATTAGCATTGGAAAATGCTAATGCTATTCTACTTTAGAATTCTAAAAACCTACAATTCTACTATACCATCCAATTTTACAATTCCTCTACATCCCAAAACTCTATTTTTATTAAAATATTATTTTTTAATCTTTTTTTTATTATTTCTTTCTAACTGCCAAACTTAGTTTTCCTGGGCTTTCCAACATCCATTTTTTTTCCTCTCTTTCTCCCTCAACCTCTAGCACCGGTTCAACATTCCTGGGCTTTCCAACATCCATTTTTTTTCCTCTCTTTCTCCCTCAACCTCTAGCACCGGTTCAACACACAAAGCCCCACACATACAGAGACCTATGATACACCGAGCCACCGAGTCACTGAGCCACCGATCAGATCAGAAACCCACCGAGCCACCGATCAGATCGAAAACCCACGCCGCCATTTGATACCCAGGCCGTAAAAAATACCCAGAAAACGCCAATGATCAACCCAGAAAAACATCAAAAAAACCCCAGCGTCACAACAGAAGGAAAAAAAAACCCAAAAAAAAAAACCCATCAGAAAGTCAAAACCCAAAAGAACCAGCCAACCCAAAAATCATCACCGGAGCCACCATTAGAGCTACCGATGATCAACCCAAACGACCCAAACGATCCACCCACCGATCAACATATCCACCGTTTCAAACCCATTGAACAACCGATCCAAACCCACCATCAACGCCCAACGATCCAAACCCAGCTCGCCGATCCACGCTGATCCAACCTCCAACCTCAAAAATCCAAAACCCAGCACCGGTGCAATGAGAGAGAGGCCGTGTGAGATGGGTGAGAAATTTCGGAAATAGGTGAGAAATTTCGGAGATGAAGTTTCAGAGATGAGTGAGCAAATGGAGCAACAGAGAAGGAAGAGAGAGAATAGAATAGAAAAAATGAGAGGGATGAGAGAGAAATTTCGGATTAAAAAGGAGGAATAAAATATAGTTTTTTTTTTACAATTCTGTGAACAGTACAATTCTATTGATAGAATTGTACTGTAGCAACTATTGCAAAAAATTTGCAATAGTTGTGTTTAGCATTGTCTGATGCAATGAATTTTAAGGCATAGAATGCCAAATTGGCCTTAGATATGGCATTAGCATTCACCAATGCTAATGCTCTAACAAAACGCAGAAAGAGCGCATGGTTCTCAAGTGCCTAAGCTGCCCAACCATTGAACATGCACTTGAAACTACTTTTTTAACAAGTGGGCTTACCTTTTGAGACCCGAGCCACTGTATCCCACATCGGAAAAATATGTCATCAACGCAAACAAGTTGTGAGTCATACAAAAAAATAAAAACAAAAAAGACACAAAAGGCCATTGCCCATTTCCATTGATTGCATATTTGCATAGTACTCACAATTTTTGGTTTATGGAGTTTGCACAAAGCCACAAAATGAAGCAAAAAAAGAAATGAAAAAGAAGAAGGCCACACTAATAAAATTTACCACCGTTTTAAATAATTAATTTAAGCACTCAACACAAAACTTGGTTTTCCACCCTTTAATTTACTACTAATAAGTAAAGTAACACAAAAGCACAATCACAAGCACACAAACCCACAATGCTCTTTTTAACTTAGCAAGGATCTTGAAAGTAATCTTCCACATCCCATTTACAAGACCCAAAATCAGCATCTAAAACATCGACAGAAATATCACACAAATCTTCTTCTTTAATATATGTCTCCTGTACCCTCATGTCATCCTCCAAAAACATCGGTGGTAGTGGTGGTGGTGGTAGTGGTTGCAGAGTTTGAGAATCGAAATAGTAATCATCAAAACACCGAAAATCCATTTCTTCAGTTACTGGTTTCCAATCACTCTCTGCCTCTGTCCCAAGTTCAACAGGTAGAAATCTGAGAACGGAGGTGGGAGAATAAACACTATGAGACTGTGAGTCTTTCCCAGAATTATCACAATCATAAAAAGTAGCACCACAATTCCCAACATCAATTTCTGGTTTTTGTTGGGTTTTGCAACAACTACTACTACTTACCGGAGAGACACTCATTATTTGATTGCTCTCTTGCCCAGAATCATAATCACCAGACACAGACACAACCACCTGTTCTGGAGGTTTGAGAAAATTGGTGAGTGCGTCTGGGCCTTTGATTCGAATAGCAGCTTTGTCATAAACCAAGGCAGCCTCTTCAGCTGTATCAAATGTACCCAACCAAATTCGAACTTTTCGATGTGGGTCTCTGATCTCTGCTGCCCATCTCCCCCATGGCCTTAACCGAACGCCTCGAAACTTCTTCACAGCCGAGGAGGCTTGTTTTGTTTTGGGCTGGGGCTGCCCAGCTCTGCTTGAAACATAATGTGAGAAATCTTCGATTCTGATCTCGTTAACCAGTCTCTTCACTCTGTGTCGATGAATTGGTGCTTCTTTTTCGTCTTCACTGCCCGAAGAGTCTGTGGCGTCAGCGTCTGTGACTGAGATCCGAACGATTTTGGGTTTCTCGGCATTGGGTACAGGAAACTGTGTGCCCAAAGATTTCACCAGCTTATTAGTGATTTTCCTGTGTTCTGTGTACTTCACAGAATCATTCATGGTTGAATTGAAGAGATTGGATGTGTGTTTTTTTTGACAGTCTTTTGCATTCTAAGATGTGAAACAGAAAGAGGTTTTTGTTTTTTCAGACGAGGATGACCAAAAATAAAGGATCTGAGGTTTGAGAAGGTAGAGAGGAAGTTTGGAGTTGCAGAGAAAGAGATGAGTCAAAACTCAAAAGGCTAAAGAATCCCTGTTTTATAGCAGAATCCTAATTACTCTACTTTTTTTATTTATTTTATATATATATATATATATATATATTTATGTTTTGCTTTTAAATTTTAATTTAAAAATTAAAATCACTTATATATATATATATATATACATATTTTGTAACTTTAAGAAGACGTTCAATTTCACACTAAACAGTTACTTTAAGGTTATCGATTAAGAAATATATGTTTAAAAAATTTAATTATTTTAGTATTTTATATATTTTTCATGAAAGTGGTGTCAAAATTTTTTATAAATAATTTATTAATAAAGATATATTAACATTACATTAGTAAACCATTTTAAAAAAAAATTTTGTTGAAAAATGAGAGAGTGGCTAACTTTTTTTTGACACATTTTTTAATTTTTCATAAATAATTGTCTAAAATTAATGATTATTGTATATCCTAAAAACATTCATTAACGGAAACTTATTAAAAATGATCATTTCCCTTCCTTAACATGACCATCAAATAATGTTATTATAAAATTATGTGAAAATAATTTGTAGTCAGTTTGAAGAGTAATATTTATTATTTTTTTATAAAAAGACTAGTATTTATTATTGGGTTGTGTTAACGGTACCAGGCAGTGCTTGTTAATAACAAAATTTTTGCAACTTTTTGGCAGCTTTCGACAACCTTTAACAGTATTTTTTTTTTTTAGTAATTTTTTTGATAATTTTTTTCACTTTTTTTAAATGAGGCCCATAAAAGGAAACATTAACAAGCTCGGTCCGGCGTGCTTGTTAACATTTCCCTTTATTATTTAGAAGTATAGAATTTTGAAATTTTACACTTTTATTTTGTCGTTCAAATCAAAATAAATAATGAATAGCCGGAGATTCCAATGTCCAGTGACGACTCGCCGCATTTTGAATATAGCGTTGTGATTCGGCCACGTGGCCTAGCAAACTGTGTGGCCCTTCGATTGACCTTGGTCCCCAAGAAACAACTTTGTGTGACAATTTGATTTTTTTTTTTTTTTTTTTTAATATGGTGACAAATTGAATTTCACAGGCAAACAATTTTTTCCCTCTGAGATACGGGTCACGTGAGAGGGGACCACTTCTGTTTGTGAATGGTGATATGATATCATATGGTGACAGACGTGTCAGTGGTTAACTTTGACTGTTGTTTAAAACTCCATTATTTTAAATTAAATTGGATTTGCGTTATACTAAATTACTAATTAGCATTGATTATCTCCACACTAATTTTTTTTAATTAAATGCTTCTATCAAAGCGTCATTTTTTTTTCTTGTCAATCAAGCATTCAACCTTTTTGACACCTTTCTTTAAAAAAAAAAACATTTTTTATTCCGAAATATTTGGATTATTTTAAATGTTAAGAAATTATTTGAATTTCAAATTTCTTTAATGTGGATTTTTAGACAAAAATATAATTGATTCACTTTCTATAAATTTCAACTTTATAATTCACTTGTTTTCGTAATTTTAGATATGGACTCAAAGATAAGGAATCCAGCTCATGGAACCCACAAGATGAATATTTGCAAATAAGAAAAATAAACTCTTTCGCATCCTTTTAAGTGTTAGTAATATAATTCTAATTTAAAAAAAAAACTTTTTTTAGTGAAAAGGGTTTTTTTTTTCTTAGTTAAATGTAAAAACTTTTCAATTTAATTCAATGATGGTATATAACTTTATATACTTTTTTTTTTGAGGAACTTAACTTTATATACTTAGATACATTGACCTCACTTCATATAATATTTTATTTGAAATTTAAACAATCATTGTCTAATGGCATTATCAAAGGGAAAAAAACAATTATGATCACAATTCCTTCTAAATGGCTTAAGTAGAAAATGTGCTGTCCCCTAGATTTGTATTAATCATTGGTCGAAAAATGCTAAAAAGTAATATACTTTTTTCTGAAAATACAAATTTCATTAAAAAAAAAAAAAGGTATAAACTGATTTAGTAATTGGTGCATCTATATTATAATAAATAAAAGTTTTTAATTTCTATTTTATTTTAATTTAAAAAATAAACACATAAAATTTATTGTAATAATGCTGCTCTAGAATGAATATGATAACAAAAAGGAAATAAAAGAAGTCAAAATTAAAAAAAAAAAAAAAAAAAACTAATAAAATGATGTTAGACCAGTTGTACTTGGGATATTTTGTTTTTGTTTTCTGAGAACTACTTTATTTTATCAGTTAAAAAAAAATTCATTTTTATTATTTGATATTACACTAATTAGTATAACTTACCATTTGAATCGTTTACGTTTGAAAAATTATGTGTATTTTTTTAAAAATAAATTAAAATTTTAATTAGTGTAGAGTGATAATTTAGAAGCTAAAAAAGGATAGAATATTTTACGGAGACCACGGTTTTAAATGAGTTGGACTACACAGTATAGTGACTTGAGGGTGAAGCAAGAGCAAGACATTCGTTGATAAGGTAGGTAGGCAACGAAAAGACCTCTCATTGGTCATCTGTTTCTGTCACTGTTTTTCATTCTCTTCACGTGACCTTCTTTCATTTTTGTTTCTATTTCAAATCAGTCATTAATCTAGGAATATCATGGCATGGAAACAACATATTTTTCCTAATACAATGCTAAATAAAATTTCATTATTGTTTTTTTTTTTTTCCCTTTTGACTTCTAGTATTTGTTTCATTAAAAATATTTATGTTATTTAATATTATAGCAATGTTAAAAAGATAAAGCACTTTACTTAGATACTATTTTTTAAATTCATCTTTTAAAATTCTGCTATGTAGAATGAAAATGTATTTTTTAGTTAAGTAGTCATATAATTGAATTTTAAGAGAGAAAACTTAAGGATTAACACCTAGGATACTAAGATATTTCTTTTTTGAGAAAATACTAAGGTATTGTATCTAAACTTTGTCGTTTATGAATATAAATATCAAGTTACCATTAAAACACTTTAAAATAAATAAACCATTTTAGTTTATTTATTTATTTATAATTTTTTCTAAGTCAACTATTTTAGTTATACCTAGTACCAAATAGGCAAATACCAATTCCATATCCCAAATACTAGTTACCATATACAATAACCCTATCTTATGCCTTTTACGGTAAAAAAATAAATAAAATTATGTAGTGATTATCTGACTGAGTTAACATTTATCGGAAATTCTTTAGTTTGGTCGGAATTAGAATTAATAAACTTGCAGTCCAAGAATACGTATTACGTACCAATAAATTTTTTAGAAATTTTTTATCTAGTTTTTGAGAAGTACAACATCATCATCATCATCATCATCGATGATCCTGATCCAGCGGTAGTTTTAGTCTCTCAATCTCAATGGATGGATTTAGGAGAAAGGGAAGGAATGAATCTAGATAACATTATCACTTCGAATGATGATGGTCATCATCTAAATAAAGCTATCTATGCTTACTACAATTATACATGCGAGTGATAGATTAGTGACGTAAAAGTTGTGTAATTGCCTCATGTGCACTACAGTTAATAGGGTAGAGACGATTTTTTTTTTTTTTGGTTGCATTAATGAGAATGTTCATTCATGCAAGAGCACTGTGCCATGTAACAGAAAATTCAACAAAAAAATATAATATATTTTTATTTATTTTTAAATATTGTTGATGTTCGTTTTTACAAATTCGTACCCAAAAACCCATCAGGAAGAAAGACCAATAAAAAGCAAGGCCCTAAGGCCCACCAAGAGGATCAAACAGTAAGAAATGCCAAAAAAAAAAAAAATAAAATCAAAAAAGAAATAAAAGATTAGACTTACACCTAGGCTGAGAAAGAAATATAAGGGAAAGTGATCTGCAACAGAATACAAATCTGCTACAATACAGGTTTTCTACAGAATATAAGTCTTTTGCAGAATACAGATCTTCTACAAAATGACTTTGATAGATTAAGCCAAATTGAGTCTAATACCCTTTTGATCCAGTAAACATTATTTGGCGCACAAAGACCCAAATCCTTTTGTATAAAAGGATAGGAGTGGAAACTAATATGAAGAAACAAGGAACAATAGAAAGTGTCAGCGGCAGGAACTGCGTGAAGGAAAGAAAAGTCAAACCAAAGAAAATGACAAACATAGCAGGAAATGCATAAAAAAATAAGAGAAAGCCATAGTGGCAGGAAACGTGTGAAGAAGAAATAAGACAGAGTCACGGCAACAGAAAACACATGAAGAAATAAGACAAAGCTAGTGGCAGAAAATGCAGAAAGGAGAAAGAAAACAAAATCAGAGAAAAGACAAAAGTAGCAAGGCAGGTAAGTAAGGTAAGGTTTGGACTTTGCCCTTCTGCATCCCAGCCATGCAAATGAGTAAGGCCCACGACCAATGAGGTGCAGAGAGTGTGGTTTGGTGGAGGGGGGAAAGGACCTAGATTTGGTGTCTTGTCGAGACCACTTTTGGGAATATTCTTTGCTGGGAAAGTATCTTTACCAAAAATGGGAAGAAGGTAAGTGAGAACCATTTGATGCATGTTAGAAAGTGAAGACAAAGAGAATTAATGAAAAAGGGAAAGAGAGAGGCAAGGTTATTGTTGCCAGTTGGCCTTTACTTTAAAAGAGAAAGGAAGTTGTCGCCAAGCAAGTAGTGGGACTAAACCCACTGCTAGCGGCCAGAAGTTAGTGAAATTGAACCCACTTGGATGTGGCCAAAATGGTATGTTGTGGGTGTTGGTTGAATGCCCGTAGCAGACAAAATGGTTGGTGAAAACAAGGGTAAAGAACGAAAACCACCCAGGCTTGATCTTGGGTATAAAAGGAACAATACCCATGAATATGGGAACAACAATAAGAGGGGTAGCAACTACAAGAACGGTAGGAAGAACAACATAGAAATCAAGGAAAAACATATGAAGGAAATTTGAATAGTGAGTTGAAAGTGAAAGAAGAGACAAAAGAGAAAGAACATGATATTGGAGAGAGGAGAGAAAGTAGAAGATACACAGCAGAATTAGCATGCATTACTAGGAATCCTTTCCCTCTCTCAGAAAACACCAAAGCACATTCTTTGCAATCTCCAAAGGATGACTACTCTGACTCACATTCAAAACCACTTAACTTTGTAGCCTAATTAGGTAACAAGGTTGTGTGAGTTGGAGTTGAGCTCTCGTAGTCATTATCCTGCTGATAACACCTTTCTTTTAATTCATGATTATGTTGGCAAAAACCTTATGTATTATTTGCTAACACTCGTATTAGTGTGGTTAGCTTTAACTAATTTTGCCATACATATATGTATACATTATAGTTCATATTCCGATATTTTATGTATTTGTATGTGAATATGTATAAGTATATATACAAATATATATATATATATATATATATATATATATATATATATATATATATATATATATATATATATATGTATGTATCAATGTATGTATGTATGTAAATATTTGAGAATACACTAACCCATGTAAACTAACATTTGCTCGATGGGTATTTTCTTTGGGTTTTAGAGTTTATGTGCGGAAAGTGAAGAAATATTTCTGCAAAAGAAAATGGAAAATAGTCACCCACGTCGCAGAAAAATGCAAAAAAATTTATTGCATAGCAGAAAGTTAAGCAAAGTCAGTTCCGTGGCAGAAACTGGAGAAATGTTCCTTCTACAGTGGAAATAGAGAATAAGCCCAATTTGCAGCGTCGTCACCTTGACTTTGAACTCAATGTTTGTGCACAAATTGGCAGCGGCAGAATGGGACCTTGGAGCCCATTCCGCGGGAGTGCCAGACCCAACTTTCTTCTTAGAAAAAGTCGCACAAATTGGCAGCGGCAGAATGGGACCTTGGAGCCCATTCCGCGGGAGTGCCAGACCCAACTTTCTTCTTAGAAAAAGTCTAGACTAAGCGTTGTCTAATAACATCAATAAACATGTCTAAGGTACAAGAAGAGTAAAAACACCTTCAACAAATATATAATTTGATAATTATGGTATATTATTAATTTTTTTTTTTTTTTTTTTTTTAGAATTATGGTATAGTACCAGTAGACACATTTTTTATTACGTGTGTTTGTATATGAAATTATTATGATGTGATGACAAGATTCTAATAAAGGGAATAATATGCTATTTTAGGAATGCTATGAAATTATTGTAAACTTTTTTTGTGTCCTTAACTTTATTGTATTCTAAATATAAATTTTATTAATAATTTTTGTATGGTATTAATAGACACATTTATTATGATTATGTTTGTGCATGAAATTATTAGAGTAATATTGCATCCATAGCATTTTCAAAATAAATTTTAAATAACAGGTTGTTATTTGGTAGGTAAAAAAGTGATTTCAATGGTGAGCCTAGATTAAAACCAGTAACAACCTGTCACTTAAGATTTATTGTGAAAATTTTATGTATGAATTACATAGCAAGATTCTAATGGATGGTATAACATAAGAGATTTTATACATACTCCTTATAAAATCTAAAAATAATTGATATATATTAGAATAATAGTATGAAAAAAATAAGAGCCTTCAAAAGCTCATGTATCAATATTAGAAAATTACTAGCAGTAATTTTATATAAATTAATAAAAAGTCAAGACTTCAATTTTATATAAATTACTAGCAGTAACCTGTGCGGTGTGTCAATACCTCGTGGTGGTCAACCACCCTGAATGGCAATGCGCGTGCCCTTGCCTTTGGAGGGGCGGTTGCATAGGCTTAGTTGCTGTGAGAAGGTAAAGGAACCATTGGTGTGTGACTGATTAGTTGGGTCATTTTTAATTGGTTATTACCAAAGGTTGTTAAGTCGCCACCAATCATTGGGTTTTTCTAGGTGTGATTGGTTACCTGACTCTATTTGATTTTATTACCAATCCTAGAGTAAGAAAAATGTCATTTTTCCTAATCTAAATGGATGATAAAAAATCTTGATTCTTGGATTCAGAAGTCTAGTTATGTGCGGAGAAGGTGTTAGGCACTCCGCAACGCCTATCGTGAAACAGTTCTTTGTTATGGTAAATTCTTAATTTTTGGTCATTGGCATATGAAAACAAGCTCTTGGCATTGGCTTTTTGGGCTTTAAATAAATTGGGCTCTGAGGTTCGATTTGGAAAAGGTGTGATGAGTAAAAAAATAACAAAAATCTTCATTCTCCATAATGACGATCCAAACAAGTGTTACACATTTATTGCGTGCATTGATGACAAGGAGTAACAAAGGGAGCAACGGCAACAAGTGAGCTATGCACATCAGAGCTCCCATTGGTAACGCACTAGTCGTTGGATATAAATGTGGAAATTCATTGACCATTAAGGCCAGGAACAGCTATAAAAGATAGAAGTGACAGAATCCAAAGGTACACACAAAAATTCATCCAAAAACTACTCTAAGTCAATTTCTCTCTATAAACCTTTTCTTTTTCTGACTTAAACATCGGAGTGTTTTTGGAAAACACCACACCGATGTATCCCATTTCATTTCAAGTCTTATTACAGGTTTCACATTGAAGACGTAATCAACCCAACTTCATCCATCTACAGAGACGAGGAGCTCAACTGCTGATTTCTTGCATCATCAGTTAGGCGCCGTCTATGGGGATGCTAATCATTTAAGCCATTTTTCCCAAGTGACAAAAGAGACCCTCATAGCACAAGATGGATTCTGAATAGGCTGCACAACATATTCAAGCTCTCGTAGCCAGTGTAGAGGGGTTAACTCGCCAGAATGAAGAATTGCGGAGGGCCACTGAATCCCAGAATGGGGAACGACAACGGACTACTGAGAACTAGAATAAAGAAGAACAACCTTGAAAAATCGAAGGAAATAACAATGAAGAAGAATCGGATTGCTAGATTAACAGGAGGGTGAGGACGTCAGATGAAAACTCGTCCAAGATGGAGAACGAACTTCATAACATGAGGAGGGAAATGGATGAACTCAGGAATGCAGTGAAGGATAGAGCTGTGGAAAACCTAGACGGAATGATTCGAAGGACTAACTCACCATTCACCACTGAGGTGTTGAATCGTCCTCTCCCACCGAAGTTTCGTCTTACCCAGCTAGAGTCATTTGACGGTTCAAGAGATCCTTTGGACCACATCGAGACATTCAAAACTCTGATACTTTTGCAAATGACCCTGGATGAAGTAATGTGCAGGGCTTTCCTAACAACGCTGAAGGATGTAGCTAGGGTATGGTTCAGCAAAATACCCCCAAATACTGTTGCAAACTTTGAGCAACTCAATAAGGCTTTCGTTTGTCATTTCATTGGAGGACAATGACACAAGAAGTCAACTAGACATCTTCTTAACATCCGTCAGGCAGAGGGAGAGTCATTAAGGCCATACGTGACGTGTTTCAATAAAGAGTCACTGCAGGTGGACGAAGTGGAGGATCAGGTCATCCTAACAACCTTCCAAGCAGGACTACTACTTGGAGATTTCTTTTTTTTGAAACACCTAGAGTCCACTGAAAACAGTGGCAGAGCTACTCCACAAGGCCCAGAAGTATATGAACGTGAAGGACGCAATAACCGCTAAAGGAGTGGCGAGTAAAAAGAAGTGGGATGAAGGAACTAGCCACAACCTCGTCAGAAAGAAGGAAGCACGGAGCATTGGGCATGCAACAGATAGAAAGAAGAACCTCCCAAATCGAAGGTCAAAGTTTACTAACTTCTCTCCCCTAGTGATATCCATTGAACAGGTACTGATGCTGATAAAAAATGAACCTTCTTTACAATGGCCCAGACCAATTTATGCTCCAGTAGAAGTAGGAGACAAGAACAAGGCTGCAATTTTCACCAAGACCACAGACATCGCACTGACGAATACAGAGATTTGAAGGACCAAGTAGAGACCCTGATTCGTCAAAGGAAACTACAAAAGTTCGTGTGAAAGACAGAACCATATAGACATCAGGAAAAGGACAAGAAGGATAGGGAACAAGAGATAGGGGGCAAGAAGGCTCCTGTAGGTGAAATAAAGATGATCTCAGGGGGACTAGTAATAGGAGGATCTTCTAAGTCATTGAAGAAGGCATACGCAAGGGAAGTGAACAACATCCATTCATGATTCTCGCCGTAAATGACTCCAAAGAGTAGCGAGCCAGATATCGTCTTTTCCGAAAGAGATGCCTATGGTGTCAGACAATCCCATGACGATCCTCTAGTGATAATGCTTAGAATGGAGGAATTTAACATTCACCGAGTACTGGTTGACAATGGGAGCTCCGTAAACATCATCTATTGGCCTGCATTTTAGCAGATGAAGTTGAGCTAAGAAAGGCTTTGACCTTTCACTTCCCCTTTAGTGAGTTTTACCAGAGACAAGATCGTCCCTAAAGATATCATTAAACTAACCGTGGTTGTAGGTACCTATCTAGCATAAGTCTCCGAGGAGATTGATTTCCTTATGGTGGACTACCCGTTGACATACATCGTCATCCTGGGATGACCAACACTCAATAAATTGAATGCAGCAACATCAACATACTACTTGAAGGTAAAATTCCCTACAACCCATGGCATAGGGGAAATATAGGTAGACTATGTCTTCGCAAGGGAATGTTATCAAGCCACCCTAGTGACAAGGGAAAATCACACATGATGATAGAGGAACTAGAGCCTATTCTCGAACCATCAGAAGCACCACAAGACATTGAGATTATCCCAGGAGATCCATCCAAGGTTTTGAAGATAAGGTCAGCACTTTCAACCTCGGAGAAGACGAAGATAACCACTTTCCTAAGAGAGAACCAAGATGTCTTCACTTGGAAACACGAGGACATGTCAGGGATCGACAAGGAAGTTATCCAACATTGTCTCAACGTTAATCTAGAGTGCAAGCCAGTGCAGCAGAGATGAAGGATATTCACACCTGAACATAATAAAGCAATGACGGTAAAGAAGAGATTTTTTGTTCTGGTTGGCTAGCAAATGTGGTGATGGTAAAGAAGAACAATGGCAAGTGGAGGATGTGTGTCTCATGGATATTAACAGAGCTTGCTAGAAGGATAGCATCCCTTTACCTGGGATCAACCAGCTAGTGGATTCAATCGCCGGACACAAGCTCTTGAGTTTCATGGATGCTTTTTCCGGCTACAACTAGATCTTGATGGACGAAGAAGATCAAAAGAAGATCGCATTCATCACCAGCCAAGGATTATACTGTTACAAAGTAATGCCTTTTGGGTTGAAGAATGCGGGGGCCACATACCAGAGATTAGTGAACTGTATGTTCTCTCAGCAAATAGGAAGGAATATGGAAGTGTACGTAGACGACATGCTGGTAAAAAGTAATGAAGAAATTGATCACTTGGACAACCTGAGAGAAACCTTCGTCACACTATGTAAGTATAAAATGAAACTAAACCCAACAAAATGTGTTTTTACTATCTCCTCAGGTTAATTCTTGGGTTTCATGGTGTCTCAATGAGGAATAAAGGCAAATCCAGACAAAGTGAAGGCAATAATCAAGCTAAGGTCCCCAAGAACTATGTAAGAGGTGCAGAGCTTGACGGGTGAGAACGTGACATTAAACAGATTCGTCTCTAGATAAGTGCTTACCCTTCTTCAAAGTCCTGAAGAAAGCATCTAATGGAACGACGAGTGTGAAGACGCCCTGATGAAGCTAAAAGATTATCTAGCGCAACCACCATTGTTAAGTCCATCAGTAACAAAAGAGAAGCTATACCTGTATTTGGCGGTATCCAACATAACAGTAAGCTTGACACTGATCAGAGAAAAGAAGGAAGTATAGAAGTGAGTATATTATACTAGTCAAGCCTTCTAAGGCGTTGAAGTAAATTACCCAAAGCTAGAGAAGATTGCCTTCGCTCTAGTAATCGCATTCAGAAAGCTTCGCCCCTACTTTCAGGCTACTTTTAGGCACACCCAATCATCGTCATGATAGACCAACTGATAAGAAAAACGATGAACAAGATAGACGCAACAGGGCGACTTGTCCAGTGCGCCATAGAATTGAGCCAATTCAACATAGAATACCAGCCTCGGGTGGTAACCAAAGCCTAGGTCTTGGCAGATTTTATTGCAGAATTCAATTACACTCAAGACGGGGAAAAGCCTCTAAAGAGATCTTCGAAGATTCAAACAGACGGATCTGTCAGCAAGAAAGTTGGGGGAGCAGGTGTGATTCTCATATTGCCGAGGGAGAAATCTTGAAGTATGCAGTTAGAATGCAGTTCCTAGCAATGAACAACAAAGCTGAGTATGAAGCACTTCTAACAGGCTTAGGGCTAGCAAAAGCTTTCATTATCTAAGCAGATTCTCAACTCGTAAGAGGAGACTACAAAGCAAAAGAGGAAAGAATGTAGAAGTATTTAAAGATCGTCCAACAATTCCTACCACACTTCGACAATGTTGACTTCCAATAGATCCCTTGAGCAAAGAATGCTAAAGCCAATTTCCTAGCAAGATTGGTGTCGTCAGACGATCATAACATATACCCTGAGCTATGCAAGGAAGGAAGAGAACAACCCAGCATAGAAGGAGAACAAGTACTGACAATATGGAGGCAAGACGGTTGGATGACCCCCATCATCCATTTCCTAAAAGAAGGGCAACTCCCGGAAGACAAGATAGAAGCACAAAAGATCCAGATTAGAGTGGCTCGCTTCGTCATTATCGATGATGTCTTGTATAGACGAGGACACTCTCTCCCCTACTTTTGATGTGTTAACACGGAGGAAGCCAACTATGTACTATGAGAGATACATGAAGGAGTTTGCGAAAACCTTGCGGGAGCAAGGTGTCTAGCAAGAAAGGCACTTAGGATAGGCTATTACTGGACAACTTTACAGAAGGATGCACATGACTTTTTCAAGGCATGCGACCAATGCCAACGCTTCGTGAACGTCCAGACGCGACCAGGAGAACCAATGACAATAATAACCGCACCTTGGCCTTTCTCACAATGGGGGATCAATATCATGGGACCACTCAAAGTGGAAAGGAAGCTATTTAAATTCCTAATCATCGCAATTGACTACTTTACTAAATGGGTGGAGGTTGAGCCAATAGTGACGATCACGAGGCCAAAATCACAAGCTTTGTATGGAAGAACATAGTTTGCAGATTTGGGATTCCTAACGTAATAATATTGGATAACGGGAAACAATTTGACAATCCAAGTTCTAAAAATTTTGCCAAGATTTGGGAATTAAGAACCATTATTCTTCTTCGAGACACCCTCAAGCTAATGATCAAACAAAAGTGATGAACAAAAGCCTGTTGAAAATTATCAAAACTTGGCTTAAGGGGGCAAAGGGTGCATGGCCTAAGGAACTACCAAATGTCCTATGGGCATACAAGACAACCACAAGAGTACCAATGGGAGAAACGCCATTCAGACTAACGTTTGGCATTGGAGCCGTCATACCGGTGGAAGTAGAACAGAGGAACTAGTAAGAGCTTAACGCTAACCTAGACCTAATCAACGAAGTTAGAGACGAAGCTATGAAGTGAATGACGAAGTACAAGGGGGCAATGGCCAGATACTACAATACGAAGTTGAAGGTAAGAAGGTTCAACACAAACAACCTTGTCCTTAGGAAGGTCTCACAAGCAATAAAAGACCCATCCCAAGGGCAATAGGACCATCATGGGAAGGACCTTACAAAGTCACTCGTCATTTCCGACAAGGGTCATATCACCTAAAGATATTGGACGATCAAGAACTACCTCGTCCATGGAACATAGAGCACCTGAAGAAATCCTATCAGTTAGAAATCCCAAGTACCCAAAATTCTTATCTTTATCTGAATGTATCTCTATTTTTACCGTTTCATACACGAAGAAATGTTTTTATCTCTCTATCAATAAAGCATGAGGAGTAGTATTATTTAGAAGTCATTTTCGCAGACATTCCTATTATAAAATTATTAACTGCACCATCATTAATACATGACATCAAACTTAGCTATAAAATGATATCATCATTCATACATGACTCAGAAAAAAGTTGTTAATACAAAACTACATTGTTATTCATACATGACTTAGAAAAGGTTATAAATACATAACGACATCATCATTCATACATGACTTAGAAAAAGTTATTAATACATAACGACATCGTCATTCATACATGACTTAGAAAAGTTATTAATACATAACAACATCGTCATTCATACATGACTCAGAAAGAGTTATTAATACATAGCTACCTCGTCATCAGAAAGTTATCTCTACATAACCACGCTGTCATTAATACATGGCTTAAAAGAAAGTTATTTAATACATAACTATCCCGTCATTGTTACATGACTTAGAAAAGTAAACAGTTACTGGAATTAATGATATAGTCATTGATATGTAACTATTAAAACAAAAGACAATGATGAAATAAAGTAAACAAAGTTAAAAAACAGATGATAAAAAGCAATGGAATATAAACACACTCAGAAAATACCTGAGTAAACTATTCAAAAGAAGGAAATAAGTTTGCTTAAAACAGACGAGTCCAAGAGGTTGTTAAAAAAAAAAAAAAAAAGAGTAATGTTCTAAGGTAAAGTAAAAGATGACAAGTCAACACCAGCAGCCTCATCAGGGGCAATAGCATCTCTACCTTCTTTGACTCCCTCAGCAGACTGACGATCCACCAGGATATCCTTCTCAACAGCTTCCATGTCAAGCTTTGAAAAGTCCAAACTAGGTTGATGCTTGGCCAAATACTTTCGGAAAAGTTCAAAACCTTCACGTAATAGTTGCACAACTTGTCGAGTATTCGTCAGAAACTTTAAACTTCTCCATTGCCTCCGAGCTGGCCTTCTCGACCTTTAAAAGTTCTTCGTCTATTTTTTTGTCCTTCATCTTAGAGAAGGCCTTCTCAATATCAATGCTCTTCTCCAGGGTCTTCAGACAATCCTTATCCTTCTTAGCCTCATCTGAATGAGTAGAAACTTGACCTTTGAGTGACTCGTTCTTTAAAGAGAGAGACTTCACCTTAGACTGAGCCGTTACATATTTTTCTTCATAATCCATGTATTTCCCAAAAATGTACAAGGACTCACCCAACACCTGAGAGAAAGGAAAGAAGGACGTTGAAGAAAGGAACCTAGAACTGAAGAAGAAAAACTTCATTCACAGTTCATACTTGCATAATCTTATGCACGTAAGAAGACATCAGCTCATGAGACCGCCTCACGCCCAAGGATGAAGGTCGTCAACAGATATTGCTTCATGGGCTTTCAGCATAGTGGCTCTTGTGTCGTCCCAAAAAGAGCCTGTTGAGGCCTTATCCTTCCCTTTGGGCTTGGAACCACCGTTAAAAGGAGTAATGAGCTCTAAAGAAGAAGTAGGCAAAGTTGGACGTTGAGGCTTAGACTTGGCAACGGGAGAGGTCACCATGGGATCGTCCTTAGGTGGCTTGCTATCCCTTTGACATTTCCTCATCAGAAGCTTTCCCATCAAGCCAGCCTTGGCCTTCTTCTCCTAGATCTCGGCCAGCTTTCCCTTACTATACTTGGTCGTCATCCCTATTAGAAAAAAAAAAGAAAGTTAACTGCTAGTATATTAAACCTACTCATGTGAATGACGATTTAGTAAACTTACTCTTCTTGACGATCTCAACATTCTTTTGAACGTGGTTAGAAGGCTCTGGTCCAAGGAAGTAGAGAAAAAGGGACTATGGTGATATGAGCTCATCGAAGTCTTTAACAGTCTCAAGATAGTCTCTAACCCTCTCAACACGGTTATGGTACCTCTTCTTTAGAAGAGGACGAACGGAAGCTACAAAAACAAAAAATATATGTATGTCAGTACCATATCCATCTAAAAAGTTACACACATACAAGGAGAATAAACAGAAAGACGCACCAGACATAAGAGTATCCCAACTATGAAGTAGTTTGGGACCGTCATCTGGGTCCTCACCTAGGGTGAATTCCCAGCCATCACTAGAGACGAAGAAAAAGTTGGTTTTCCAGTTTCACAGAGACGATGGAAAGTCAAGAACCAACCTTGAACTCCTATCCCATGGTTTAAACTCCAAGTGGCCTGGATCTTTGGATCATGTTAGACGATAAAAATGCAGAAACTCATCTATCCTAATGGTGTCCCCTCATTAGCGAACTTCCATATTACCATACAACAGTTCACTATCCTTCATGAGTTCGGCATTAACTGGGCTAGAGCAAGTTGCAAAAGGAAGAAAAGCTTTCTAACAAAAGGATGAATTAGGAAGCGGAGTCCACTGATGAAGTCAGCCTCATAAAAGCACACTTTGTCAGCGTAAGAGTGGCAAGCTCTATCATCACTATCTGGGATCCTAATCCTAATAGAAGAAGGAAATTGAAACATATCTCTAATTCTTTTCTCGTCCTTCTCCCTAAGAGCACAACGTATACCCTAGACTTTGTATGGAGTAGAAGGAGGAGTGACTTCAAGAGCCGTACGATCCTTAGATGAGGACAAACCCATCTTGAGTTCACTAGAATTAACCTCCCTTTCTCTAGACATTGTTAGGGTTTGGGAAAATCCCACTGAACGACGAACTAAAGGAAAAAGAAAAAGAAAAAGCAAAACAAACCTAAAAGGGCAATCTCTCCCTATTAAAAGCCTAACTTTGGGACGTTTTCTACCTACAGCCTCGAGTAGACCACACAAACAAGCAAATAAAAAAGAAACTAAGGGACAATCTAACCTAACCGAAGAATAATCTACCATAAAAGCAAAAATGCAGAGTAAGGAGCACAGGGAACTTACCAGAAAATGAAAAAGGAATGAAGAAAGCTTGAGGAGGAAGAAAGACTCCAAGCAGACGAAATGCCATGAAGAAAAAAAGGGAAATGGAGTGAAAATGAAAAGAAAAGAAAAGGAAGGGAAAACACAGAATAAATGGAAGATCATGCGTGAAAAAATTGAGAAAAACTGACACAACGGCAACATCCTGACTGTACACGTGTCACGCAGTAGGCGAAACATTAACTCGTAATAAATGCGTCAAGCAAGGAACACGAAGCGACAAAAAATGTGTTCTTATCTTTTCCCATAGACGAAGAGACGAACATAGGGGTAGCTGATAAGTCGAAAAATAACTAGAATCATCATTCTCCATAATGACGATTCAAACAAGCGTCACACATTTATTGCGTGCATTGATGACAAGGAGTAATGGACGAAACAATGGTAACAAGTGAGCTGTGCACATCAGAGCTCCCATTGGTAACACATTAGCTGTTGGACATAAATGCAGAAATTCATTGACCATTAAGGCTAGGAATAGCTATAAAAGAAAGAAGTGATAGAATCCAAAGGTACACACAAAAATTCATCCAAAAACTACTCCAAGTCAATTTCTCTATAAACACTTTTCTTTTTCTGACTTAATCATTTGAGTGTTTTTGACAAACACCATACTAGTGTATCCCATTTCATTTCACGTCTTGTTATAGGTTTCACATTGAAGACGTAATCAACCCAACTTCATCCATCTATAGAGACGTGGAGCTCAACTGCTAATTTCCTGCATCATCAAGGTGTGTGACTTTTATCAATGCTTTGCTAGCACATTTGGAATTATTACCAAATTTGCACAATGAAAATCCAGTAGCATTTCACCTTATTTTCATGGCAGAAATCCGGCAGCATTTAGGTTCAGGTGTGTTGTAGCACACAAAACACTATTTGTCGCCAAACTTTTGCAATGGGAATATGGCAAGAAGTTGTTACATTTTCACAGTGAAAATCTGGCAAAGTTTCGTTTTGGTGTGCTACAGCGCATTGACAGGGCTTCATTGCTATGTATAAAACATGTGTCAATGTGCTACATCAGTTGTCTTGTGTTGGTATCTTTATTTGCTGTATTAGTTATTCTGCTGCAGCACCTTCTTATCATATTTGTCGTATTAGCTATTACTAGCTAAACCTTTTCTGCTGAAACTTTCATTATTTCTTTGTTGTTACATGCATTTCTTTTAGTACGAACTAATTATTATCTGCCACACACACACACACACACATATATGTGTGTGTTATATACTTTTATGCGAATACATATGAGTATATGTATGAATATATGTATGTATATATTTAAGAATACACCAACCCATGTAAACTAACATTTCTTTATGGGTATTTTCTTTGGGTTTTAGAGTTGTTTATGTACAGGAAGTAGAGAAATATTTTTTGAAACATAAAATGGAGAAAGGTCATTCATGTTGCAGAAAAGCGCAGAAAACTTTGCTGCACAGCAGAAAGTTATGAAAAGTAAGTTCTATAGCAGAAAATGGAGAAAGGTCACTCACGTTGCAAAAAAGTGCAGAAAAATTTACTGCACAACAGAAAGTTAAGGAAAGTTAGTTTTGCAACAGAAGCTGGACAAATGTTTCTTTTGTGGTAGAGATGGAGAAAGGTCACTCAAACTACAGAAAAGTGTAGAATACTTTACTGCACAGTAGAAAGTTAAAAAAAGTCAGTTCCGTGGTAGAAACTGGGGAAATGTTCCTTTTGCAGCAAAAACAGGGAATAAGCCCAGTTTGTAGCGTCATCCGTTAGACTTTGAACTCAATGTTTGCTCACAAACTGGTAGTGGTAGAATGAAAACTTATAGCCCATTCTGTGGAAGTATCAGCCCCAACTTACTTCTTAGAAAAAGCCTAGACTAAATATTGTCTAATAACATCATGACACGTGTCTAAGGTACAAGAATTGTAAAAACAACCCTCAACAAAGAGCATTCATGATTAAGGAGGGGTTGCCTTCCTAACCATGTATGTCCATCGTTCGATGTGCATGACTACCTTTTTAACAACATGCATAGCATGCACAATGCATATACACATAGAGGAGAAAAGAAAAGCAGACATATCCACACCCAAAAGGTGTGGCCCAAGCAAGGTACAGAAAAGGAACTCTAGTCTAGGAAAGCTATAGACATGGTTCTAAAGGAAAGGCTAGGAAAGAAATGACCTTTTGGAGAAGCTAAACCCCCTAATCTATTGATCATTGTCCTTTTGCTTGCATTTAGAAGTCGTGCACATGCTCCATCCATACATGCAACAAACAAAACCGAAAACCATCAGACAAGCAAAGAAGTAAAGCACAAAATAGGCAAACAAAGTAAGCAAGGAAAGGAAAGGAGCATGCATGCAAACAAACGCACAAAGTGAGCAAACAAGTATGCTAACAAACACATAAAGGGAACGAGCATGCTAACAACAAAGAGAACATGTGAGCAAACACAAAGTGAAGGAACCATACTATCAATCAAACAAACAAAGAGAAAATGTGTCCTTAAGGGACAAATGTAGGTTTGGATTTGATGTCCATAGATCCATTGGATTGGAGTACAAACGACATATGTGCCAATAAGAAAAGCTCCTAAAAAGGGACTCGGGATTTTGTGTATAAAGACGGGTGTGAACCCGCACGAAATCAAAGGTAGGAGCAATGCTTGATGGCACAAACAAGCAAGCAAAGACATGCATAAACAAGATAAACAAACATGCAAAGATGGAACTAAAGCAGAGAGATCCCACAAGATGGCATAAAGTAAGCAAGGCAATAAGCACAAGAAAGCAAAGCATGTTATCACACACATAAGGATAAAAGATAATCATGTCATAACTCATATACAAGGCTATCATGAGAAACCCTAACATGCTTAGCTAAGCAAGGGAGAGAGATGCAAAAAACAAACATGCCAACATCACCAAGATGTGATCTCACCCACATGGTCACACCCAAAAAAGCCACAAAGGGGAAAGGATGCAAAAACAAGACAAGAAAGGCATAAAAAGGCACACAAACACATACTAAAAAGAGAAAAAAGCATGTGACGCTAGGCTAGGATGCAAGAAGCTTGATCTAGGCATACAAGCATAGATCTAAAGGAAGAGCTTAGATCTAAGCATGGTAGAGATGCAAGAAGCTAGATCTAAGCAAACAAACATAGATCTAAAGGAAGAACATAGATTTAAGCATGGAACATCCAAACATGGCATCACAAGAGATGGATCTAAGAGAAAAGGAAAGTAAAGGCATGTAAAAAGGCTAGACAAGCACAAACATGCAAATAGGACTCTAATCCAAACCCTTTATTTAACTTGGGTGTTTAGATGTAGGCCTAGACCAATAGATCTAGATTTACACCCTACCCAAAAGTAAAAGACACAAGAATAAATTATAAATAGTTTATTGAAGCTATAAAGCACTCAAGCATAGCATCCAAATATAGTATTTAAGCACAAAAACATGGCAAAGATAGCACAAACAAGAAATTTAGGTATATCCTAGCCTAAGAAGGCTAGGCCAACATCAATAAACAATAAAAACAGACTAGAGAGGAGGAAAAAGAAATAAAATGTGCTAGAAACTAAAAGGAAAGTAATAAAGAGCTTGAAATTGAATGAGTGTAGATTGTAGCTAAAAAGCTTCATCTACCTAAACCTTAAAACCAAGGTAGAAGGACCAATGGGAGGAAATGGAAGCAAGAACACTGCCTCTTGATATATGGAGGAAGAGAAAATCGAAGTTCTTTTGTGTGTGTTTTAGGAGAGAAATGTAAAGAAAAGAGAGAGAAAACAACCCTAAAAAGATGCTGCAAGACCCCAAATTTTGTTCCCATTGAAATCTGGAGGGGGAGGGGACATTTTCGGCTTTTTATAGGCAAAATATTGCATGGAATGCAAGATCAATTTCCAATGTTATTGGAAAGATACAGATGTCTAGTTCCCAGATCAGTTAAGTTTTTCAAAATCAGATAGTTGGATCAAAAGTTATAGCATCGGATAGCGAGTTGACGTGCTTGACACAGGTTTCATGATATCTCAACCATCTTAACTCCGATTTTGACCCATGAGTAGTCATTTGAAAGGGGATTCAATATTATTCACTATGATGTTAGTTTTACCCCGATTGAATGGTCAGATCAAAATTCAACTTTCAGTTGCCGCCAAGAAAACTTTAGGCCAAGTTTGGTCAAAGTTTATAAAAATCTCCAATAGCCTCGAGTTGGTTGTAAAAACATGGAAAATGTTATTTTGTTATGGTTTTTACCAATTTTGACCTTTGATCAACCTTGGGTTAACTAGGGGTATTTTGGTCATTTTGACTTGAAGTGACACTTTAAGTGCTCCAATGTCCAAATGGGTTGAACCATGGTGATCTAGATGTTCCCATGGTCCTTTAGTGAGAAAATGATTTTCTTGGAACTTCCGAGGTTCAGCACACAAATTGAAGGTGGACAAAATACTATATCGACACTGTGCAATGCATGGGAAAATTTAACATAATACCATTTTCTTTCTCTCTTTTTTTTTTTTTTTTTTGTCTAAATAAGAACTTTGATAAATAAAGTTTCTATTAATAGACATTTATTTATTATGGTTGTGTTTGTATTTGAAATTATATATCATAGCATTAGTCATTTATTATAATTGTGATTGTATATGAAATTGTAAGCTATCGAAAGTTTATGTGACAATATTATGAGCTCAACTAAAGGTCAAACGACTTTGGTTTTATATATATTAGTAGATGGTAACTCATTCAATTCATAGGAAAGTTTAAAATAATATGATTTTTTTTTCTCTTTTATATATATATATATATTTTATAAATATGAAATTTGATCATTGTGGTAGTTATTAAGAGGCATTTATTTATTATTATTGTGCTTGTATATGAAATTATAGCGTTAAAAATTTATTATGATTGTGTTTGCATATGGAACAATGTATTCTATTATTTAAAGAAAATATAATATGTCAGGATTCTAATGGAGGATTTAAATATAAATTAAAAATTAAATTAAATTAAATTAAAAAAATATATTTTTAATAATGACCTATAAAATTGTGAGGTCTCAAAAACTTATGTGTTAATGGTCATTTTCACTTCAAATTTTATGTTTCCGCGAGACAGCTAAGCCCAATCGCTTAACGGGCTCAATCCATTTATCTTATTTATTTTGTTTTGTTTTGTCGCATGGCCCAAGTCCATGAAAACAATTGGGAAATTGGGTAAGAATGGTTTTGACGGTTTGGGTTGGTTTCTATTGAACCCTTTACACGAGCCCAGTCCATAAGTGCCATCAAACAGGCTGAGGATGTTAAAGGCACCTAGGGCCATGGAGAAAGTCCAGTACCCGAAATTTCCACCCCATAAATGGCTACATGCTTTGGCTGACTATGCCCCTAATTTTCGACCTAGCTCCATTCTGTAGTCAAAAGCATAGCCTTGCCCACTCAGCCACCCAAATGTAGTTTCCAAGGCTTGGAAAGACCAGAAGTAGTAGTCACCTAGAGCAAACAATTTTGTTTCCAAAATTATGTAAAAAGCAACCAAACCATTTCCTAAGCATAAACCAAAATACACCAAATCATAGAAATAGCATCTGAAAGGTCCAAAGCCTTTCTCCCAACCAAAAAACCAGTCACAATCATCTCCCAAAACTTAGTATAAATATTCATCATTAACCCACAAAAGAGAACCTTGTTTTTCCCATAGACCTAAAACTTTGACATAAAAGTCTAGTTAGCTAGCAAGTATTCTTATGATTCCAAAACTTGAGGGTGGAAATACTAGTACAGGGGAACTTTCTCTCTTTTTCTGAAGACCTTTCTCAATTTTCTTCTCTAGCTGATTGTGGGTTGAAATTTCGGACTTGTATATATTTTCTGCACTTTCTTGTGTTTTAGTTCGTTTTGATTTCTCTTTCCACAAAGCACCATTAGCCTTTGATTACTACCCATTGTGAATTTTGGGCTTGACTCTCCCTTAACAACCAGATCTACCAAAACCTTCCCTGAGAATGTGTAACTCAAAAAAAAAAAAAAAAAAAAAACTTATGTAACAAAATATTATAAGGTTAGCTAAATTTTTTTAATAGAGATAATTACAATATTTTGTTATTTATGCAGCTCAAACCCTAAATCTCCAAGCACTCTGGGTATGAGGAGATGTTAATTCAGATATAGGCCCTTGACAGGTCAGTTAAAAGTCAAATGTCTTCGGTTATGTATTATAAATTTTCAACATATGACGTCCGTCCACAATTATATATTATAAAATTTCAATAAATGGTGTTTGCTCCAAGATTATTATTCTTTATCATCAATCTAAAGCACAACAAAAATCTTTACCAATCTAGCTAACTGGAACTCACGTTATTGATAAATTTCATGTATAAAAATATAAAATATGAAAACATAATTATTATTACTTTTTTTTTAGTGAGTGAATTCGATTGCAATAGCTTCAATTGAAAATTTTTAAAATCAATGATTTTCGCTTTCATGATTCCAATTCTGATCAATTGTTATCTCTTGAAATTAACTTGTCCAAATTCATTCTTAAGCAAACTGCACTTTCCATCATAATTTATTTTTGCACAATGCGTTGCATACCAAATACTTCCACCATATGAATAATGAATTCTTCTATTAAAAAAAAAAAAAAAAAAAAAAAAAAAAAAAAAAAAAAAAACAAGAATAATTGTAGTTATGGACAACACAAACTGTTTCAACCATAATAAGCCATATGACATTCTCTCACCTTCGCACTGACGTACTGAGGTAGGGGCGTGCAAACAACGTACGAACCAGATCAACTCAAACTAATCGAAAGGGTTTAGGTTTGGGTTTGACTGGTTTTGCTTGGTTTCATATTTTAAGAATTCTGTCAAATTGGTTGCTTGAATTTTTCCTAAACTCATGAATCATGAACCTGAATCAACCCAACATATTATATAATAAAATATATTTTAGTTTATATATTCAGTCATTTATCATCAAATATTAATAGGTTTTTAGCTTTACTAGTTACATCACATCTTAACCAAAACATTTAATTTTGTACATCACATCTTAACCATGGATTTGGGATGTTGAAGACTTATTATACAAGTATGACTTTATTAAATGTTGACCCAAATGTATAAATAAGAATAGTCCAACTCCAATCCTAGAATTAAATAAACTTCATTGAAAATGTGGGCCTGACAATAATGCCCGAACTGATAATCCAACCCTATCTAACTTTATTATATTTAGGAGTTCATATAGTAAAGGATGAATGAAATCATTGAAATGGATAATTTTTGTAAAGGAATTAAATGGCTAGGGAGTTTATAAAAAAAAAAAAAAAAAAAAAAAATTGTTTATAATAGGCCCATTCATAATAAAGTGACTAGAAATAACTCAAAATTTTAACGTGATCCACAAACCATTATTCACGTGGAACAAATCTGACCAGTCATTCCATTTTAACCGCCATTCTACTTGGTGTCACAGACCACATGTTATTGGATGTAATTTCATCTAAAAGTATATGAGTAATGTTACATACACAAATTATTTTATAACATTTTCACAAACCGTTGATGTGACCGACCTTTTATTAGTTATTCTAAACCCATCATTAATCACTTTTTCATTTACTAATTAATCACTGACAGTTTGTAAAATTTTTTGTAAAATAATTTATATCTCTAACATTATTCAAAGTATATTACCAAGTACCTTAGCACAGTAACTCACTATTAACAGGTGTTATTGGTAATTTTTATATTTTGGAAAAAAAAAACAAAAAAACAAAAAAACAAAACAGAACTTAGAACAGCCATGACAATACTTATACTAGCAAAAAAAAAAAAAAATTGTAAACACCTTAAAACAGAGTAGGACATGATTGTCAAGCAAATGAAAAGGTGAAACAGCAAAGCACACTTGCACGCTTTCATGTTTTATGTATGTATAAGATATAGATTAGTCGGTTAGAACCTCATTTTTACATAACAAGGACTTGAAAGACAAGGTCCTTAATGCAACAAAAGCACACTAGCCCATCGCATACTTCTGTGTCCAGCTCCTAGCAGTTGTCTCATACTTGGCCCTGTCTGTCTTATACATATGCGCAATTTCTGGCACCAAAGGATCATCCGGGTTTGGGTCCGTCAAGAGGGAACAGATGGAGAGTAACACCTGAAAAAAGAGAACAAGAACCCTTCCCACCAACTTAAAAAACAGCAATGATGAGAGAGTGAAGAAGGGTGAAAAGCATCCATGATTTACACAAAAAGCCACTCATTCCTACTCCACTTTCTAAAATCATTTCCAGCATATATAAGTTAGCCCATGGAATATTTTCCTCAAAGGAAATCCAAATCATGGATGCATGGAGATGATTTTTTTTTTCTGGGTGCATTTGATTTTAGACTTTAGATACTTTGAGATAATGGGCCTTTCTTCCTTTCTTTTTGGTTAATCTTTGAATTTTTTTTTTTTTTTAATATTAAATTTAAATGAGAGTCTGAACAATATGTTAAATTAGTTGCACATCCATTATCCTGATTTTGGCTACGGAACAAGTCATTGTGAGGGCCATGAATTATGGGGCTTTGAGCTATATCTCACATTTATACTTGTGATTTGAAGTCTACAATCACCAACCTACTAATGAGGTCAGAAATGATTCTCAAGGCAATGGATGTCCAATTCTCAGGAATATATTTCTATGATTCCCATGGCAAGACCATAATTATTTTAGTTAAGAAAAATTCAAAACCTATGAGTTAAGTGGTATGAGATCAGGACCTTGGATATTGTCAGTGCAGGGCTCCACTGTTCTTTTAAAATGTCAAGGCATATGCTGCCATTGCTGTTTATGTTCGGATGAAAAACCTTGGTCCTAAATGCGACCTGCAAGAAACATACAAAGAGGGAGGGAAAAAGGTAAAATGTAATTCACAATTGCAAACTTTATTCCTAAACTATCAACTTAAATAAAACTGAGAGAGAAGAAGAAGAAGAAAACTTGCACTCATAAATCTAAGTTATAGAATGTTCACATTCAGAGGCATATAACTAATTAATTTCTTGCAGATGCCAAACATTGAAATTCATTAATGTCCAATATCACACTACCAAGCTTTGATTTATAAACAAGATCTCAATTAGCATGTTAATTACCACATATATTTTGTATAAGACAGGAGATTATTACTATGAACATTCAAAAGATGGTTCATTTAAAAACTTAAAAACAAAAAACTTTTTTTTTTTTTAAATGACACTCCTACAGATCTCCCAACCCACACCCCCCCCCCCCCCCCCCTCTTATTTTGATACCATGATGCCTAGTAAAAAGTAAAAACCTTGTTGCAGGCCATATTACATAGCCAATGACATGAAGATGTAAATATCACTTAACACATTACTCCACTGAACTAGAAGAGGCATAGTCTGGGGATGGAAATTCTTGCCCACTCCAACTCGCCCTGTCAAGGGCATGTGCAAGGACAATTTTATTTTCAAACCCCACTTGTTTGTGGAGCAGGTATAAGAATTGACGACCCTAGCCCCACACACTCATGTATGTATGTATATGTGTGTATCTTTACTTTTAAGGTTCTTCAACCTCTCTCTCTCTCTCTCTCTCTCATTCCTTCTCCACCAAAATAGACAAAGCCCGATCTCTCTAAATCTCTCTCCATCACCCTATAGTTTTCCAATGAAATTTGTCAGATTCAGGGTGAATCTCATGGAGAAAACATGATCCTTGTTAATTGGTTCTGTGGAATATTGGCATCCTTGGGTCTCTGGCAAGAAGACCGAAGATCTCTTTTCTTGGTCTAGATAATGTCAAAAAGACTACCTTGATTCACATGCTTTAAGATCTAGCAGGTCCTATTTTATTGTAAAATTTTATTCATTTTTTCTTTTGCTGCTAGCATTTAGCAAATCCATGTTCATAAATACCAAATTCCTTCTCTCTTTTTTTTCCTTTCATTTTCCGACCAAACAAGGCCTACTCTAATTTAACAAAAACTATATTTATATTTTTGTTTGGGCTTGTTTGCAGAGATTAGCGCTTCATCAACCAACCCAATACCTAACATCATCAGAGAAGTATTGAGAAGATGAACGTCAAGGCTTTGTTGTTAAGTAAGATGGGGGTGGGGACAGGTTTCCAGAATAACTATGGGCAAGGACAACATGCCCCATTAAAACTTGAGCCGGGGAGAGGGGGGGGGGGGGGGGGGGGGGAATTCCTCAGAGTGGAACACAGTATGGGTGCTCCTTAAAACAAATACCACCATGGTGCCATCCCTAAGGCACACAATTACGCTTAAAAGATACAGATGATAGCACAGCCACCAATTAGTATTGGGTGCATTCAAACAAACAATTTAACTGCAGCAAAACATATAACACACACTCACAAAGACAACTAAAACTAGTGGAATCTAAACTTTTGCAACCAAAGGCCCAAGTTCAGATAGTCAAAAGAATTAAGCGCAAAATCAAATGAAAGATAAAAATATTTGGTGAACTAAACATCAAAAGGAAAAACTACACACGCACATACACAAAGACCTAAAGGAAATAGGAAATCTTGCAACTCCAGGAATCCTAAAATAGGTTTCTTCATTTTGAGTTAAATGTATTTAATAACATATGGGATTCCCTAAGAAAAAGCATCAACTACATTTACGTAAACATTTAGAAATGAGGCCATACCTTAGGAGGTTTAAAAGGATAATCAGGAGGGAAATGAATAGTAACTAAAAAGACCCCCCCTGCATAAGGACTATCTGTGGGACCCATTATTGTTGCTTGCCAATGAAACATGTCTTCAGCTACAGGGCCTGGCAAAGTAACATACAGAAAGCAAAACCTTATATGCCAAAATATTTCATAATTAAAGACATTGTATTGAACATAAAACGTGTATAAAAGCCCTTCTTAATAGATCAAATCACATTTTTTTTCCAATAAAATTGTCATAAAATTTTTAAAAAAGAAAAGGACAAAATTATCTTTTTGATAATTCAAAATGGGCACCTTAAAATCATCATTGTTTTGTTTGGATGCATAACCCTGTTTGCCTGGACTCTATATATTTTATGATTGGTAAGTAAGAAATTTTATCGATTATTCAAAAAAGCGCACAGCACAGGTACACAGGAGATATGCATGAGATGCACCACTCATATAAAATTGCAAAGATCACGTAACTCGAGCAAATTGGAAAACGAATGACTACATTTGGCAGCCATCCAATCATACATAGGACGTAAAAAGATCATCTTTAGTTTTGGCATAGCTCATTGAACTCCTTTAAATGTGCGGCCATCATGTTCTCTCCAAATAGTTCACATTATACACAAAGGGATTCCAGTCCAAACGTATTCTCTTTGATGTCTTCCAAAACACCCCTTCCAACATGCCAACAAATCTTCTTTTCTCTTACACTATGTTTGGTTGGGGTGAAAATAGGGAGGATGGAAAACAAGAGGAAAATAGGGTGGAAAACAGTGTTTTTCATTGTTTGGCAAAAGAAGGAAAATGGGGAGGAAGGAAAACCCAGGAGAAAGTTCTCTCCTGGGCCCACAATTTTCATCCTCCCAAATCGGGAGGAAAAGGCTGGAGAGAAAAGTGCTCTCACAGCACTTTTACACAAATACCCTGTTCTCTCTCCTCTCACAGCTACAAACACAACAATTTTTCTCTCAAACATCTCTAAACTCAAGCATAATCAGATTATCAGAATACAAACTCAAAAACACAATTTTAAAATTAATCAAATCATAACAATAAAAGCAAAAAAAAAAAAAAAAAAAAGACAAGGCTGGAGAGAAAAGTGCTCTCACAGCACTTTTACACAAATACCCCGTTCTCTCTCCTCTCACAGCTACAAACACAACAATTTTTCTCTCAAACATCTCTAAACTCAAAGCATAATTAGATTATCAGAATACAAACTCAAAAACAAAATTTTAAAATTAATCAAATCATAACAATAAAAGCAAAAAAAAAAAAAAAAGACAAGAGGACAGAAGCCATCTGACCCATCTAGACTGCGATGGGGATGAAGATGAGCGACGGCTTCCAACTGCTTTGGGACGAAGATGACCCATCTGGACTGCGTTGGGAACGAATGTTCTGGAATCAAGTAAAAAAAATAGATAGAGCGCTAGAGAAAAAAAAGAGAGAATGAGAGTTGTCTAGTGTTGGAACGTTCTTGAATGAGAGAGAAAAAGAAAATAAAAAGAAGGGGTATAGAGATAAGGACAACGTGTGTGGAGGAGGAAAAAAAACAAAAACATATGGATGAAATGAAGGCTGAGAAAGGAGAAATAATATAAAGAATAAAATATCCTAATTGAGAAATGTTACCACAATATTTTCACAATAAATTTTAAGTAACAGATTGTTATTAGTTAATATTGGTAAGTAAAAAAATAATTTCAATGGTGGGTTTAAATTAGAACTAGTAACAACTTTCCACATAAATTTTGTTGTGAAAGTATTGCAAAAAATGTTGTGGACGTAATACTTCTCATTGAAAAATATAATTGTTGGTAAATTTTATATTATATAATGAGTACAAATAAATCTATTTCTTACCTATTATGAAACAAGGGTATAATAGTCAATTTATATAAACTACATTTTCTATCCTCCTACTATTCTTTTCAACTAAACAAAAGAGTTTTCCACCCTCTCACTTTTCCATCCCTCCAACCAAACACACACGAGGAAAAACTAAATATTTCCTATCCTCCCACTTTTCCACTCCTCCAACCAAACGGACCTTTAGGCATAACCCTACATATCCCCAAAAAAAAAGTGCATTCTTGAGCGTTATCCTAGAGTTGAAGCAAGTGATCAATTGATCCACCACCTTTTTTACACAACTCCAATCCACAACAATTTTTTTTATATAAATAAATAGTATTCATTGATGAAAAAAGGCAGTATAGAACAAAAAAGCCAAATCACACAGGACGTGTACTAAAGAACTCAAGAGAACAAACAAAACTAAAAAGTACAAAAGCAACATCTTTCAATCAGATCAGCAAGGAAGAAAAAAAGAAAACCCCCGAAGCATTTGTCTGCCCCAACAAAGTCTGGAAGAAAGACATCTTCAACTCATGAATCACTCTTTCAGCTCCTTCAAAAATCTGGGCATTCCTCTCCCTCCAAATGCCCCACATCAAACAGTGAGGGATCAAATTCCAAATCACCCCATCTCTATGTTTTCTGAACTTGCCTGGCCAGCTTGCTAGAAGCTCCACTACATCCTTAGGCATAACCCAAGATATCCCAAAAAGAGTTAATACCATACAATCCACAACAATTATATTCCTCCTTCATAAGTTGTCCATCATGAGGATCTTTCCTAACACTGTTGTCCATGTGAAGAATGTAACTTTGGTATAATCCTCCAAATACTTTATTCCTAGGGAATGCATATTTCCAGCCTCATTGGAGCCCAGAAAATCCTGTCTTCTTCTTCTCATCTTTAATTCTTTATAGAGTATGTGCAAGTATAAAATTAAGAAAAGGTGATAGAACTCCCAGGTTCCAGTCATGTACATCTCTAATAAAGGCTATGTCCCAATCAATAGTGTTCCTACAGTCCGTGATAAAAGCCTCCTTAGATTGTCCAACTCTATGCAAATCCACAAATGCCACCTTAAGGATCACATACCCACACCACAAATCATGCCAAAAGTAGATATTAGTAACACTACCAACCTTGAAGGTTATAAATCTGGAAAAATGTCCCCACCCACTTCTAATGTGCTTCCGAAGGCTCACTCCAGATGGTCCACCCACTATCCCCAGGCATCATCCACCCCATTCACTTCCATATTTTCTCTCCACTATTTTCCCCCATAAAGTATTATTCTCCATGGCATAAAGCCAAAGCCATTTTCTAAATAAAGCTTAATTGAATAACAAGAAGTTCCTTATGCCCAACAAAGAATGTTACATTCTATATTAGCTTTTAAAATTTGAAAGAGTTGGACTAATGTTATCCGGAACATAGATAGGAACTGTTAAAAGAACTGAAGAAGTTCAAAACTATTTTCTTGGAAATTACATTTGGTGGGTCTTGAACTCATGACCTCACCCTCCAGGCCTCCACCTTGCTCTTACAAGGAGAGGAGATTCATTTAAGAGGTTCTAAACTATATAATATGCAAAAAATTTCATTAACACATGAGATACTCTTAAGAGTAACATCTTGCACATTTACTCCAAAAAGAGGGAGCCACTAATAGTGATTCACATAAAAAACTATATAAAGAATGTCAATTAAAATGAAAATAAAGTATTGATGAAGTACCTACAACATTTTTTTTTTAAGTAGAGGCATTAGAAAACATTTGCTTCGCATGATAAGGGTAAGAAGCAAGTATGGAAAAGAAAAAAAGTAAAATTAATGATGACAATAATCAACACTTCAGAGATAGGAGATGCAACTTTCTGGATCAATATTCTACTTTGCATTTTCCAACAATCAAACTATGTTTATCCAAAGAACTCCTTGCACCAACATCTCAAATCAATCAGTATTTGATCACCAAACACTTACAATATGAGTGCAATAGATGAAATTCACAGTTTACAACCCTAAACCCTAAGAAGCATGATGGAAACAAATTAAGCTAAGAACATTACATATTGAAGCTTGAACTTACCAGATTTGCATTCATCATACCACAATATGTTTAACCATACAAAATTACCACAATAATATCCACATGGCATGTAGCATGCCAAGACATGACAAGATGAAACACAGTTCACTCAATGGTACTAGACAAAGAGCTCTCAAAACCCATCAGACAATTAACAATAAATACTTTTCCTGTTGTTTATGTAATACCATACGTCTACTCTCTCTCTCTCTCTCTTTTTGGTGGCTGAGATAAGCAAATATTTACAGATGCATAATGCACAACTTCTATCAACAGCTACAGCTTCAAGACAATGGAAAAGCCCCTAGAACCTTTTCTAAACATTTTTATATATCAGCATGCACGTAGGTAGATCATGTCATGGGCCAATCATGATCATGTAGCTTGTTGATTTTTTGGAATTTTCTACATCAAATCCACTTTTAAGAGTATTGAACATGACCAGTCTAGTAAAATAAAGTATAATTATTTTCAAAGAAGCCAAAGAGCTACTCCAATGAATAAGGAGAATATTGAGAAACCATATATCAAGCGCTAAGAAGCATATTTGATAGCAAAGGTGACAATTTTGTTCCATGTTTGCACAAGGAGTAAAAAATTATTCATGCACTTCATTACTTGGCGTAAATGTTACTCAACAAAGTATCATTTCTTGTTAACAACATGCAGTGCAAAGACCACTAAAATTTCAGAAAGGTACTTCAGTTCAATAATCAAACAACAAGTTATAACATCAGATTTTCCAAAAATGCACATCACACGGATAATTAAGCTGTAAAATCTTTAATAATAGTCTTATAATCAAAGCCAATATCTTAATGAAAAATTTCCAATCTAAGAAACTCTCATATTTGCTATTATATCTGCTGCATTTATTAATCAAAGCCGTTAAATACGCTCAGCCAAACTTGCACAAGTATTCCGCATCCATTTAATCCTGTAAAATTAATGATTCCCACAACTTGCAACACAAACTCCCAACTTTAAATGTACTTAAAACAATCACAAAGCACCATCCATTAGTTTTAACAAAAAAATTATCTATTCACATGGCTCACAGATCAAACGGAATTATGGAAAATCTAAAACATCAACCAATTAAAAAAAATTTATTCTTTTCATCCGTAGCTAAAGCTCAAGTAACTTCACAACCAAGCTCATTCAATCAGATCACGCTTTCATTTTATGTATAAGCTTCCAAAGTACACATAAGACCCACATGCATATCCCTCAAAATTTTCCACCCAAAAAAAAAAAAAAAGCATATTTGACTCAAAACAATGACAACCCACATCCCAAAAAACTAGAAAGATTGTGGATCGAGCCTCGAAACATGTTTATGACATTAAAAGAAAAAAAACAAAGAAAGTGAAGAAAAGGGAGTTTGGTGAAGAATATGGTACCAGCACTGCAAGAAGTAGGGGGGTCTTTCTGGAGGTCCTTGAGCTCCTTCAAGATCCGCTTCGAAGCCATTGATGAAGCTCGAAGATCGCCTCCGATCTAAACGCGAGCGAGAGAGCTTTTTTAGAGAGAGAGAGAGAGAGAGAAATGAACAAACTTGACGAAACGTACAAAAGATACTAGTAAGAAAAGATTCAAAGTCCATTTCCTTTTTCACGAGAATCTGGTTCTCGTTCGTTGTGATTGATTTTCGACCGTTGGTTATGATGACTACTTTTTTCTAAATAGATGAACGGTTACGATTGGATAATCTCTTCCACTGTGGGCAAAAACAAAAGAGAGGGGAAATAAATAAAGAGTTGTGTCTCAGCGTTAGAATTTTTGTCTTTTATGGTCAACTTTATACAAATTCTCGTATTTATTCAATTTTTTTTATTAAGTGCAACCCATATTATTATTATTATTATTATTATTATTATTATTTGCCATAAATAAAAACTAGGATAATCTTGATATAATTAAAAACAATTACGATTATATGCTTACATCATATATAAGCTCACCGCTTCAAATTACAATCGACAAGACTTACGCCATTTTTAGAAATTTATGACTTAAAAATAGTGTAACTCTTATATCAATTGTAATTTGAAGTTTGAACTCATATATGTGTGTATAAGATCTAATGATTTAAAAAAAACACATACACAATTATCCATATCATCATTAAGCACTTACCTAATTAACAGTATCCTTAATTTTTTGTCACATTGATAATTACATTTACAAGTTACAACTATCCTAACTATTAGTGGGAGAGAAACAATGTTGAAGGTTGATTTTTTGTCATTTGTCATGCTCATGCTCTAGTTGTAAGACTTAGGCTCTTCAAGGCCACAATAGAATTATGGGTGAGCAAGGTTTGGTTCTACCGTGGAAGATAGATCCGTTTCTCATAACCAACATGTATGCAAATACCAATCCAAAAAGCAAGAAGAAAAAATAAATATATGCATATGAAGGAACTAAGAGACTTAGAGAGAAAATGAGTAATTCAATGGATTTTATTATTTTATTTGTGAAACCTAAAATACTGGTTCCCAGAGCCCCAAGGCCTTCAAATCCCAAGTTCCACAAACTTTAATAAACCTTTTAGGGTCCACAAGACTTGTAAGACTTTGAATCATAGATCAATGTGGTTTTCTAAAACTTCACAGACTTAAGCAAGCCATTGAGACTCTACAAGAATTATGAGATCTGGGACTAGGACTTTGAGTGGAGCCCTAAGTATTTCTACAAGTTGAGATTTCTATTCATACAATATTTTCTTCCTAAGTTCCTCAACCTAGTCTGGTGTTGCTTGCTTTTTTTTTTTTTTTTTTTTTTAATATCATGCAAATCTTAGATGCTAAGTATTTCTCCTCCTCCTTTATTCTGCATTGATGTTCTTTTTATAGTGGGTATGGTATGGTTCCTCGAGACGAGGATGCCTTTGGTTTGCTGAGTATGGCCTGGTTCATTAGGATGGAGCTGCCTTTAGGATTCGTTTGGTTAGAGGAGTGGAGAAGTGGGAGGATGGAAAATTAGTGGGAGGATGGAAAAGTGGGAGGATAAAAAATATTTGGTTTTCCCTCATGTGTGTTTGGCTGGAGGAGTGGAAAAGTGGGAGGGTGGAAAATTTTTTTGTTTGGATAGAGAGAAAAATGGGAGGATGGAAAAATGTAATTTATATAAAGTAACTATTATGTCCTTGTTATATAATATTACACTCATTAAATAATATAAAAATTAACTCAAATACATACATATATATATATTACTTTTCTTTATTATTATATATAATTTTAAATTTATGGGCAACAAAAATTGATTATGTAGACTTTATCCAAATGACCATACATAGACTAGGAAGATATTTTCAAAAAAAAAAAAAAAAACTTTATTCACATGGGCGACTGGGCAACTGGGCAAACTTTCTTCACCTGGGCGACACACCATTCAACCAATATTTAAATTTTCTTCACTTGGGCAACAAACTCACCATTCAATAAATATTTATAAATTCTTTACCTGTTTCAAACTAAATTTATCAACACACTATATATATATACATTCTTCCACTTCATGGTCAAAGCAATCATGTTGAACATGAAATAATATTAATTTTATTCATCCATAGCACAGTGTAAGTTAAAATATACATTATCGTCTAGTGTCTTAACCAAAATATAAAATCATCAAATATTGCTGATTATGTAATATACTACATTCAGCCCACAAAAGTTAGCAAATCAAAAGTTAGCAAAATGTTAAGTTGCATTGTTTAGTATTATGCAACTTAGCTATTACTGAAAGTCAGTTGACAATTATCCAACCACTAAGGTTCCTTAGCATACATCATCTTCAATAATATTTGTTGGCATAACTCACTAGTTGGAACACCAAAAAATGCTCTCATTTTGGCTGGATCCTTAATTAAGAAGAGCATAGCATCAAGTTGCACGTCCGTCGGTATTCCTATATTCACCAATTCAAAAAATACTTCTTCCTCAGAGTAACAACATAGACGTCCTCTCTCCATGATAGCAAGTCCCTCCTTAGCAATCTCATGTTCTTACATTATCATAGCAAGTCTCTCCTTAGCAATCTCATTTCCTTGCCTTATACTTGCTGCCACATTATCCATTCCAGATTGAAAATTTTCCATTTGCTTTTTCAAGTATTTCAACCATTTGAGGTGTTTTCTTCGCCTTCTTGGACAATGTCTCACATGAGTAGAAAAGAGAGACCATTAAAGAATATGATTATACATTTGGCATGCTAAACTCGTCAAAGCAATCAATATTTTCTTCCAAATTTATGCTATCCTCTCTTTCCTTTTCCCATCGATGGACTTTCTCCTTTATACTTATACAACCTTCACCATTTGCCTTATTGTTGGAAAACAAATCAAACAGCTTCTCATAATGTTGAATTGGAGTTCTTTTCCATTTTTTAGCATTTGGGTTTGCCTATAAGAATACTATACACACTTATTAGTATTATTATTATTACAACAAAGTACCAACAAAATGTATCAACTTGATCTAAAAAAATATTTCATAATATCAAAATAAATATAACTAACCTCTATTAAGGGTTCCCACACTTCATCTTCAGTCTCAAAAAGTCCAGTAATTGGATTTCATGCAAATCCACTCATGCTCTTGAAAAGGTCATGACATGAATGGAAAGTACCTTTCAATGTTTTGATGCGATTCTTGATGTTACCTTTCTCAACTGTATAATCAAACGATGCAAAACACTTTTTAGACATTTTTGAGTAAGCATGAGAACTCCATGTTACATTGGGTCTATTTCCATTGTTTTGTTCCTCCAACATGACATTAATTAAAAAGTCATCCATGTCATTAGTCCATCTCATGTTAATCGCTTTAGACTTGCTATCAGTTGTCTTCTTCAATGTCTTAGGCATCTTTAAAGACTGCATGTTAAACATATTATTCTTTACAAGATTACATACAACTACTACAAATAAACCAATAAGATTTACATACAAATACTACAAACAAACCAACAAAACAAAATACGACATAGCATAATGTTACTATAAATAAACTAGTAATTGAACATTATTCTAAAGTATTAATAAGGTATACATAATAGTTGTACAAAAGCTACTACTGCTAAATGTTCAGTAACAATCATTCCAAAATAACTATTCCATAGAGAAAGATACACATAAGCAAGTCAAATCTCATAACATAATGACTAAAATTATTGATCATGCGATACATAGTTATTCCACATTCTAGTTGCTATACTAGTTTGTAATATTGCTCCTCTTCTACCATCTACATCACTATCATTTTACTGTTTCTAGCTTCATTATGTATGTCACTATTTGAAATCTCTTGTTCAACTTCTGTCAACCTTTCATCTGGATCAACTCTCATAAGATAGTTGTGCAATTTACAACAAGCTAAGATAATCTCAATAACTGTATCAACTGGAAAAAAAGGTTTTGTCATTCCAGATATAATAGAAAATCATTTCTTCAACACACTAAATGTCTTGTCAATGACATTGCGCAAAGAGGAATGCCGATGATTAAATATTTCCTCAACATTTTCTGGCCCACATGCTGAATACTCTTTTAAATGATAACATACACCCTTATATGGCACCATAAGTCCACTTCTCAGCATAAAGCCCGCATCTACTAGATAATATTTGTCTATTAAGAAAATAATTTATATAAGTAATTCACTATATATATATATATATATATAAGTAATTCTCTATATTTTTTATAAGTATACTTTGTATTTATAACTTAATATTACCTCTAGGGACTATAAGTTTGTCTTCCCTACTTAAAGCATTTTTAATTATCCTCGAGTTAGAGGCAGTCCCTTCCCATTTAGGTAAAACGTATGTAAACCTCATGTCAAAATCACATGCTGCAAATACATTTTGAGTTGTGTACTCTTTCCTCCCTCAATATCTAGGTGCATTTGTTGATGACACTTTTACACGAATATGTGTCTCATCAATAGCCCCTACACAATCCTGGAATTAATGCAATCTATTAAATCAATAATTTTTTATTCATATTAAAGCAATCCATATAGTTGCTTGAAAATATGTTTACCTTAAAGTATGGGTAAATTCTATGACTATTTCGTATCTGTTGGGGAACCTCTACCCCATTAAGTTGTAAAAGAAACTGATCTTCTAAGTAGATTACTACTTTCAACACATTGTAAAAATGACGGCTTATAGTCTCATTAGAACGACAGAAGAAGAAGGAAATCGTACGAATTCTCTCATTATGCGCTAAAATGTAAAGAAACATGGCTACTTGCTCTTTAACAAAAATATTTCTAGTGTCTTTAAGACAGCCAATTCCTCGAAGAATTTCACAAAACTTAACAAAGGCATAAGGCCCCATTCGAATTATGTCTTGACATTTCTTACTGCATCTAAATTCACTTAGTAGTTCTTATTGAACATTTTCTCTTTCCCCACTACTTTCGGTAAGTACTTTATCCACATAACATAGACTACAATATATGCCCATCATCCATATTCCATGCACCACATATACAAGAAGTTGCAAAATTGCTACATCTCGTTTTCTCTGCCAATCAATCAAAAGTTGCAAACCAAATTGGTTCAATTCATGAATATTCCTTAATTGATCTTGACAATTTTCCTCTCAACTCTTACTCAAATCTTCCGATGGACTACTATCCCAATTAGTTGGATTATCCATCTACCAAATATCCATCATAAGTAAGAAATAATCAACACATTGGTCATAATAATTACTAATTAAAGCACTTTACCCTTATTTTTTTGTTCTTATCATCCCAAACATAACTAGCAAAGAAACGCTATAAAAAAAACTAATACACATAACTAATCATGTAAAATAGACTACTTATGAATTATTATACAAATAAAAATCATTCTTTACATCTATTTGAAGAAAGCTTATCAAAATAAGTCTATATATAATATGAAACATAACCAAAGACATGAATCTTAATCAACAAGTGCTGCTCTTGCCACTAACACTTGCACTAATAAATCAAAAGTTTGCACCAACAGATTCCAAAAAAGCAAAACTGAAATTAGATAATAAAAACCAATTACAACCGCATTAAACAATCCACAGTTTCTTTTACACACAAAACACAACCACTAATAAATCAAAACCTTACACCAACAAATTCTAACAATCACAACTAATACCAAACAATAAAATCCAACCTCATCAAAGCACATGAACCTCTCTCTTTCACACACAATACACGGATTCTTTATATGCTTAGATTTAATAATCCCAAATAGGTTTGCAAAAAATAAGAAATAGATAATAAAAATAGCACAATGGTGTGTGTGTGTATTAAAGGAAAAAGAATTTTTTTTAAAAATAGGAGAAAGATTCTCGGAATAACGGAAAAAAAAAAAATCAAATAGCAAAAAAAGTGGAGAAGGTCATACCTGTCTCGACTGGAGAGGAAATACCTATCTCAGTTGGAGAGGAAATCAAAAGACCCTTTGGTTGGGAGAAAAAAACAAACGAAAACTAATAAGGACAAGGTAGATAAACGAATGAAAAAAAAATTGAATGTCATACGAAACAAAAAAAATCAACAAGAAATAATAGATTAAAGAGGAATATAGTGAGGACAAGAAACAATAGTGACGCAGGACAACCAGAATAAAATTGAAATAACAATAAAATAAAGGGATATGACCTAGGAGTCAGCATCTAGGCCTTGCTTGGAGTCAGCACCAAGCGGGGGAACCACTAGGAGTCAGCACCTAGAGTAGACCTGGAGTCAACACCAGACCAAGGAAAGACCAAACGGCCATTGTTATCATTCATCAAAATATCAACTATCTCCTCAAGGAGTACAATAGGTTGCTTATAAAAGATTACTAAACCCTAATTCTAACTGGCTAAGAAACCCTAATTGTCTTATTACAAAAATAACCTTGCTTCCAAATTAAAATATTAATAGCCTAATAAACTACTGGAACCTAAAACATAAAAAATACAATTGACTTGCAAACATAAATAATACTAAATAAAAATCTTCTTGTGTCTCCAGCATCATTCTCCTCTGGTTGGAGAAAACTCGACCTCGAGTTCTAAAGTATTGAAGGATTAGGATGCAGATAAGTAACACTTGCTTTAAGTCTGAAATCACCTTAGGAAGCACAGGGCAAAAGAAAAACCTTGAATTCCACCACATCAAACTCATTTGGAATAACAAAATTAATGTGTGGAATCAGTATAATCTCTTCTTGAACCTTATGAACCATAGGAAGCATTGTGGTTTTAACCTCTTCGACTTCACTAAGATGTAAATCTTCAAGGATTGTGGAGGGTTAATTAGAATCACGTTCAACAACTTCAACTTTCACATTATTTGCACCCTTAAGCTTGCTGGGTAGTTTTTGAGTGGGTGTCATTATCTTTCCTAGCTGGGCATTAATCCTAGTGATTATTTGCTCCCCCAATGTCCACGAAATAGGTAAAACATTCTGATTTGCCTTTCTTACAATAGCAAAAAGTGAATCGAGAAGATCCAAGGAAATGTCTTCATTTTCATTTATGACTAGACTCATAATTGTTTTCATGGCTGAAAGTACAGCAAGTGAATGGTTGGACCTAATCATCTTCAAGAAACTTTGAAACATCTCAACAACCAATGCATTACACTCAAGATCCAACATCACCAAGCATAACTTAACCTTTGCAATGGCATCAAGAATTGAAGGCACCTTTTTATAAGAGTGAGTAGACACATGAGACACATTTTCAAATTCTACCACAATCAACTGAAATATTTCCTACATTTGCTCATCCTCATATGGGGCATCTGGTGCTGTTATTCTTGTAATCTCAATAATGCAAGATACAACTAAAACCTTCCCATCCATTTCAGCATGTTTTAAAAGTTTATTACTGATCAGAGCCTTTACTGAGGGAAAAAGTGCACCTTGCACTGATTTGGATGGTACTTGCTCCACGTATGCTAACAAATTTTCAACTTCATCAAGAAGAGTAAAGAGATCATTAATGGAGGAAGGAGGGTTAAGGAGTCTATTCCCAGCCTCCTTAAGCTGCTTCTCAAGTTGACTATGAAAGGAAGTCATTTCTTTTTTCTTTTTTTTTTCTTTTTTTTTTTTTTGTATACTCGTAAAGAATATATTGACAATATTTCAAACCAGTAAATTAAACCAAAAGAAAGAAACTTCAATCCTAAAATGGCGTGGCCCACTTAGGGCTGATGGGCTGGCTTTGTAAGTGAACTCACGTGTCTGCCTTGTCCTGAGGTGACTAATAAACACAAACAACAAAACTTCAAAACGCAATGTAGACTCAGGTGAGGCTTGCTCGAGAACAACAACGAGCTTTGGTCAGATTTGCATCAAAGTTTGGTCCGGTAGTGGCGCACGAGATGAAGGGCTTCTGGCGGTGCAACACTAACAAGGAGCAAGATCGGGCTTGTGGGTCGACGGAGATGGTCTGGCGTTGATTGGAGCAGGTGAATAGATGGCGGTTCGAAGGTTAGATCGTCGTCATGGTGGCGCTGGACAACGAAATTGGAAGTTGCCGGTGTGATGGGGACGCTGCTGGTGATGGAGGCTGATGGCAGCGCTAACTTCTTGTGGATTTGAATTGTGACTTGATGGGATGAGAAACACGGCAATGAAATTTTTTTTTTTAGATGTGTGTGGTGGCCGGGTTTTCTCCTTTTAAAGGAAAACTGGTGTTGTATAAGCTAAGCTTAGGGCTTGTTAAAAGGATCGGGCTGTGGGTTTTACAATAGGATGACTTCAAAATCTGGTTTTTTATTTTATTTTTATTTTTTTTATTAACAAAAAGCTTGGTTACGTAAATGGCTAAAGAAGGGAAATAGGGGAATTTAGACAGGCTAGTGGGTTACCTCATGAGATTGGATAGATTCAGGTTTGGCGTTGCAGTATAACCAACGGCGTGCGAGGCTGAGGCTAAGGCTAAGGCTTCCGATGGTGTTGTGGTTGTGGTGGTTGGCCCTTCTGGTAGCTTATGATGGCTGTGGGCTGCGGCTTTAGAATGATGGGGTGAGATCGGTATCAACAAATTCTTGCGGTACTGTTCTGGTGGAGTGGGTTATGGGTTTTCTGGATCTGGTTTCCTTTATGGTGGTTGGCTTTTGTGTTTGTTTCAATTTTGTTCTGGTTGTCCTGCGTCAAATAGAATGAGGAATATAATCTAGTTACATTGCTGTGCTGATTAAACAAGGCAAAAAAAAGAAAAAAAAGAGAGAGAAGAGAACTTGGAGTAGTTCATGTTGCTGTGCTGTGAAGGTGCTAAGCAAGTGATAAGGATGAAGAGGTAAAAGTAATCAGGTCACAGGTGTAATGAGAAATTGAGAGGGGTAGGTGAGATGAATAAAGTGAGGGTATTTGTGTAAGTTATATCATTCAACACTTTTTCTCCCAATTTTCCTCTCAAATTGGGAGGATAAAAAAATGTCAGTTCGGAAGGATTATTTTCCTTCCTATTTTTTGTCTCTCTTGTTTTCTCTCCTGAATCAAACAGTAGAAAATGTCATTTTCCACCCTACTTTCCTCTCCCTATTTTCCATCCTCCCTGTTTTCACCCCAACCAAACAAATCCTTAGTTTGCTGGATTAACCATGGCTTTCTTCCATGAATCTGATGGAGTTTTGTAGGTCTTCTTTCCTTTTTCTACTCTTATTTTATTTTCCTGGGAACCCACATTTGAAAGTATTTTAATTGCTTTCCCTTTATGGATGATGATTTTCTCAAGTAACCCAAGTGTTAGCCGAGGTCCTCTTTTCGAGGTTGGGAAAGGGACACTTCAAAGGCTCTTTCGGCTTGATAATGACTCCAAATATTGAATCCTTTTTTTTTTTTTTTTTTTGTGTGTGTGTTTTAAAAGGACTAAAAACGTACATTTTTCAATGGCGTTGTTTCACTAGGATTGCTTTTAATTTTAAAAAAAAATGTCATTGTTTCACTTGTTATTAAAAAAGAAGAAGAGCAAAACGACGTCGTTTTAGGCTAGGGTTTTTTTGATTTCTACCTAGTATAAATTCATTCTATTTTCCACTGTTGGCCTTAACTCTCTCTCTCGCTCTCGCCTCTTGGCTTGGTTGGCCTCCCTCTGCCCACTCAAGTCATCATCAGACACCTCAGTCCTCACCAGTCAAGCAATTACCACTAGCCACTCTGCCTAATCCGCGGCAAACATCGGTAACCCCCGCTCCACTCTCACCTCTAGCTCCATATATCAATCTCTCTATAAATGTGTGTGTTTTTTTTAAAGGTTCGATTCTGTCTTGACTACCAAATTATTATAAGAACGTTCATTGCTAAATGAAATGGGGTTGTTGCAACATAATCAGTATCAAGTTAAATTTTTTGAACCATTACTTTAGTGAATATATGTTGTTTGAACCAAAAGAAAATTACCCATATTTTGTTTTTTCCCAATATTGAGTTTCATTTGTTTTTATAGATTGACTTTTCACATTTTTTTTTGTTCTTGTTTAAAGATGCAGTTGGCCATCTCATAATGGTCTGGGAAACTTCTGTAGTTAGTTTTTCATCTATTTGTGAGGCAAAGACTCCTAGAGTATAGCTCAATGTATACCGTAGCTTGTTATGCTGAACATCTAAAGCTTCAAGTATATTCTCTTTTACCTTCACAATATATTAGTTTTTGACTATTAATTAGCTCTAAAATATGCATATCATTAAGCTAATAAGTTTGATTGGAGTAATTTTGTACATGAGCTAGCTTCAATTAGTGACTCTACACTCTACAATCAGTGTTAGTGTGTCATAGTCTACTAACTTTTTTTTTAGCATTTTGATTTTTGAGGGAGAATGAGATTGAGAGAGTTCTCGCTTTCAATCATTCACCAAGAGGTAATCACTCACTATATTTAGCATTTTGATTTTAATATTCAGTAACTACTTCTTTAAGTTTATATATATATATATATATATTGTGAATAATATAATGAATTCTTTGTTATTCTATGTTATTATCTTCGTATGTAAAAGGAAATTGTACAGGGATGCTAATATTTAGTTTTACTCTGCTTTTGATTTTTTTAAATTTATTTTTATTTAATTATTAAATTTGGGATGTCACATTGGTTGGTTGGTTGTAAAAAATTAAATTTGATCTTGAGAAGAAAACGATTGACTGAATGAGTAATGACTGTCATTGTTTTTAGTGACATTATGAATTGTTGAGTAATGACTAATGACTATTAGTATGTTATTGTTGCCTTGTTGTATAGGATTGTTGCCTTGTTGTACCTATATGGACTAATTATTGCTATTATTGGATTTGGTTGTGAAATTCATTGATTGAGAGTGAGCTATTTGACATTGTATTTAATAGAAAAAAATTTTATTTGACATTGTTGTGGAAACTTTGTTTTTTTTTTTTTGGTTGGAAATTTTAATTTATTAGATGGATGTTGACGCTCCACCTGGATTTGGTGCACCTGGGGACCCCCTATTCCTAACCTCCCTCCTTCTAACCCACCAGAACTTGCAGCACCTATTGGACTTGGTGCATCACTTCCCCCACTGCCTCTTATTAAATAAGGTGACAAGGACATATCCATAGCATGGTAGCACTTCATTAAGTTGGCTTGTGGTGATCCCAAGAAGCCAAAGTCTTGGTGTAAATATTGTAAAAATCAATATAATTGTCACGGTAGGTGTTAGAACTAAAAATTTACTTTATAAAAAGTGTCATATTGGTCCATGCATCTACACGGCGGCTGTGGATTAAATAATAATATTATTAGTATAGGTTCAAAAGTATGGTAATGTATGGTCATCTACAAAACGTTGATTAGCCTATACTACCAAAAAAAGAAAAAGAAAGAAAAGTATAATAATAACGAGAGCCACGTTAATAGCCTGCTGCCTAGTACCTGTGAAATGCAAAAGATAGAAACTAACCAAGTAAAACCAAAAAAAAAAAAAAAAACTGAAAAGTAAATGGGAAAGTGGCAACACCAGAAAGTAAGAAGCAAGGTTTCATGAAAGTGGGCCTGAAAAGTGGAAAAGCGGGGATGTCACAAAACAAAAAGAGGCAGTTTAAAAAGCAACGGAACAAATAAAAAGAGCAAAAAGCTGAATAGTGGATCACGGCTCAACATGAAATTAAGAGTAGTGGAGGAAAAACTGACGAAAACTGCTCTATTATCTGATCAGTTGAGAGAAAAATAAGGGAACATCTTCTTTGGAGTCTCTCTATAAATAGAGGAAGGCATGCAAAAGAAAATGGTAACTTACATATTTGGTCCCTAATCTTTACAATGAATGTTAATTTAATCCCTAACGTTTTAGATGTATCAGTTTAATCCCTAACATTTTGGTATTGTGTCAAAATAGTCCTTGTCGTTAAGTGGTGGATAGAAAATACTGACAAGACTAACAGATATATTAAAATATTATTATTTTTGCCAAGTAAGTTGCCACGTGTCCTTTAATTTAAAAAAAAAAACCCTCGGCCTAATAATTTGGGAATTGAATTCATTGTGAGAAAGGAATGAAGGGGAAGGGGGAAGAGAGATTGGAGACTTTACGAGTGTTCAGGCAACCCACCCATCTACAGCAAAGTTGATACAGCCACTGGGAATCAAAAATTTTTTTCTTAGCAAAATCCCGAAAAACTAAAACAAAGGTCCCAAATCCATTTTATGTTTTCATAATTTATTTTAACAATAAAAACAACGATTATAGAATTAACAAACAATCCAAATTAAACGAATAAAATAATCCTCAAGATACATTTCAAATGAGAATAACAACTAGATATACCACTTTATATAAAAAAAAAAAAAAAAAAAAATTCTAAATCAAAACACGATCTAATAAAATAGAAATTTTGTGAAAGGCATAACAGTTGTTGGCTTATATGGAGGACACAGTCAGATAGACATGATCTAGTAATATATTACCGAATGATTTTTCAGGCGCTTGATGAGTTGATTGAGTTTGTTGATGCAGATGATGAGATGAGTGATGGAACAAAGGAACGTTGTGCTAAAGCGGTTAATGAACATAGAAGACAAGGATGGCGGTGATGAGGAGAGCATTGCACTAGCCTTGTGATGGGTGGGTCGCCGATCTCCACTCAGTTGGGTCTCTCCATTAGCTATATCAGCTTCGTCGTGGATGGGTGGGTAACCATCACTGTCGCCGTAGATTGAGCACTCTCAGGCTCTCCAATCTCTCTTCCCCCTTCCCCTTTGTTCTCCTTTCACAGTGGATTACATTCCCAAATCAATTGGCTTTCTTTTTTCTTTTTTTAGTTGAAGGACACGTGACAACTTACCTGGCAAAAATAATAATATTTTAATAAGTCTGTTAGTCTTGTCAGCATTTTTCATCCATCACTTAACTTGCAAGGATTATTTTGACACAATACCAAAAGGTTAGGGATTAAACTGATACATCTGAAACGTTAGAGACTAAATTGACATTCACTGTAAAGGTTAGGGACCAAATATGTAGGTTACCCAGAAGAAAAAGAGGGGAAGGCAGATACCAAAAAAAGAAAAGAAAGAGAGCAAGTATACACACACACAGCAAAGACATAGAGAAAATAAAAAAGAGAGGCACAGACAAAGAGAGCAACACCAAGCAGAGGAGGAATATGCAGCATAGGTTTGTATATGAGATTTCATCAATCCCCTTTCTCCTATACCAAAAAATCTCTCTTTCTCCCTTTTCCTTAAATCTGAATTTTTGTTTAGGAAAACAAATAGGGTTGGGTTTTATGAGGAGTTCCTGACTCCATACATGAAACTTTATACAAGAGTCCCTGACTCTTAAATCCTATTTGAAAATTACCAAATAAAAATTCTCTCAAGTTGTGGTGTAACTCTCTTTTTAATTGGAGTCCTTGACTCTACCTCATTAACGGAGTCCTTGACTCTACCCCATCAACGGAGTCCTTGACTCTACAAATTAATTGGAGTCCTTGACTCTACCCCATCAATGGAGTCCTTGACTCTACCAAATTAATTGGTGTCCTTGACTCTACCTCATCAATGGAGTCGTTAACTCTACTCCATCATTGGAGTCCTTAACTCTAATTTGTATTATTTGAGATTTACCTCTTTGGATTGACTGGAATTGGCTGGAATGGCCGAAATGACCCGAAATTGGTCGGAATTAGACCCAAGGTGGAATAGGTGGTATTACCGTTCCAGATTGCGTCCCGGTTTGAGATATTCAGGCCGTGATGTATTGGTTGGAATCTTCGGAGGATCCTAATGTGGAAGATTTTGACATTTTGATGTGCTGGAGACCTTTCCCAAATTGCCTATGATGTGTTGGCTATTCCTAGCTCTAAAGTTGCATCTGAGTCTACTTTTAGTACCGGGGGGTATATTTGGATTTGTTTCACGGTTCACTATCTTCTAATACAGTTAAAGCCCTTATTTGTACCTAGAATTGGTTGAAGGATGCGAAGAAAAAAAGCCCAATTAAGCTTCGAGAGAGCATGGATAATGTGGAAGATATGGAGGGTTTTGAGATTGACAACGGTAAAAAAAAATATATGTTCATTTTGTTTGTTGTATGAATTAATTGTTTATTTATATGCTTAATCCTTAAGAATCATTTTGTTTTGAATGAGATTGTAGAAAATGCATCTCAGTTTGCTCAGTGCCTATGGAGGAGGTTCTAAGCACCGTTGTGTTGGATGATGATGTGTGATGTGCTGCTTTTTGCTTGGAGTTAGTTAGTAGTTAGTATTATATAAGTATACTTGCTATTATCATTTGTTTGTGCTAATTATAAATATTTTATTGTTTATAAATGTTTTATTGTTATTAATTCGTGTTTATTTTGTTTTGTTTAGTATTTTGTAAGAGTTCTAGAATGATGCATAATGCATAGACTTACTAGACAAATAGACTTACTGGAATTAGCATTCTTTTATCTATATGCTAATTATATTTGTACATGTTATTGGTAGTGGACTTTTCACTAATGGTAGTTACTTGTTAGTCATGGGTGGGATGATAATGGGATACAAGCAATTAGCATTCTTTTGCTTAAATGCTAATTTACTTTGTATATTTTATTTTGGCATTTGTGGACAACGAAAAATAGTTCTGTAATACGTTATTAAGTGGATACATTAACGCTTATTGTTATTGACACTGGCACACATAGTGACACTAATGATATTGTATGCTACATGATAGTGTTTTGGGAGTTGAACTCTTGTTGCGGCAATTTCAAAACTTTTTTACATGGTGAATCAAATGATGAAATTTGGATAGATTGTTTATGTGTGAACAGGTTTGACAATTTTATGATGAAATTTGGATAGATTTTTAATGTGTGAACATATTTTTTTATGAAGTATATGTGTGAATAGATTTTTTATGATGAAATTTGGACATATATTTTTGGACAAGTTTTATAATAATAATAATAATAATAATAATAATAATAATAATAATAATTATTATTATTATTATTATTATTATTATTATTATTATTGGTGGGATGGTAGAAACTGCACCTGGACAGTTTTATTTTTTTTTTATGTGTGAACAGTTTGATATATTGAATAGGTTGATGTGTGAACTATGAATAGGTATTTGTGAAAAATCGAAGTGGAAATTTTGCTTGATGTGTGAACAAGTTTGTGTGAATAGTTTGTCAGGTGAACATTTTGCTTGAAATCTTGAAAGTGTTGTGTATTGGGCTTGAAAGTCCAATTTTAATTTTTTTAATTTTTTATATAAAAAGAACAAACATATATTTTTTAATGTTTCAAATTGACCAAAATGATTAAACAACTGTAAAAAACTGCATCGCTAGAGGTCAGAAAACCGACCCTAAGCGGTATGCATCAGTTCTAATTATGAGAAAATCGATCTCTATCAATTCAGTGATTAATTTGGGAAAAAACCAAGCTGACCGAACTGCGCACAGCCCTAGCCTGCTGACGCCTCCACCCTCCACACCGCCAACCTCCCTTCTTCCCTTTCCCATTCGCGTCCTTCCTCTTCCCCTTTGCCCATCTCCTCCCCACCCTTTTGGGTACCCCTTTCCCCACCACCATGGCCATGGCCACTTGTCTTTAACCCACTTCCCCTCCTCCTCTCTTCTTATTTACTAAAATCCCACCATTTCTCCTCGAAAATTTCTAACCTACAAATGCTACACAAAACCCCAACCCCTACCTAAAGCAAGGTAAGTTTCTCTAGCTCTCATTTCTATTTTGTAGTTATTTTGTGTATATATTTGCAGTTTAATTTCTAGTTTCTTAGTTTTAATTTTGGTTAAAGTTTGATTTTGGTTGAAGTGCATAAGACCCAAGGTAAAAATCTAAGTTTTCTCTCAATATCTTCTATTAAATCCTTTGGGTTTTGCTATTTTATGATATTTATGGTATATACTTGGTGGGTTTGGTGAGTAATGGAAGGTTAGAGGGTTATGAGGTTTTGGGTAGCAATTGTTTTGTTTAAATCCGAAAATTTCAGTTCATTGGGGGGGGGGGGGGGGTTGCTTTGATGAGATTTTTTTTATTTTTATTTTTTTTTACTAATGGGTATTTGAGAGTTGCTTTCCTAGAGCAACCATATGGGTTTTGTTGTTGCATGAGTTGATTTTAAAGTGTTCCCTTTGCATTTGATGGACTTGGAAATATGTGAATGTGGGCATGTGCTTGTTGCATGCCAAGTGTTTGGTGAATTGTCTATATGAGTTATCGGATTGATTTTCATGGCTTGTGTTGTGATAAGTGTTATATGAGGTTATGAGTTGCAATCCTAGTTGTTAATATGTGCCAACACATGTAGTTTTAAGTTTAACCAAGTGTTAAAGCTTTTGGCATACTATTAAAATTATAGTAATTTTCTTTTGGGACTCTAAATCTACCCCTGGTAGATTTGAGTTAGCTACACTATGTGATTTTTAATAAATTATAGAAAAATATTTTGAACTAAATTTTTAGTGGTATATACTAGATATATAAGGGCCTCTCCCTATTTAATTTCAAGCTATTTGGGTAAATTTAAGTGGACCAAACAAATTTTATAAAAAGGGCTGACTCGCTGCAAATTTAATTTGGGGTTTTCTCTATTTTGTTGATTATGTGTGTATTTGTTTCACATTGAGTTAATTTTGTGGTTTTTAGTTTTGATGTTGGTTAAAGTTAGGTTTGGATTTTTTTTATAAAAATGGAATAGGTTGTTGTGTGGGGTTTTATTGGTTGTTGTGGTTTTATGAAACCATTTCCTTTAAAATTGGATTGTTTGAAAGTATATAAAACGTATGACATTAGAGAGGTAAGCCAAGTATTCCTTTATGTGTTTATATAAACATGTCCAATGAAATACATAATCTCAAGTCTATCTAATTGTTCATGTACATGTCCTATGACAACATATCTTATACAATTAATGGGCTAAAAAATGCTTAACCAAATGTTCATATACGTGTTCTTATGGAGACATTTTCTTAAATGCATAGGCTTAAGGAGACTCGGATCAATTCCCCTTCATCCATTGCTATAATCACAAGGGATCTAGTTCTAAACTTCTTAACACAGTTGATTCTTGAATTCAAAGGTATATTCTCAGTCTGGAAATTTGTTTACACAAATGTTCTTGTTGTTTTCATTATCTTAATTTTCAGGTTTTTTTACTAAGTAACTTAATAAGAAGAGAGGATTACATAAAAAAATGTTTCATACTTCATCAGCAAAGTATCTTTTATTTCTTCTAAAATTGCATTCCAAAGTTTTAATTATTACTATATTGATATATGGACTTAAAGTGCTTGAATCTATCAAAATTAATGCAAGCCTTAGAAATTCCTTTTATTTGAATAAAGAATGCCTACTATAAGGCATACAAATTTTATGCCACAATGGTAAAGATGTTTAAATTTTGATTCTTAATAGACATGAATGTCCTTATATATGGATTAACTTGCATGCAGTACAAGTTTTATGTTGACGGATAATGGGGATATGATAAGTTTGAACATCATGTGACTGGTGATTATGGAATTGTGAACACGCTACATCTGTTTACGGATGGCATGGATGTTGATAATGATGCCTTTGCGGCATGTGGTGAGTCAGATATACCATATGTTTGAAATCATGATTGCCATGATACTTTGGCTCTTCTTGTTGTCTTTTGTTTTGTTATGATTTTGATGGAAGTCAGAAGTCTTAGCGATATCTATATTTCTCTGTGGGCTTGACTTGAGGAGTTTTTTGAACTTCAGTGTTCTTAATACCCAGCCAAGCTTTGCTCATTTGAAACCTATGAGTCTATGAAGCAAGTTTTTATTTGGTATCTACTTCTTTTTCATTAAATTACATTAGAATTTCATGTGTTGTATATATTTTCTAATTGTATTAATAAATTCCTTAAAATTTAAAATCATCTTTTCCAGGCTAAGCATTCTTTGCTTATGGTGAGTTTGGATTTCTTTTGAAGAGCCGTGTGTTTGGCTTGAGCATAGTAAGTACTTTCTACTTTAATACTTGTAGAATTCTATAATGAGATGTTCATAATTGTTTTATGGTGGGTTGTTGAGTTTGAGCAAGCGGGTGACTTGCATGGTGATATAAGGTGGTTTACATTGATATTGGGAGTGTTGATTGTTTTGTGTATTTTTGGATGATTATTGTTAATGAGGTGATCATAATTATTTCCTCCTAAAGACTTCTATTTCTTGATTCATGGAAATTATTGAATGAAATATGTTAGTGTTTTGGTAAATTCTTAAATTCCTCTATGAAATCCTTTGGATTTTGTTGTTTTATGATGATTATGTGGTAAATTGTTGATGGGTTTTGGCGAATAATTGAAGATTAGATGGTTAGGAAGATTCAAGTAGCAATGGTTTGTTAAAATCTGAAAATTTCAATTTATTGGGGGATTTTTCCTTTGATAAAAGGATTTGGTTGTCTAATTTACTAACAAGTATTTGAGGGTTGGTTTCCTAGAGCAACTATATCAGTCTTGTTGTCTCATGTATTGAGATAAATTTATTTTAAGGTGTTCATTTGCATTTGAGATAGTTTTGACATATGTGAATGTGATTATGCTTGTTGCATGCCAAGTGTTTGGTAAATTACCTCTATGAGTTATGAGATTAGATTAGTTGACTTTTGGCTGTGATAATTGTTATATAAAGTTATGGGTTGCATTACTAGTTGTTAATATATGCTAACACATGTAGCTTTAAGGTTTATCTATACACTATCTTATATTTAGTATTCTTTTGTTTCTAAAACACTTAAACAACTATAGCTAGAGGTATTTTTATTTTCTTCTGCAACTCTAAATTTACTCTTACATTTGGTATCAAAGTCATCTTTCATGTGATGTTGTTATTAGAATATGTATTTAACGTATTCAATTGGTAATGAATTAGTCTTATTGTGTTATTTAGTAACGTTGTTATTAAATATTTAGGATGGTGATTGTGAGGGGTGGAAGCCCATAATGCTTGCTGGGCCTTGGGCCCTATCTTAATCATGGAACATCTGAGGAATATGGTCCAAGGGTAATTCACCCTCGGATATTATTAGGTACCAGTCGGCCATATTCCTCGTAGTATTGATGAGCCTAGAAACGTCCAATCGAAAAGCTACTGCCTCCACATTAAATGCTCACCAACCACTTTCCTGGTCGCATTTATGTGGAAGAGACCCCTGAACAATGTTGCATTGGCAACAGCAACTCACAGAGGGCCAGAGAAGGTGGCTGATGGGACGAGTACTCAAGTAGCAACCCCGATGGTCGACAGGTGGATGATCAAGATGGCCTAAGAGTAGATATAAAATGTAAACAACCCCCTTGCAAAGGGGGTAGAGAAAAAAGAGAGGGAGGAGATTCTATAAAAGAGGCCCTGCTCGGTTTAAAGAGTGGTCAGCTTTTATGTGTAGTGTATTGGGATGATTGACTTTAATACCATTTTAGTCGTTGGTAATCTTGCCTAATCCCCGCCCTTCAATCCATTCTCTATAAATCTATTGGATCGGGCTCTTTGGATCTAGACCCAACTCCTCATTGGGCCTAGGCTCCAAATTGTAACTGTACAATTGGCGCCGTCTGTGGGAAAGAGCTCGTGTGGTAGTCAGGACAATGGCTAACCATGGCAGATCGAGATCCGCAACCAGCAGAATCAAGGGGCTTTGACCATGGTGACCCTTTCCTCAACCTCGAGCGGAGAGGTGACCGCGAGGGAAATGCCCACACCGCACGCCCTAACAAGAATCACCATGGAGAAGAAAACCATGCCTCCCACGCAAACGACAGGAAGGACATGCAACTGGAAATCAACTGGTTAAAAAGGGAGTTATGCCACGCGAAGAGAAAGCGGGTTTCTCCAGATTCAGGTTCTTCATCTAATAGCGAGAAAGACGTCAATTATAAGTGGAGGTCTCGAACCCCACCCAGTGAGTCTTTCTCTTATCAAAAGGAGAGCCATCACCGACGTCGAAGTCGAAGCTCGTCACATCGTGGTGTGGGAAGTGACGCCATGAGCAAGGCTTTGAGCCAAATCTCCAAATCGCCTTTCACGAGCAACATCGAAAGGGCAAAGCTCCTCAGGCGTTTCAATCAACCAACGTTCACCATCTACCATGGCAGAACGGACCCCGTAGAGCACGTTAGTCATTTTAATCAGCGAATGGCCATCCATTCCAGGGATGAAGCTTTGATGTGCAAAATCTTCCCGTCTAGCTTGGGGCCAGTTGCGATGAGATGGTTTAACAGCTTGGAGACAAACTCTCTGAGTTCTTTTCACGATCTCACTCAAGCATTCTGTTCCCGCTTTGTTACATGCCGCAGAACTCCTTAGTCTCTGGCTTCCTTATTGTCCTTGAGCATGCGAGAGGGTGAAACCCTGAAGGCCCATTCAAATAAGTATTGGGAAACGTTCAATGAAATGGAGGGCAACTCTGACAAGGTGGCCATTAGCTCTTTTAAGCTTGGTCTTCCAATTAATCATGGCTTGAGAAAATCTTTGACTAGTAAACTAGCCACAAGCATGCACCAGCTGATGGACAGAATCGACAAGTACATAAGGGTTGAGGAAGACCAGCAACAGGAGAAGGGAAAGGACAAGGTTATCCCCCAAGAGATGAGGGATTTCAGGTCGAACCGTTACAGCAACAACAGACCCCGCAGGGATCTGACCGGGCAATCAGGGTCGGCGGATGTTCAGGCAATTCACGATGTGTTTCGAGAACCAGTGCAACGAGTCCTGGAGATGATAAAAAACGAACCCTTCTTCAAATGCCCAAATAAGATGGTGGGAAATGCAACCACAACCTCTACTGTCAATAGCATCAGGACCATGGGCACACCACCGAGGACTGCAGAAGTCTGTGTGATCATCTGGACCAACTTGTCCGTGAGGGCAAGCTAAAGTAATTCCTGCACCACCCCATGGTAGAGGGGGCCAGTCAAACTCAAGGCCTCGGAGGGATGACCTCTCGAGACCCCCCTTGGGCACGATAAACGTTATTTTCGCTGCACTAGGAAGAACAAGGTCTTGCCCATCCATGGTAATGTCTGTGGCGCGGCTGTCACCTGACGACTATGGCCAGGAGTCGAAAAGGGCTAAGAATGAGACGCAGCCAGTGTTAGGCTTCTCGGACAAAGACAAAATTGGAACCATTCAACCCCATGATAATGCCTTGGTGATCATCCTCAGGATCGGAGGGTATGATGTAAGAAGGGTAATGATAGACTAAGGCAGCAGTGCTGAAATAATGTACCTTGACCTCTACAAGGGGCTGAACCTGTCGCCTGAGGATCTGACGCCCTACAGCTCCCCTGTGATGAGCTTTGATGGAAAATTGGTCACTCCGAAAGGCCAAATTAGGTTGGCCGTGCAAACTGGCCAGGAAGTGGTGGAAGTGGATTTTATTGTGGTGGACTCATACTCACCCTACACCGCTATCGTGGCCAGACCTTGGTTTCATGCACTAGGGGTTGTTTCCTCCACCCTTCACCAGAAGATTAAGTATCCGTCTGAGGGTGAGGTTAGGGAAATTTTGGGAGATCAATCGGTGGCCAGGTAATGCTTGGTGGCCGCGATTCACCATACACATGGAGCCGAGCCTTAGGCTCCTAAAGAAGGGAGCTTATAGCAGTTAAAATTCTCGATGCCAAGTACCGAGGACCCAGCCGAAGGAGCAGAATGTGAAAGCTTGACAAGAATCATTATTGGCGATGATCCAAAGAAGTTTTTTCAAGTTGGATCCCAACTACCTCCCCGAGAGAAGGAAGAACTGACGGAATTCCTCAGATCAAACATTGACGTATTTGCGTGGGATCCCATAGACGCCCTCGGGGTGAACCCAGAGTTCATTTGCCATCGCCTAAACGTCAACCAGCCGTCACCCCTAGGAAGCAGCCGCTTTGACGCCCGTCCAGGGAGCATGCAGACTCAATCAGAGAGAAGGTGGCAAAGCTCAAGCGATCCGGAGCAATTAAAGAGGTTTTCTACCTCGAGTGGTTGGCTAACACTGTGGTAGTAAAGAAAAAGACCGGGAAATGGCGAGTTTGCGTGGATTTCACCAACCTGAATAAGGCTTGCCCAAAGGATTCATTTCCTATGCCAAAAATTGACCAGTTGGTAGATGCAACAGTCGGCCACCCTTGGATGAGCTTCCTGGATGCCTTTCATGTTAGGATTAGTGCCCTTAAATCCTATTGAATGATACTATGTATGATATTAAGTTTGACATTGTGTATGACATTATGTATGACTTAATATTGTGTTTAATAAATTTGTTTTATTATTATCTGAATTAGTGGTAACTTGAATATTCGGACATTATCATATAGTTCATGAGATGCAATAGTATGTGATTTATGTGAAGAGTCACAGAAGATATAAATCACAAGTTCTTTGTAAACTCAGAATTATAGTTCGTAGTCGGTGATGAAATTGAGCATTTCATCTGCGAAGACTATAACATATCAACTACGATGATTTGTCTTGATCATGGAAGTGGAGACTTCTAGTTGATGTGTTAATATGTTTTAAGAGTTAAGACATATTGAACTGGACCGCTGTGAGATTTATTATTTGCCTAATGACTGTCAAATGAATAATAAATCTCATGACTTGTATTTGCATGAACTCTTAATCCTGAGAGAATAATGGACCTGATCATAAGGTGTAGGTTGCTTTGATATATCAGGAGTGAGATCTATAGTAATGGTCAAAACCTCAGTATGTTGGGCAGCCACATTTAGTGTTGATGTAACATATATTCTCAAGATGGAATTCATAGTCTCTTAACGGAGATATAAAGTATTCCCTTGAGATAAGTTTAATGGGTTTGTTATTCAGAGAGTTAGGCTTAACCACTTTAGTAAAACTAAAGTATATATTTATGGAATGAGATTTCATAAATATATAATGAATAACATTAAAGGATTAAACCAGGTACTCAAGGATCAAGATGTGGTAATTTACAAAGTAGCAGTCTACCTCAATGACTTTGTATTACTACGAATATTTTATAAAGGGGTTGCATGTATAATAAAGTCTTGGGATATAATATATAGATAAGACCTAGAGTGCAACTATATTTATATAGTGGTATTAAATATAGTTAATGGTAACTTTGGACTTGTCAAGAGTTGACAGAAAAGCCCAAGGCCCATTGGAGCTAGTGTCTTATTGGTCTCTTTTGGTCCCACTCCAAGCCACACACTTAAGCCCAATTGGTAAGGCCCAAAAGGCCAGCCCAATTAGATATATTGGTTAGATACAAAGGGAAAAACGTACAGAATTTTATTGGTAAGAAAAATATCATTGTAATGGTGTGTAAGTGAGTGAAAGTCACTCTCTAATAATCCCTTTGTTACCAATTGAGAGACCACACATCTCGGGCGTTAGTGGAATTGGAGTGAAGATTAAAAGTATTCCCAAGTGCTTCAATCTTCGGTTTTGGAATTCACCGCTTCAAGGTACGATCTCTTGTTCTTAAATTTTGAAATTTACTTTATGCATGTTATCAATATCGAATGAAGTAAATCCGTTTCAAAACTTACTTTTCCGCTGCGTTCATCCTTAATTCCATCATTTCAGGGGTACCACCAGATACCGCTGGCCCAGGATGATCAGGAGAAAACCGCTTTCGTCATGCCGATTGGGAATTATCACTATAAAGTAATGCCATTCGGATTAAAGAATGCCGGTGCAACCTACCAAAGAATGATGACGAGGATGTTTGAGTCTTAGTTGGGTAAAAGCGTGGAAGTTTACATCGACGATATGGTGGTGAAGAGCAAGATCATGTCTGAGCATATTGGAGACCTCGGAAGCGTTTTTGAAATCCTCAGAGAGCATAATCTTTGTTTAAATGCCTCTAAGTGCACGTTCGGGGTGGGATCAGGCAAGTTTCTAGGTCACATGGTTACTCACAGAGGAATTGAGGTGAACCCCGATCAAATCAAAGCAATTAGTGACTTGAAGCCCCCTCGGAATCTCAAGGAAGTCCAAAAGCTGACCGAAATGGCCGTGGCCCTAAATCGCTTCATTTCCCGCTCTGTAGACAAGTGCTGACCATTCTTCCAATTGCTAAATAAATGGAAGGGGTTCGAGTGGACTGAGGAATGCACCTTGGCCTTCCAACAACTAAAAGAGTACCTCTTTCGGCCCCCTATAATGTCCAGTCCTAAGAGAGACGAGGTCCTATTTGCCTATATTGCTATTGCCCCTTATACCGTGAGCCTAGTGTTGATACGGGTCGATGACGGGGTACAACAACCTGTTTATTATGTGAGCAAGTCACTACACGAGGCCGAGATTCGGTATCTACCCTTAGAAAAAGCCATTCTGGCCGTGGTACACAGTACAAAGAAGTTACCCCAGTACTTTCAAGCGCATACGGTTGTCGTCCTCACCCAACTTCCACTTAGAGCCATATTCAAGAGCGCCGATTACACGGGAAGGATTGCCAAATGGGGAACAATTCTAGGATCCTTTGACATTAAATACATGCCCCGCACCTCAATTAGGGGTCAAGTTTTGGCGGACCTAGTGGTCGAGTTTACAAAGCCTTCTATAGAAGAGGTAATACCGCTACACGGCATGGATGGAAAATTGGTTGGCCTGATTGCTCAGCATGACCCATCGCCCTTGGAGGTGTTCGTCGATGGCGCAGCAAATCTCAGGGGCTCTGGTGTGGGGCTAGTGCTCGTGTCCCCAGAAAGGATCATCATTGAAAAGTCGTTAAGGTTAGATTTTGCGGCAACAAATAACGAGGCTGAATATGAAGCTCTGTTGACGGGTATGGCTATGGTGAGGAAAATGGGGGGAAAAAGGATAGAGTTGTTTTCGGATTCTAGATTGGTGGTCAGCCAGGTGAAGGGGGAATTCGAGGCGAGAGATGAAAGAATGTAAGAGTACTTGAGGCAGGTCAGGTGCCAGCAATTGGAGTTCGAATCTTTCAGTTTACTACACATCTCCAGAAGTAGTAATTCCCATGCTGATTCTCTTGCCACCCTGGCAACCGCCTCAGCCCAAAACCTTCCTCGGGTTATTCTGGTTGTGTATTTGAACAAGCCCATTGAGCTTCTGGGAGAAGTGGTCTAGGTTCATCAAGTGAGAGCAGAACCCAGTTGGATGGACCGAGTAGCGTTGTTCTTGAAAGAAGACAAGCTACCAGAAGAAAAGTCCGAAGCTGACAGAGTACGAAGGAGGGCAACGCAGTTCTGTTGTCCGAGGACCAGAAATTGTATAAACGGTCCTTCTCGGGGCCATATTTACTATGTGTATGTCCCGAAGCAACCGAATCACTCATTGAAGAGCTCCATGAGGGAATTTGCGAAAATCGTATAGGCGGAAGATCCTTAGCGCACCGTGCTATCACTCAAGGATATTGGTGGCCGAATATGCAAAGGGAAGCCCAGGAATATGTGAAGAAGTGTGATCAATGCCAACGGTTCGGCCCAAACATACATCAACCTGGAGGAGTCCTCAATCCACTTTCTAGCCCTTGGCCATTCGCTCAGTGGGGATTAGATATTGTGGGTCCATTCCCCAGAGCAGCCGGAAACCGGAGGTATCTACTGGTTGGCACGGACTATTTCACCAAATGGGTGGAAGCTGAACCCTTGGCAAACATCTGAGACGTGGACGCCAAGAGATTTGTCTAGAAAAACATCGTGACTCGGTTTGGGGTCCTTCAGACCCTCATCGCGGACAATGGCTTACAGTTTGACAGCAAGGAATTTAGAAGATACTGCGGCGAATTGGGAATTACGAACCGATACTTTACTCTCGCCTACCTCCAGGGCAATGGACAGGTGGAGGCTGTTAACAAGGTCATAGTAAACGGACTAAAGAAGAGGTTAGACGATGCGAAAGGCAAATGGGTGGAAGAGTTGCTGCATGTCCTTTGGACGTACTGCACCACCCCTCGTAGGTCCACTGGGGAGACCCCGTTCTCAATGACATATGGAGTCGAAGCGGTCATCCCCCTAGAGATCGGTCTTCCGACGATGAGAACCAGTTCATTCTGTCCGGACACGAACAACGGCTTGTTAGAGAAAGATTTAGACTTGATCGAAGAAAAGAGGGAAAACGCGATAGTCCAACTGGCATACTATCAACACAAGCTTAACAAGGGATATGATGCTAATGTTAAAGCGAGGCCTCTAGCTCTTGGGGACTTGGTGTTGAGGAAGGTTGTTGGCGCTACGAAGAACCCAGCTTGGGGGAAGTTGGGACCCAATTGGGAGGGGCCATATCGTATCACCTCGGTGGCCGGCACTGGGGCGTACTTCTTGGCAGATCTAGACGAGCATGTAATACCACAACCGTGGAATGTAAATAACTTAAAAAGATATTATTATTAATGAATTTTTGTTGGTATGTTTCCCAGTTAACAGTATTTCTTAATTATCCCAAGTGTTTAAACGGACTCCCCATCAGGCCTGTAGTCCTTGGACAAGCTAATGTGGAGAAGTTAACGCTGATTTCTTAATTATCCTAAGGGGTTAACCGGATTCCCCATTAGGCCTGTAGTCCTCGGACCAGCTGATGTGGAGAAGTTAACGTTGATTTCTTAATTATCCCAAGTGTTTAAACTGACCCCCCCATCAGGCCTGTAGTCCTCGGACCAGCTGATGTGGAGAAGTTAACGCTGATTTCTTAATTATCCCAAGTGTTTAAACGGACTCCCTATCAGGCCTGTAGTCCTCGGACCAACTGATGTGGAGAAGTTAACGCTGATTTCTTAATTATCCCAAATGTTTAAACGAAGTCATTATTGTTCGCAAAATTTTCCCTAGTTTTTATAAGATCCAGGTAAGCGACAAGGCGTGTACATGCGCATAGGAAAGGAACAAGATGAAAGAGAAGAAAGATTCATTCATTGATCAAAAAATGGGTTACAGCGCCACAAAAAAAAAAAAAAAAAAAAAAAAAACATTACAACAACAATAAATTAGATTTTCGCCTTTGGAGGGTTCGCGCTCTGGCTCGGCTAAGAGGTAACACTGTCCTTGGACTTTGCAATCTTTTCGGCCGGCTCCCCCTCGGCCTCCTTGTTCTTCTCAGCTTCTTTGGTCTCCGAGGGTTGCTCATCCTCTTGGGCAGGTTCAACGGCGGAAGGGGCGCTCTCTGGAGTTTCTCGGATCTCAGGGTCATAATAAATACTCCCAGGTTGCCTCCAAGCTGAGTCCGTAGGGACGCCTGCCATATCGAGGGCCTTACCCCCATGATATTGCGCAATAATCCCTGCACAACTCAGCGAACTCTTCTGTGAGCCTTGCCTGCGTCTCCTTTATGCCAAGTGCGTAGGAAGCCTTTTTCTCAGCCTCTAGAGCCTCTTTCGCCAGCTGCACAGTCTCGTGCGCTTTCTTCAGCTCGGCCTTAAGGTCCAGCACCTATTGCTTTTCAGTAGTCAGGTCTATTTCAGTAAGATGCAATTTCTTGCGCTGGTCCTCGGCTTGTGTTTCAGCACTTTTCAAACCGACCACGGCGCTGTTTCGCTCCTTCTCCAAAATAATAAACTTCTTGTTGAGCTCAGCATGTTCCTCCTTGAGCGCACCCAAAGCCTTCTCAACCTCGTCATGAGATGCAAACGCTGCGCGAGCTTGATTGCTTTTGCTCTTGACCCACTCCTCAGCTACGAAAACCTGTTGGGTAATCTGCACAAATGGATCCGAAGGGTCTAAGTCAAAGCCAAGAAGAAAACAAACAAGTATTTTTGGTAAACGGATCAACCAAGGATTGAATGTATAATTGACCTTAAAAGGCTTACCATAGCTAAGTCCCTCTTTAGGGATAAGAAGAGGTTTGGTTGCCTAAAGCGCCTATACGCCTCTATGTCCGTCGGCAAGAGGAGGCATTGCTCTAGGACTTCGACAATATAGCCTGCCTGCCCTCCCTAATAACTCCGGATCAAGGTGTCCGGGAAAATGGGAGCGCTGTCCACTTCTAGTGGGGGGGCCCAGACCAGGGGTGGCTGACGCACATCGGCGCCTTGAGAACCCTCTCTGCTATCCACAGAGGATGCCCGCTTGTCCCTGGCTCGCCTGGGCTTCTTGGCCTCCCTCGGCGGGATCACTTCACCCTCCTCCACCACTCGTACCTTTGTTTCCTTCCGCTTCTTTTTTATATCAGCAATCGTCTGCTGGTTGGTCGAGGCCGTTTGAGGTGGAGGGGGAGGAGGGAACTTGGCTGTGGTTTGGGTCTTAGGGGCGTCCTTCGAGGAGGAGCCTTTGCCCTTCGCTGCCATCAGCACTTGTAGAGCAGTGCCACCCTTGTTCGCGATATCTCTTCTTTTTCTTCCTCGGAGTCCTCTGGGCGAGAAATTACCAGAAAGGGAGCTTGGACATTGGAATGCCGGTCCGGCTCATCCTCAGTATCCGATAATGAAATCACTTTCTTTCCTCGGCCCTCCTCTTCGAATTGGAACTTGTCAATCTCCTCGTCATGCGAACAGTTTGAAGAGGCAGTCCCCTCGCCGACTGCAGGAGCTTCAGTGGGAATGTGGTAGGTCGGCTGGACAGCCTAAGGTGCACCTAGGGGGATGGGATGCGTTACCGGGAGAAGGTCGTAGTCGGCTAAGAAGTTTGGCCGAGATATGTCTATACGATGGATGTGGCGATCCTTCGCCCTTATGGCGTTATCGGCGTCCAAGAACGTATTCGATATGGGCTTAAAGTCCAAAATCAGGTGGACAGCCCGCAGTTGTCCGTCCTCGCTCACGAAGATCTCGGATCACAGTAGATAGTTGAAAGCCTGGACGTTGGTCAAGCTGAGCCGAGGAGCTACGTGCGTTCTATCTGCAAAAACCGCCGAGCAAGATAAAATGGTTAGACACCACAAAAAAAAAAAAATTTTTTTTATTATCTTTCATGGGGTGGGGAACGGCACAAGGTCAGGAATGGGGAGCTCAAATCTATCCCTAAAATGCCTTCAGCGTCCCACCTGGTTCCCCCCGCTCAGACTGGACAATGAACGCCATCGTGCCACGCTCCTGAAGCTATGAGGAAATCATCCTTCATACCCTTATTTGACTTGGGCAAGCACGATATCATCCTTACTACGTCCGAGCGGGACCTTAGGTAATATCCAGCGGATTTTTGGGAATGGCACTCGTACATATGTACCACGTCGTGCCAAGTTAGCCGCAGACCTAGATGCTCGTTGAGAGCATCAACGCTACCCGAAACTCTGAATAAGTTGGGCGCGCACTGGTGAGGGCACAGTCTATGATTAAATAGATAATCCCTAATTATTGAGCCCATGGGGAGGGTCATCCCTCCCTCTATGAAGGCAATCATGGGAATGACCACCTCCCCCACTTTTCGGTCGGACTCTATTTGTTCCGTTGAACAGTAGCGTAGGTTGACCCCCTAGGGTATGTGATATTTTCTCTTGAAGGCCTCTATTTTTGCACGAGAGTTCACTAAGCTCTCGAATCTACCCATTTTCTTCCAAACTAAAAAAGGGGGAATCACGATCCGAGTGGACTTGGTGACAGGGAAACAATAAATCAGAAGAACTTTCGACTTACGTAGGCTAAGGTGAAAGGGGATCCACGGGATCCTGTAAAGAGGAATTCTAAAGGTTCCTGAGATAAAGGTAGCAAGGCGTGTGGCGATTTGATCAATCTGAGAATCTGAAGTGCTAGTTATCGCTCAAGAGTCTGGGAGTTTCTGAGATAAGGAAAAAAGAAAATGAATCCCTCTGGTGCTTTATATAGGAGGCGAAAAGTTGGGGGGAGTTATCCCGCCCAAACTTGAGGGAAAACATTAGCCGTTGGATCGGTGCCTCACCAACAGATGTAAGAGACATAGCGCCGCCTGGAGTAATTAATGAAGCCTCGCGAATTCCGAAGCAATTAATTGTGATTGCGACACGCACAGAACCACGCCCTCCACGTGTAAGTTCAAAGGCTCTCGACGTCCCATTGGTCAATTTCAAAGATCATCAAAATCTCTCCTTTTTCCCTCGGATGCGAGAAAAAAGCCAGAAATTTTGAGGGGCTATTGTGAGGGGTGGAAGCCTATAATGCTTGCTGGGTCTTGGGCCCTATCTTAATCATGGAACGTCCGGGGGGGATTCCATGCCCAAGTTGGGTCGGCTTAAATATGGTCCGAGGGTAATTCACCATCGGATATTATTAGATACCAGTCAGCCATATTCCTCGCAGTACTGATGAGCCCAGAAACGTCCAATTGAAAAGCTACTGCCTCCACATTAAATGCTCACCAATCACTTTCCTGGTCGCATTTATGTGGAAGAGACCCCTGAACAGTGTTGCATTGGCAACAGCAACTCACAAAGGGCCAGAGAAGGTGGCTGATGGCACGAGTACTCAAGTAGCAACTCCGATGGTTGACAGGTGGACAATCAAGATGCCTAAGAGTAGATATAAAATGTAAACAACCCCCCTGCAAAAGGGGGTAAAGAAAAAAGAGAGGGAGGAGATTCTATAGAAGAAGCCTTGCTCAGTTTAAAGAGTGGTCAACTTTCATGTGTAGTGTACTCGGATGTTTTACTTTAATACCATTTTAGCCGTTGGTAATCTTGACTAATCCCCGCTCTTCAATCCACTCTCTATAAATCTATTGGATTGGGCTCTTTGGATCTGGACCCAACTCCTCATTGGGCTTAGGCTCCAAATTGTAACCGTACAGTGATGATGTGAGTGACCATTCTCCTTCTGCTCAAAATCAATCATCAGAGGAATCTCATTAGAATATAGCTGCTTGTGGTAGGGTTTTTTTTTTTTTTTTTTTTTTTTTTTTTTTTTTTTTTTTTTTTTTTTTCTTCCTCGAGATTTGAGTACTGTTTAATTTATCTTTTTGCACTATCTGTATTAAATAGTTTGCAACTTTGATATGACATTCTACACATTTGGACCTACTATAGTAGTTTTCACTTTTTAAAAAGCACCGATATAGGGTTCCAAACTGCTGATATCGAATATCCCAACAATTCTAAAAAAGCACCAATATAGGGTTACAAAACCGTCGGGCCCTATTCTAAAACTGCCGGTGTAGGTCAACTGGGCTATTGTCACATTTGTTGGGCAGCGCTGGGAAAAAAGCACCCAATAGTCCAATAAGACCTATACTTGTGGTTTTTAGGCCTATAGCCGTGTTTTAAAAACGTGGCTACGGCCCCAGTTCTTTGTAGTGACTTCCTTAAGCATTTTTTGGTGGGTGTGACAACCTGCAATTTGCTTATGGTCATTTGATCAAAGATATTTTTTATTATGTGAACTTTTATAAAGTTATTATTTGTCTCATGTTTATCAGTAAGGTAATGCAGTAATACATGCCTTTGTTAGATGTGGATGCAAAAATTTTTCTATTTTACACGTCTAAAACCTATTTTTTCTATTTTACACTTTTATTTTTACAAAACACCCACATCAGTTTGACTATTATACATAGAATTTTCTTTAAATAATCCTTTATTATTATTATTTTATTATTTAACTTTCCCACCTACCCCCTACCTACTACCCCAATATCCACCACACACGGTCTCTCCCTTTCTCAACTTTTCTCATTTTTCAGAACAACATTCTCTATTCTCCATGGCCCAAGCTTCTCATCTCTAACTTTAAAACTCTTTTTCTCTCATGATCCTACTATAGTAGTTTTCACTTTTTAAAAAGCACCGATATAGGGTTCCAAACTGCTGATATCGAATATCCCAACAATTCTAAAAAAGCACCAATATAGGGTTACAAAACCGTCGGGCCCTATTCTAAAACTGCCGGTGTAGGTCAACTGGGCTATTGTCACATTTGTTGGGCAGCGCTGGGAAAAAAGCACCCAATAGTCCAATAAGACCTATACTTGTGGTTTTTAGGCCTATAGCCGTGTTTTAAAAACGTGGCTACGGCCCCAGTTCTTTGTAGTGACTTCCTTAAGCATTTTTTGGTGGGTGTGACAACCTGCAATTTGCTTATGGTCATTTGATCAAAGATATTTTTTATTATGTGAACTTTTATAAAGTTATTATTTGTCTCATGTTTATCAGTAAGGTAATGCAGTAATACATGCCTTTGTTAGATGTGGATGCAAAAATTTTTCTATTTTACACGTCTAAAACCTATTTTTTCTATTTTACACTTTTATTTTTACAAAACACCCACATCAGTTTGACTATTATACATAGAATTTTCTTTAAATAATCCTTTATTATTATTATTTTATTATTTAACTTTCCCACCTACCCCCTACCTACTACCCCAATATCCACCACACACGGTCTCTCCCTTTCTCAACTTTTCTCATTTTTCAGAACAACATTCTCTATTCTCCATGGCCCAAGCTTCTCATCTCTAACTTTAAAACTCTTTTTCTCTCATGATCAGCCATAGCTAGAGCTCACCTTGAGCTCCGTCTAGGGCCGAGAGCCCCAAATCCTACGCCATGCCATCACTGGTGGCAGGAAAGATCAGCTGCAACACCACCACAAATAGTGTTCCAAATCTTCACTCTCTCATGGCAGCAGTGAACACTCCACCCAAGCTTCCATGGCAGCGGCAACAACAGCTGAGGCGTATTTTTAGTTTGATTTTTTTATTAATTTTGGGTTCCATTTTCTGTTGATTTTTTGTTTGATTTTCCATTGATTTTTTGGTTGGAATATTATGTGTTGTAATGGTGGTGATGGGGTGGTACTGGATTGTGGTGGTGGGTGGATGGTTGATCGGCTGTGCTTTTTAGATGACGAGAGGGAAAGGGAGAGAAAGAGTGATATGAGAAAAAAGAGAGACCTCTGACCGGTGAGAGAAAATAATATAAAATATTGATTTGCAAAGCTACAGTAACCGTGCATATTTGCACGGTTACTGTAGCAACTTGCATTTATACATAACTTTACACCCACTGATGTGGGTGTTTTTTTGCTCAGATTGTGTAAAATTAGTAGCTTTTTCTATTTTGCAAAATTTTCCACAACCTAATGTGGTTGCTCTTAAGAGAACAAAACTTTCTTCACCTTTATTTCCTTCCAACTTGTTTCCACTCATTATGACTGATTTACCATGTAGTTGAATAAAATCCATGCTAATCTTTTTGTCAAAAAAAAAAAAAAAAAAAAAAAAAGAAAAAAGAGAAGAAGGAGAAGAAAAGTTAAGATTAACATGACCTTGTGGGTTCCAGTTAGCTCAATTGGTAGAGTTTTTGACGGTTGAATAAGAGACCTGGGGTTCAATTCCCACCTACACCAAAAACCGATTGGTGAATTAGTCTAATGATAAAGAGCTACCATTAGAAGCGGACACCATGGGTTGAAACTTTCTAAAAAAAAAAAAAAAAAAAAAAAAGATAAACATGACTTTTGTTACCTAAATCATATGCTATATAATAATAAGTTGGGCTTAAAAGTCGTGGTTGCACCAAATAGCTTTACCAAATTGTAGAAACTTTTTTACATTTTTAGATTTTAATATTTTTATTCTCCTATAATTTCTAAGTTGATAAAAATCTTAATTTAATTACAATCCAAATTCTTCATCTAATCCTTATTTTTTACGTGTAGTGTATTATAATCCAAATTCATCATCTAATCCATCTAATTTTTATTTTTTTAGTGTAGTGTATTGAAAAAAAGAAAAGAAAAAGAAAAGCAGCAACTTTCTTAATGAATGTGTAGTTGTGTATGTAGAAGTATAGCTAATCCCATGAATTAAAAAAAAAATTCATTAGGAGGATATACATACGGGAAGAATTGATAATAAATTTATTATCAACTTTTTTTTTTCAAATATATTTTGCTTTAATTCATTTTTTTTTTTTGGGATAAATATCAAATTTTTGGATAACCAAAAAAAAGAAAAAGAAAAAAGCTAATAATGTTAATAACTTGATTCTTATATCAACTTCTCCACAACTTAAATTTATTGTTTTAAATGCAAATAACTTCTTATCAGCTTTTTGTTTTTTTTTTTTTTTTTGGAAGTTTACCGTGGTTGAAATTTTGTTTGTTGGATAAATATAGGAATGATTATGTATAATAGTTTTATTATACCATGACTCTCATCTTTAGATTTTCAGGTCACTATAAATAATAAGGCCAGATTCATGATTTTTTTTTATTAATATTTTGAACGTCCAAGTATCTATCATCGCTTAAAAAAGTGAACTCCCATTTTTTTTTTTCCGGGAGTTCTAAGTTGATAAAAATCTTAATTTGATTACAATCCAAAATTTTCATCTAATCCTTATTTTTTATGTATAGTGTCTTATAATCCAAATTCTTCATCTAATCCATCTAATCTTTATTTTTTTAGTGTAGTGTATTGTAGAAAAAAAAAAAAAAAAAAACCAGCAACTTTCTTATTGAATGTGTAGTTGTGTACGAAGAAGTATAGCTAATCCCATGAATTTATAAAAATAAAAATAAAAAATTCATTGGGTGGATATACATATGGGAAGAATTGATAATAAATTTATTATCTACTTTTTTTTTTTCAAATATATTTTGCTTTGATTCATTTTTTTGGATAAATATCAAATTTTTGGATAACCAAAAAAAAATCTAATAATGTTAACAACTTGATTTTTATATCAACTTCTTCACAACTTAAATTTATTGTTTTAAATAGAAACAACTTCTTATCATTTTTTTTTTTAAGTTTACTGTGGTTGAAATTTTGTTTGTTGGATAAATATAGGAATGATTATGGATAATAGTTTTATTATACCATGACTCTCATCTTTAGATTTTCAGGTCACTATAAATAATAAAGTCAGATTCATGATTTTTCTTATTAATATTTTGAACGTCCAAGTATCTAGCTATCATCGCTTCAAAAAGTAAACTCCCAATTTTGTTTTTTTGTTTTGTTTTTGTTTTTGTTTTTTTTTTTTTTGTTAGGGAGTTTCGTTGAGGTTTCGTAATACTCAATCAAACAATACTCTTGGTATCGAGTTTTTCTCCAAAAAAATTCTTGAAGTTTATATTTACACATTATGTTTTGATAGGGTGAAATTCAGGGTCTCCTCTCTCACTTTCAAAGACAAAAATTCAATTCTTATGTAAGTTGATCTACTTTTATTTTTTAATGTTTAGTAATTTGGGTTGTTCATAATTCTTACCTATTACATTGAGGTTATCACTTAAATATGCTTTTAATCTTTTTTTAAAAAATTATTGAATTCAAGGCTTTTCATTTAAATATGGGCTTTCATTATGCAAACTCCCTTTATAATTTTTTTAGGCATCTCCTTTTATATATATATATTTTTTTTGAGGAAATCATCTCCTTTTATATTAGTTGCATAGTTATCTACCATATTCCATTCAATTAATTTTGGACTTATATATGATTTTTTTATTTATTAATAAAAGCTTAATCTTACACAATATTTATTCATTATATAACTTAAAGTAAAAGGTTACTTTTAAAAAAAAAAAATAGAGGAAAAGATTACTTTATTTTTATTTTCTATTTAATTTTAATTAAAATAATTTTTTTTTATTTTCATTAATTTACACGTGATTCTTGATTAAGCTGTGCATTACATGGACATAATACTATATATTAATAAATCCCATAATATGTACCCCTTCCAAATTCACAAACCATATGACAACGCACTTCCTCTTTGATAAGTACATTCCAAGTCGGCTCATCAAAAAAAAGTACACACCCAATTCCAACCAAAAGGGAGATTGATCATATCAAACGATCTGTAACGTCTATATACAATTGCAAGTGAAGGGCGCTTGTGACAATATGTGTGATTTGATCTTTCTTTCTTTCTTTCTTTCTTCTTCTTCTTTCTTTCTTTCTTTCTTTCTTTCTTCTTCTTCTTTCTTTCTTTCTTTCTTTCTTTCTTTTCTTTTCTTCTTTTTTTTTTTTTTTTTTTTTTTTTTTTTTTTGTGAGAAGTGTGAATTGTTCTTTATGTGTCCTCTACATAGTGGTCAAAACGTGAATCGTATCGTGAATCGATTTTTGATTTTTCCGTATTGTATATCGTAAGATACACAAACACTTAATAATATATATATATATATATATATATATATATATATATATATATATATATATATAAAGGGTATATTTATTATAAATTTTGAATATATTCAAATAATAACTAATTTATTCATCACTTATGTAATAATATTTAACAAACAAACTAAATAAATCAAACTAGCGCATGTTTATAACATACACATTCAAATTGTTTAAATTCAAAACTAATAATCTATTACGAATGACCCAAAAATTAATTTATTTTCATTATATTCATCATATTGGCTAATCAACCCCATCTAAGTCAATACTATCATCACGTTTATCATTTTGCAAATTTATTTCTTCATTAAAATTTTCTTCATCGTCATTAACATTTACTATCTCTTCTTCTTTTTATTTTAATAATTAAAAAAAAGTTCTTCTTGGCATTCTAGTTTCTTGGACTTATAACAATAATGAAAAAAATAAAAATAATTACATTTTCAATTGATATCTTATTCATAGTATAGAAAATAAATTTGTAAATATTAAAGTGAAGTGTAAGTATGTACTGTGTAGTCCAAAATTTGTAGAAGAAAGAGAGGGGAAAAAAAAACTTATGAATATGTTATTTTATTAGGTTAAATTAAGTAAACTAACAAGTCTAACAACTTGTTAGATTAAAATAAAAGTACAAAATTTAACAAAAAATATTATTTTAAAGCATTTGTTTATGTATCATATGATATATATGATTTTACGATACAATACGATTCATACGATACACACATTGTATCGTACGATTCATGAGCATTTACGATACGCCGATATGATATGGAACTTTTTACATACGATACGATACTGACAACTATGGTCCTCTGTCTTCTTGTTTGTATTCCTTTTTAATCTTCACATTCCACCACCGTGTCGCACATAGAAGTTATGTTGACCTGACTTTTAAATATATATATATATATATATATATATATATATATATATATTTTTTTTTTTTAAAGAATACTAAGTATTTTTAACACACACAAGAGGATAGGGGATAAGGTCTTAAAGAAACTAACAGTGGTTTAAACAGTACCAACCTAATCAATATTAGGGTTTAAACGTTTAGTAATGCTAAAAAAATTACAAATTTAATGTAACTCTTACAAATTGATGTGTCAAATTTTAAATACTATACAAAAAAAAAATTTTTATTTTATTTAATCTTGTTGATGTAATACCATCACATTTATTGTTATGTTAATTTATAGTTTTTTTTATAGTAAAATTAGTAACAGTTTTATCATTGTTCAATAAGGTTTAGAGCCTTGGTTAAGAAACAAAAATTGGTGGGTCCTGTTGTTGTGTTTTGTAGCCTGTTTTCATAACAATGTCTTTAGAGATCTAGGGTTTCAGTTACTTTAATTAGTAAAATTTTTAATGGTTAAATAAATTATCTGGAGTTCAATTCACACCTATACCAAAAACCGACTGATGTATTGGTCTGATAATAAAGAGTTTTCATTAGGAGCGGATGTCATAAGTTGAAACTCTCTTTAAAAAACAATTTTTAGAAAAAAAAAATCTATAATTATTATGCAAAACAGTTTTAAGAATGGTGCTTTTTTTTTTTTTTTTTTTTTTCTAGCTATTGTTCATATTATAATAATATATTTTTTATTAAATATGTGTGTGTGTGTGTTAGGACATATGTGGAACTTGTTAGAACATATGTTATTGTAAATTGGCTAATCCTTTGACAAAACGCACTTTACTTGTAATTGGGTAGATCTAGGATGTGTTTAGTACTTCAAGGAATAAGAATTCAAGTCTAATATTGAAGCCATGGAAGTCTGTCCAAGAAACAAGTGAAGAAGTGTTGTTCATTAAAGCTCGACAGATAATATCTATCGAGGTTTAATGCTGATGCTCGACAACTGCTCGACAAAAATAGTATCTATCGAGGATTACGAAATTCAGATTTCCAGATCTGATTTCATGCATATCCATGTGTATTTGTATAGGGTTTTTTTCCTCACAACCGTAGACATATATAAGGATTATTTTAAGGGCCGTCAAAGATAATGCAAAGTGATGCAAAGTGATGCAACTCAATGCAAATTGATTGTGCATGCAAATTATGACCGGAGACAGAATTTGCCCTAGTTCATCATATTCCTTGTAGAAGTTGCTGCGTATTTGCATCAAGAATTTTGTAACCAAGGAGCTTTTTGATCTTTATCATTTGGATGAACTGAAGAACTTTGCAGCCAACATCTTTTTCAAGTTGGTGTGTTAGTTACGTACTTGGATCTGTGCATTGATTGGTTAGTTACATACTTGGAGCCGTGCATTGAAAGGAGAGATTGTCACTACATTACAAGTCCAATTGGGTATTGGGGTAAGGATTCAATTGTAGGTTGGTATTAGGTACTGAGATTCCTTTTACTTGTAACCATTTGTTTTGATAATAGTGGATTATCAGGAGTGACAACCTTAAATTCACCTAGTGGGGTTTTGCTTTGGTAGTTTTCCATATTCGTAAACAAATCACCCATGTCAAATTTAATTTCTGCTGCATTTAGTTATTTGGTGATTTGTTTATACTACCACGCTTATTACATGTAATTGAATCTAATTAATTAACTTGGCTAATTAATTGATTAATTTACCAAAAGGGTCAATACATTTTTGGCCTATCACTCCCTCTATGAGAGTGAGATTGGATTTGGGTGTTCAATTGATGAGGACGGAACTAGGATTCGAATCTGAGGGGGGCCAAAGCTTAAAACAAAATATTTTTTTTATGAAAATAAAAACTAACATCTATTTCATATTCAACAAAATACTACATATAAAATAAGTGTTACTTAAACATTTGATATTACAAAAATGTCGACAAAGTATAACATACAAAAAAATCACTTATGACTTACCAAAGACTAGTCTCACAAATTCACAATCACAATACACACAAAATAGTCACTATTGTCCTAGTGGTCTCACTTTATTTCTTTATAGATAAAATCAAAACAAAAAAGGTTACAAACACTGAAACACTCAAACACAAGTGACCAGTCCACACAAAAAGCCACAATTACACAGTAGTCAATACAAAGCCACAAATTAGTCTACGGTCCACACAACACACTAGTCCATAAAAAGCCACAACTCACAAACACAATAGTCAACACACCACAGTTCATACTAAAACGCAGAGGGCAGAGGGCTAACCGGCTAAGGCAGAGCAATATAGCAAAGACAAAAAAACAAAAATATGAACTTGAGAGAGGAGAGAAATTTCTTAGATTTACCAGACTCGTTTGTGACTATGATTAAGAATCTAAGGAGGAGCAGTAGCAGCAACATCGGATCTGATCTAAGGAAAAGAACAGCAACAGCAGTAGTGATGGAGGCATTGATGAGGTTGAGTGGAGGAAGAGTGAGGTTAGGGTAAAAATTTGGGAATTGTAATTTAGGTTTTCAGTCCATATTTATTTTTTATTTTTTACTTTTTAGTTTGTCGGTTTTTTTTTTTTTTGGATGAGTTTGTCAGTTTTTTTTAGGATGAAAATTTAAAATTTCAACACACACACATATATACTAGCTTTTTTTTGGGTTGGGGGGGGGGGGTGGAATGGCCCCTCGCCCTACTGTAGGTTCGTCCCTGATTGTGGGATTGGCATGGTTGCAATTTGTTATTATTATTATTTTTTAAAGAGAAATATATAATAATAATAAAAAAAGCACCAAACAGTCTTTTACGATGAGAAAACAACTTATATAGCGTTTTTGAATAATTTCTTAGAAAACAAGTTTTGAAAGCACAATTCAAATAGACCCTTAGAACTTCCTACCCAAAATTGTGTTGAGTATTTATTTATTTATTTTTAAGAAATAAAAGTTGTGTTTATGCCTATTTCCTAAACCAATTCATTGTAGTGGGTTCCAGTTAGTTCAACTGGTAAAATTTTTTATGGATGAATAAGAAATATGAAGTTCAATTTCCGTCTACACCAAAAATCAATTGGTGTCTTGGTCTGATGATAAAAAATCAATCGATTATAAGTTAAAACTCTCTAAAAAAAGTATTTTTTTTTTTTTAAAGTCCATGAATTAGTAGATTTTATTTTTACACACCACTAGTACTTTCTACAAAATTAAATGATAAGCTATGGAGCTGTCATGAGTCATAAAGTGAAAATTTTTCCTGATGACACTCTATTTTATTCCTCCGATAGTTTGTTTATTGGTAAGATTTAGATCTCAAAGATCTACCTAACCTCACAACCCCATTCTTTTATCACCTCAGAGCCCAAAAGGATGATCAGATTCATAAAACGACAAAAATAACATGGACAATCTCATACTATCCAATTAAGTCAAGTTAGAGATACTTATACTACTGTAGGAGTTGAGCACTCGAATCTTTCATTGAAATCAAAACCCTTGCACAATAACAAACACCCCCCCCCCCCCCCCCCCTCCCCCCCCAAAAAAAAAACCTGTGAGGAGAGCATTGTTTTCATAAAAATTCTTCCACCTATATTCATGTCTAACAAAGCTGATTATCATATCATATCCCTCTCTGGCTATCCTTCCTTTGCGAGGCAGCCACTCTATTAGTGTAACCCACAAGTTGTCTTTTTCCCATTTTAGCTTTTCCAAAAGGGATTATACGTTACACCTTATTCTCCAAAAAAGAAAGAAGATTATGAAAAAAATAATAATAATAAGAAATTAAAACGATATTACAGCTTATTTCACTTTCATATATAATTTTGATTTATTTGTTTTCTTACAAAGAAATGGCAGCCTGGCAATCCCATCAAGAATCCAAGACCCCAACTTCCTACCCCACAACTGGCCACACCCACCAAAAGAGTCAATTTATTTAACAAAAAACAAAATGAAGAACAAGATCAATGTAGATGATGTGCCAATCTACCATCCAAAATTAAACAAACAAATAAATTCAATCCCATAAATAATTCAACTTATGTGCATCCCATTATACATAAGAAGAATCCAAAGCATAGACATGGACACTAGTCAGACTGTTATAGATGCCCTCCAATCCTTTTTTTTTTTTTTTAAATTATTTACCAAGTAAAGAATATTGCATGTGATTATTAGTATATAAACGATAAAACTAGTAAGAATCCTGAGTATAGGTACAAATGTATGCCAGAAAAAAATTGCCTCGTAAAAATGACAATCACTCTTCCACCATTACTCATCTTCAAGCATGGCAACCCCATTAATGTATGTTTATCCTGCATCAAAACAACAATCTCAATCATAATCTTCAAATGTCAACCAATCAATACTCAAGATATATACAAATCACCCACCATAACAGTGACTCATAACCAAAATTCATTAATGTAAATAAAACGCTGTCATAGACAGAATATCATGTTGCTATCAACAGGAGATGGTTTTTACTATAAGGAGGGCCCCCCTTCCTTATGGAAAGTAATTCAAAGACCCAAATGAGAAATAAATCCAGTTGAGCTCCAGTCCACAGCTTATATTTTATATGGAGTATCATAAGTATTATTTTATGATGTCGTGTTGACAGGTATTATAAACATATTAGCTTTGAGAAACTCCAAATACAATTAAACTAATAAGACATTTTTGTGAGTTATAGATAATTCAACGTGCAAAGTTTCTTATATATTGTTGAATAAGAACCTAGATTTGAATACTATTTACACTAAAAGGAACTAATTGATCTTTTGGCCTATATAAAAAAAAAGCAATCATCATTGAACGAAATGCCAGTTGTATGTCTATGCACATTCAATAGAGAACAAATTTGGCACTCTAATTAGACAACATATTTATCTCTAAATTTTCAAAATCTTTGTAATTCAACTGATACGTCTTAATGTCTCAAACAAAGATATGCAAAGCTTAAATCTATCCTCATTGAATAATCAAATTATCAAAAAAAATCTCCTAATTGAAAAACCTATAATCCCTTAATAGCATTTTACTCATTATAATTTAATGTCTAATAAATTCAGATAATCAAACTACATTAGGAAGTAAAATAAATTTTTTTTTTTTTTAAAACACGTAAATCACATAAGATTACTAAGCTTGAGGAGAAACTTCAGAATTATAATTGTCAAGTACTTGTACCATTGCCATATAGATTTGAAAGAAAGTAAAAAAAAAAAAGAAAAAAAAGAAAAACATACCATTTGAGCGTATTGATGGTACACTTGGGAATTTTACCATCTTCAAGACCCTTCAAGCTCACTCCACCACACAACACCTTCACACCAAGTGGCCCTATTTTCAGACCATACACAATGTATCCCAACCTAGTCCGAGCCTCCACGCTCACCACCAGCCCTTTGCTTTTAAAGCTTGCCTTAAGCTTAGCTCCCTCCCCATCATCCACCAGCTGGTTCTTCACATTAGTCTCCACCTTCAAGCTCGTCGTATTACTCTTCCTCTGAGTGAACCCGGCCACCTTCCCCGATCCCAATTCAGTTGGGTCCGCCTTGGGCCCGACCTTCACGTTAACATGAATATCTTTATAAAACAGTGATAGTTTGCCGTTCGGGTTTTTGGCTTCAACCCTAATCAACGTTTGTGCGTCTAAATAAGTGCCGTCCGGCTTGACAGTCACGTTGAAACGTGGGATCCGAAAGGATTGGAGGTGGAAAACGGGGATTTTCGGCAAGAACCAAAGGTAGAAAATGGCGGAGGCAACGGCGATGATGACGATCAGGATTAGGATTAGGACACAGAAAAAGCAACAGCATGATCGACAACAGCCCCTGCTGCGCCTGCTGCTGCGTCGTTTCTTGGGGTGGTAGGATTGTGGAAGGAGCGGTGTTCGTATAACCGGCTTTGGAGCGGACTGAGTAGGGATGTTCTGGTCTCGGAATCCCGGAGGTTTTTGCAGCACTGGCTTCAATGGTGGTTCGGCCATTTCCCAAAGGAATGTGATTTTTTTTCTTTTGTATCTGAAGGAAATGGAGGAGGAATGAATGAATGAATGAATATTATTGAGGCTTCACATAAAGAAATAATTAAATATAAAAGCAGATCTAGAGAGAGAGGAAATGAGATGAAGAGGAAGTTTTCTTATATACAATGAGAGAGTTATGGAGAGGAGAAAGGAAAGGAAGGGAAAGAGAAGGGTAAGTTGTTGCGAAAGGCCTTTTTGAAGGGTAGAAATTTTGATGAGAGAGAGAGTTTTGCTGACATGGTGGGAATGGATTTGTTACACTTTCCACAGTGAGAAGGATAGGACAAGGTGTTTTTTTGTTGCTAATAGGCGGTTCTCGTTACTTCTCTTGTTTCTTTTCTGCTCTTTTTTCGTTTCTTTGTTACATCTTTGGAATTTTATCCTTGTCTCATTGTTTAGTTTTACACAACTCATTTTTTTTTTAACTAAAACTGTAACTTAAAGTTATGATTTATTTGAAAATTATGATTTTCAGTCACAGTTTCAATTCGAAAATAAATTGTGTAAAATTATGCAATAGCTAATAGCCGGGTTCACGTTACTTGTTTCTTTTCTGCTCTTTTTTCGTTTCTTTGTTACATCCTTGGAATTTTATCCATGTCTCATTACACAACTCATTTTTTAACTAAAATTGAAACTTGAAGTTATGATTTATTTGAAATTTGTGATTATTTTAAGTCACAATTTTAATTCAAAATAGGTTTTGTGTGTGTGTGTGTGTGTGATAGGAAAAAATAAGTTGTGTAAAACTGTGTAATAGCTCATTTGTAACAAGTATTACCCTACATAATTTATTTTAAGGAATTGTTAGTTTCGTAAATTTGGTATATGTCTAGCTAAGCTTATGAGTTTTTACATTATTCCTCAACTATTAAATTCAAGATAAATACATCATTTTTCTCAAGAAAAAAGAGAAAGTATTTTCACTCTGTAGAAAGTTCTGAGTACATATTTCGTAGCTATTAGAATCACAACATTGAATTCATTTGGAACCATGAAAAAAATCTTTTTGTCAAGCCGTTTCCAATAACGTACCACTCCTGGTGTTTCTTTTTGTTGGGCTTTGTAAAGCGTAATTTATGTTTGATCCGATTGAGGATCCGACCCGACCCGAATAATGTTGCGTGGTTTTTAATGGGAGATTTACTGAGGCTTAGTCCATGGAGCAGGGGAGGTAGAAAACGCAAGAGGTAGAAAATGCAGCTTGATGATTAGGGTTTTTTGTTGTTGTCGTGTTTTAGAGAGAGAAACACTGTAACTGCCGCACTTTTGTATTTTCCCTGATATAGTGAAATCCCTGCAACTTCGTGGACGTAGACAAATTGCCGAATCACGTAAATACTGTCTTGTGCATGTGATTGTTTTCTTTGGCGTGATTTTTTTTTTTTTGTTTCTCACAGGTTGGGATTTCGGGTTGAATTCCCTACACTTTTTGCACCAAAATTTTCTTTGTAATGGTAAGGGCATTAGGTTTGTGAGGCGTTCTAATGCAGTGTTTTAATAATTGTAGTTAGATTCTTGCTTATTTTCTTGCTCTATTAATATTTTTGTAATATTTGGATTATTACATCTTAAATGTTGAAGTACACACATATATTGAATTAAACGAATATTAAACTTTAAATTATAATAATATGAGTAAATAAATCCCATTTTTTTTTTGGGCTAATTTCTTCACTTAAGTAAGTATGGCCAAGTATCCTAAATTAGTTTGTTTTTGGTAATGTATTATGAAATTAAGGTAACGTATCATAACTATATGATTAAATTCAAATATTCAGAGACAAAAACCTTATAGCTCAATTGGCATATCTTGGTGTTTCTAATGAAGAGACATCTATGATTCAAATTTCCTCACCCTCAACTATCAATGTATCAAAAAAAAAAAAAAAAAAAAATCAAATATTCAATTTATTGTTACTTAGAGTTACTCATAAGTGACATGACTATTGTGCTAAATGTCATTTTTTTTTAGAGAGAGTTTCAACCTATGGCATTCACTCTTGATGATATCTCTTTATCATCAGACCAAGACACCAATCAGTTTTTGGTGTAGGAGGGGATTAAACTCCAGATCTCTTATACAACCATAAAAGATTTTACCAAATGAGCTAATTAGAACCCACTGCTAAATGTCACTTTTGATCTTGAAAGTTGAAACCCATAAATGAGGCCCATAAAACCCATATGCCCATTAAAATTTAGCATTCATGTCAACATTTAGCACAATATATATTATTAAGCATTTTTTTATAATGTTAAATATATTTCAATTTAAGAGTAATCACACCACCGTGCATCCTTGGTGCGATGATCACTCCATAAGTATTAATGACTTATTTGGATAGAGGGTGGAAGGAAGGGGAGTAAAGTAGAATTGGTTAAAACTAAGCTAATTTTGTACTAAATCTACTATACTCTATTCCCCCTTCCTCCCCTTAAATCCAAACAGACTATAAGTGTTTGTGGGGTGTGGGGGGTAAGGGTTGGGGTTCAAGTCTATAGGAGGAAATTTTACACATATATACACTTAAATTAGGCTAGAGTAAAATTTCTATCTTGTATAAAAGAAAAAAAATAAATAAATAAGAGCAATCTCTCTCTCACTACAAAAAAAGGGGCTATCCCAGCGTTTTCAAAACCACTGGGATAGCCCCAGAAAGCGCTGGGATAGGGTCAAAATTCCTATCCCGGCATTTTTTTTCCTAGCCCCAGAAAGCGCTAGGATAGTCTCTCTCTCTCTCTCTCTTTCACACACACACACATACACAACTAAGAGAAAATTCAATAATATTTTCAATATGGAGTCTAATTTTGCGTCATTTGTCACGTCCAATTTTTTTTATAAAATTTTGTGCTAAGTAAGTTAATTCTATGCAAAATACAAGAAGTCCAACATAAAATTTCATGAAAAATTTAATAAGGATCCCAAAAATTGATTGTTCATATCTTATTTGAATAATATAAATATGAAATAAATTTTTTGCATAACAATAAAATAAAAAATAAAAAAAAAAAGAGGTTGAAATGCAATATATATATGAGGCTTTTTTTTTTTTTTTTTTTTTGGGTCTAGTGTCATAATTTTCATTTTAAAAAAATTTGGATAAGTTTGTTTTGAAGACTGTTGTATACATAAGTATATACAATGATAGGTTGTAATAATGTTGTTTGAGTTTAGAGAATATTATTTCATAAAGTGAAAATTCAAGTTCTGGAATTTTCTAGGTGAAAATTATGAATTAAGCATTTTCGATTGGTTGAAACTTTGGCTCAATCGATCGAAATGGTAAAGAAAAAATCCTAGAGCTACTACTTGGTTCGATTTCTAGTCGATTCCTGTTCAATCGATCGAAAAGAGCATTCGATCTATCGCGAGGATCAAAAGAACCTCTCGATTTATCGAAACTCGAAAGCTGAATTTTCTGTAGAATTTTTTTGGTGACTATTCAGAAAGGTTGAGGAGGTTTCAAGCCTTGTGAACGGTTTTATGAAACATTTTAACTCTCTATACGTGCCTTTTGATGAAATATAACCCTGTGGGTATAAATAGAGGCTTATGTTCACTTGAAAAATAGTAAGTTAGAGAGAAATACAAGAAATCCTGTGGTCATTCCCCAGAATTGCTATCTGTAGAACCCAACATCTTGGTTGTATCCTATGGACAAATTTGCGATAACCCTTTAGCAACAATAGTATGGGGGGCAAATATTGTCTAAGGAAAACAATATTGTGCCTCCAAGTTATCTATTTTCTATTTGTATTTTGTATTAATCTTATTCTTCCATTATTACTTTATATAATATCCTCAACAAAGACATGGATTAGTAGAAGAGTATCCTATTTTTTAGGCATTTTAAGTGGAGTTGAATATATATTTTTATAGGGTTGTTCTCAAGTTATTTTCCCTATTAAATCTAAGATTTATGGGTATTTCTAAATCACATAAAAGTCTAATCCAAAGAGAAGAATCCTCTTATAGATAGATAGTGTGTGTGTGTGTGTATAATATAACCATCAAGAATGAACGTTTTTTTTACTGGTCACATCAAGAATTAATAGTTAGAATAAAAATAATCATAAGTAATATTAAACTTAGGTAAATATTTTAAGGCAGAAATACATTTTTGATCCCCATATTTAGGCCCATTCCCATTTTAGTTCCTACTATAACCATCATGAATGAACATTTTTTTACTAGTCACATCAGAATTAATAGTTAGAATAAAAATGACCATAAGTAGTATTAAACTTAGGTAAATATTTTAAGGCGGAAATACATTTTTGGTCCTTACATTTTGAGCCCATTCCCATTTTGGTTCCTACTTTTCTATTTTATCACTTTTAGTCTCTAAAATGAAAATTGTGTTCCATTTTAGTCCCCACTATCATTTCACTAACAAAAATTGCTTACATGGCATATAGAGTACACTGTTGGCATACTACATACTAACATAGTCATTAAAATAATATTTTAAAATTTTTATTTGAAATTTAAAATATGCCAAATCAACATTTTAATTAAAAAAAAAAACCCACTTCATATAAAATAATTAAAAAACATTTCTAAACTTTTTTTTTTTTTTTTTTGTGGAAGAACACAAAGAACTTAGAACATGATTGTTCTTCTCAGTCAGTCATGTTCTTTATTTTCTTCCCCAACTAACATGTTTGGTTGCCCAGATAATTTAAAAAATCAAGATTTTTTTTTTCTTGCAATTTCTTAGCAGCCAAACCCATAAAATGACTCAAATTTTCCAAACACAAAGACATGCCCACAATTACACAAACATAATTTTGGCCCCAAACACAAAACTCAACCCATATTTTCAACAATTACACAAAGATAAAACTCAAAGACATTCAACAATTACCCAAAGACAAAACTCAAACCTAGATTTTTGTCCCCTAAACACAAAACTCAACCTAGATTTTCTTATACTTTCTAAGAAATCAAATACAAAACTCAAATACCAAATCGATGAACAAAACCCCAAATCTGAACCACAAACAACCACAGATTTAGAGAGAGAGGGAGAGAGAGAGCTGGGTTTTCGGCCATGGGTTTAGAGAGAAAGAGAGAGAGAGTTGGGCTTTTAGCCATGAATTTAGAGAGAGTGAGAGAGAGCTCACCTTTAGCCACCTTCAGTCAGCCCATGCACCTTTAGCTGAAACCCACCTTCAGTCATCTCCACCTTCACCTTAAGTTTGGAGAATTTCGTAGAGAGAGATAGCTTGGAGAGAGAGCTTGATATTTTTGGAGAGAGAGAGAGAGAGAGAGCTTGGAGATTTCTATTTGAGTTTTTACATTATAGAGAGATTTAACTTTTATGTTGTGTTTGGTTGCCAAGAAAGTTTAAAAAAAAATTAAGAATGTTACTACAAAAATTCTCAATCTTCAAAATTCAAAAAGTTTTTTTTTTTGTTTTATTTTTTCAATTAAAATTAAAATTGATAAATTAGAAATTCTTTGTTTTTAATTTTTTAAATTAAAATGCTAAAGCGGCATATTTTAAATACCAAAATTTTTTAATATTATTTTAATGGTCACGTTAGCATTTAGTGTGCCAACAGTGCACTTCATCTGCCACGTAAGCAATTTCCGTTAGTGAGTGTATGGTAGGGACCAAAATGGAACGCATTTTTCATTTTAGGGACTAAAAACGATAAAATAGAAAAGTATGAACCAAAATGGAAATGGCCCCAAAATGTAGAAACCAAAAATGTATTTCCGCTAAATTTTAATATGCATCCAATTAAATTTTTTTTTTTAATAATTTGATTAATTATGTATATTTTTTATGAAAAAAATTATATTTATTTTTAAATGTTTCTATGTGCATGAGTTACAAGTTAGTAATGGATATAATAAATTGAATTCATGATATTAAAAGATGTTTAGAAATTAGAATGGGTATATTGCAAAGTATACTCCTAAAGTTTGGAGTTGCTTAAATTTTACACCCTGAAATTTGATTCCAATAGCAAAACCTCACCATCCATTAGTTTAAGGTGTGAAATGACATGGCTAACATGTTTTATTTTTGCGAGCCATTCAAAACGACCCCATTAAATAAAGGAAAAAGCATTGCTGCCAACTCTCTAAACGACAATGTTTCACCTAAACTATAAACACAAAATACAGGATCTGCAAACATGACACCATTTCATAGCCATGAACGGCCTATTCCCAAAATCAAAAAACCCCATAGGATATGCGGTAAATGACCCCTTTAAAGAAAGGAAAAAGCACTGCTGCCAACTCTTTAAACGGCAATGTTTCGCCCAAACTATAAACACAAAACATAGGATTTGCAAACATGACACCATGTGGTACTATTTCCCCCACCTCTAGCCTTTGCCCCATCCCAACCGTACCCACCTCTCATCGTGAACCTAGAACAATCTGATCTCACCATAATAGCAGACAACCTATCGGGCCGGCCCTAGACATTTTGGAGCCTTAGGCTAAAACTAAAATGATGCTTTTTTAATTATATTTATGTATTAATTAAATTAATATTTATTTAATATTTTTATATTGTAATATATTTAATTTAAAATCTATTTTTCTTGCCTTATGATATGCAAATTGACTAATTAAATTTTTGTATTCATGTTATTCTAACATCTCATTTTTAATTAATAGTATATCTAATCTACTTAATCTTTCTTAAGACATTGTCAATCATAGATATGACTTTATTAATTTTAATTTTGAAATACTTCTTTCTACAAAAGTAATTGTAACAGGTGTTATTAGTAAAATTTTATAAGCAATGCATGTATTTGGAAATGAATCTAACCTTTTTATATAATTTAGTATGTCAATTGGAGTATATGATTTTATTAGTAAAATTTTTTTTAAAACTTTTAACTTTGAAAATAAATCTAAACCATCAATATCATAATAAACATCATGTTTGAGAAAAGAGTCAAGTTTAAGACAGTATTTTTGCAAACTATCATCATCTAGCTGAGAAAGAGAGGCGGAAAGCGAGAGTGAGAGAGAGAAAACGTATGAGTAAATTTTAGGGATTTGAGATTTTTGATTTGTTTTGATTTGAGATTGTTTTGTGGGTATTTTTTAGACTGGATTTGCATTTTATCCAATTGATTTTTTATTCGTCTGGAGGTTAATTATGATATTTTTGGGATAATTGATTTTGTTTAGATCAAAGAATGTTTTAGGGTACCAATGTTTACAAGGATGTTCCAGTTTTTTTGTTCTTTGGTCACAAGGATATATCAGATTTTTGGAAATTTCATCTGAAACTATATTTTTTTCTACCCCTTCTTTTTCAAAATTTTGGGGCCCCCCTTCTACTTGGAGGCCTTAGGCAATGGCCTAATTGGCCTAGTGGAAGAACTGGCCTTGCCCACCTATCTCAAACCACTACACCAGCAGGCCCATTTCTCTATCAACCAAACCCAATATAGCTCGTGAGCTCTCTTCCTTTGGCCTTATTGGAAGAAATATAGTTAGCAAAGCTATCAACAGGAACAAGGTTAGAGCTATTCTCTCCAAGGCTTGGACAACCCAATATAGCTGGGGTTTTGATTTTGGGAATAGGCCGTTCAATGGTTGTGAAAAGGTGTAGTGTTTGCATATCCTATGTTTTGTGTTTATAGTTTAAGCAAAAAAGTGTCGTAGGAATACCTTGGAATTTTTGTTTTGATTTGGGCAAAACATTTCTGTTTAGAGAGTTGGCAGTAGTGCCTTTTCCTTCATTTGAAATGGTGTCGTTTTGAATGGCTAATGTGGCAAAAATAAAACACATCAGCACGCTTACGTATCACTTAACACCTTAAACTAACGGAGGATGGGGTTTCGGTAATGGAACCAAACTTTAGGGTGTAAAATCAAATGGATTTTTTTGAAAATAATACCATTTTGCTAACAATTTCGTTAGTTAGCAACGTTTCAAAACTATTTAGGAAACTAACATCTCGAGTCAGTTCACTGTAGCAACTCAAGTTTTAGAGGCTCAAGTTTCATATGGATAATTTTCCACCTCAGTTTTGCCAGCCCAAGGAACTTGAGTTTCTAAAACTTGAGTTGCTACGTTGCTAACTAACGAAATTGTTAGCATTTTGGTGTTAAATTGCGAAAAAATCCAAATCAAATTTCTCAAACTTTAAGATGTAAAATCTAAGCAAACCAAAACTTCAAGGGTATACATTGCAATTTATCAAATTAAAATACAAACCAAGAATAAGAATATTTATTAATATACTATTAGAGCATGGTTACTCTCTTAATTCCTCTTGTTCCTTCAAAATCTTATGACACCCCAAAAAAAACACACGTGAACACACAAAAGAGAAGGGTTTTGAAAGGCAACGGGTGTCTTTTTAAGCAAAGGGTATTCAAATTGTTAATTGGTTGGTAAAGTCTCTTTTCGTTTAATAACCACTTTCCACTTACATCAAAAATAAAAAATCAATTGATATATTAGTCTGTTGATGGAGAGCAATCATCATGAAGTGGATGAATTAAATTTTATTGTATCTATTAAAAAATAAAAAAAATTCCTGAGTCACCCATCGCTGGAAATGGCATACTTGATTGATATCTGTGTGGTAAACCAATATATATATATATATATATATATATATCTCATATTATATTTATTATATATAATAAAAGTTGGGCTTAGAAACTGTGGTTGTGCCAAGTGGCCTCACCATATTGTATACTTTTTTTTTTTTAGATTTTTAGATTTAAATATATATATATATATATATATATATTTTCTTCTCCTATAATTTCTAAGTTATAAAAAAAGTCTAATGCATCTTAAATTGCAGCAACGTATACTATACTAAATGTGGGTAAGAAAGCCCAACGTCATATGTTGGGCCAGAGGCCCAATCCAGACAAGGTTCCTTGTCCGAAGAGGATAAAGACATCAATGTTTGGCCATCCTGGTAAGAGTACAGCCCATGAGGGATAAATGATCCTTCCGAAGGCAACCTTTTCGGCCCGAAGAGACCAACTCCAACGGGCCTGCCCAGAACTTGACCAAGGAGCTATGCGGAAGATCTTCGTGCGAGAGCCAAGCCCCCGAGTTTGCCCAACTGCGGAGCTATCATGAAATATCCTGCCAATAAAGCTGCCACCGCCACATTTAATGCACTGCAGCAACTTTTCTGGCCGCATTTATGTGGAGAAGACACCTGAACAGTGAATCTTCACCTACCACCACTCACTGCAGGCTAAAGCAAACGGCTGATGTGACCAGTACTCAAGTGGACGCCTAGATGAGGGACAAGTGTGCGGTGAGGATGAGAAGAGGGGATCTATATAAGGATAGCAAGCCCCACTGAGGAGGGGGAGGAAAAAATTGTATTCTTTAAGTCCTTGAATACTAAAGCTCTTCGGACCGAAGAAATTCTTATTAGAGGCTAGTCTAAATTCTTTTTATTGGTCTGTTTGCATGAACCGTTGCTAAATCCAAACCCAGCCCAGTTGTTTAACCCACTCTCTACAAATTTATTGTTGGGAAATTTGTTGGGCTCACGAAACAGAGAGTTGGTACCTGGCCCAACAAATTTGGACCCTACAATTGGCGCCGTCTGTGGGAAACAGCTCGAGCAAAGGTGGAAGCAACACCTCAAAAGATGGCTGAACCAAGGCAACGGCCGGCGGAGTCCAGGTCAAACCAGCACACCGACCCTTTTATTCATCTGGAGCGGAGGCGCGATCGCGAAGGTAGTCTACACACCACGCGCGTGGGCCAAAACCAGTCACAGGGAGAGAGCCACATGTCCCATGCAGAGGAAAACCAAGCCATGCAGTTGGAGATTCAAAGGCTGAAAAAAGAGTTGCGCCATGCAAAGAGGAAGCGCACTTCCTCATACTCAGATGATGATTCTGAAGACGAGCGGGACGAGGATTACAGGCGGAGATCTCGAACACCGGTCAGTGAGCCTTTCCCCTATAAGGAAGCACGCAATCACGAGAAGAACCCTCAGGGCTCTCCTCCGAGGGGCGCAGGGAACGATGCCATGAGCAAAGCTCTGGCTCAGGTCTCCAGGTCTCCCTTTGCACGTAATATCGAGGGCGCCAGACTTCCCAGGCGTTTCCACCAACCCACATTCATTATCTACAATGGCCGGACCGACCCAGTGGAACATGTAAGTCATTTCAACCAGCGGATGGCAGTCCACTCCAGGGACGAAGCCCTGATGTGCAAAGTTTTCCCCTCCAGCTTGGGGCCAATAGCCATGAGGTGGTTTGACAACTTGAAAGCAAACACTATTAGTTCTTTCCAAGAGCTGACCCAGGCTTTTGGGTCCCGTTTCGTTACGTGCCGAAGGGTTCCTCAGTCCGTGGCCTCTCTGTTGTCCGTCTACATGAAAGGGGGTGAGACCCTGAAGTCGTATTCGGATAGATTTTGGGAAACATACAACGAGGTAGGAGAAGACTGTGAATTGATGGCTATCGAATCTTTCAAACTAGGCCTCCCCACTGAACATCTCTTAAGAACGTCGTTGACGCGCAAGCCTGCTATCAGTATACGCCAATTGATGGATAGAATCGATAAGTACAAAAGGGTTGAGGAGGATCAGCAGCAAAGCAAGGGAAAGGAGAAGGTTATCCCTCAGGAAGGGAGGGATTTCAGGTCGGACAGGCAGAACCACAACAGGCCAAGGAAGGACTGGGCTGGACAAAGCATTACGAACCACCAGAGGGTCAATGCGGTTTTTCGTGAACCAGTGCACCAGGTCCTGGATAAAATAAAGAACGAGCCGTTCTTCAAGAGGCCGAACAAGATGGTGGGGAACCCTGAGAGGCGCAATCATAATCTGTACTGCCAGTATCACCTTGACCACGGGCACACTACTGAGGAGTGCAGGAGCCTGTGGGACCACCTGGATCAGCTGGTCGGCGAGGGCAGACTGAAACACCTCCTACACCACTCGTATGGTAAAGGAGATCAAGCAAGCGCAGGTCCCAGGGGGAGCAACTTTGCGAAGCCTCCCTTAGGGACAATCAATGTCGTATTTGCCGCGCCAGGGAGGACGGGGTCCCGCCCGTCCAGAGTACTGTCAGTTGCTCGGACACCTTCGGAATGTGTAGGCAGAGAGCCGAAGAAACAAAGAGCGGATGTTCCAGTTCTGGGATTTTCGGAGGACGACAAAAAAGGGACTATCCAGCCGCATGATGATGCCCTGGTAGTAACTCTCAGAATCGGGGGGTACGACGTGAAGAGGGTAATGGTAGATCAGGGCAGCGCCGCGGAGATCATGTACCCAGACCTATACAAGGGGCTGAACTTGTCCCCCGAAGACTTGACTCCATACAGTTCCCCTTTGGTCAGTTTTGACGGCAAAGTGATCATTCCGAAGGGCCAGATCAGACTGCCTGTGCAAACCGGTCCAGAAACAGTTGAAGTCGACTTTATAGTGGTGGATGCCTATTCACCCTACACCGCTATAGTAGGCAGACCTTGGCTTCATACTCTCGGGGCAGTGTCCTCCACACTGCACCAAAAGATTAAATATCCGTCCGAAGGAGAAGTCGAGGAGATCCTAGGGGATCAGGCCATGTCAAGGCGATGTCTAGTGGCAGCCATACAGCACGAACGACATGCTGAACCCTCAAGCTGTAATAAGGGGAGTTTATAGCAATTAAAACCTTCGGCGCCGGACGCCGAGGCCTCGACCGAAGAGGCAGTGTGCGAAAACTTAACGAGGGTGGTTGTTGGTGACGATCCAGAGAAGTTTTTTCAAGTTGGATCCATGCTTCCCCCTCAGGAAAGGGAGGAGTTGGTAGAGTTCCTCAGGGCCAACGTCGACGTATTTGCCTGGGACCCCGCGGATGCCCCAGGAGTAAGTCCAGAATTCATCTGCCACCACCTAAACGTTAATCCCACCATCATCCCTAAAAAACAGCCACTCCGACGACCGTCGAGAGAACACGCTGACGTGGTCAGGGATGAAGTGATGAAACTTAAGCAGGCAGGAGCCATTAAAGAGATCTTCTACCCCGAATGGCTGGCTAACACGGTGGTAGTGAAAAAGAAAAGTGGGAAATGGCGGGTGTGTGTGGACTTCACCGACCTTAATAGAGCTTGTCCGAAGGATCCGTTTCCAATGCCGAAGATAGACCAATTAGTTGACGCCACTGTCGGGCATCCTCGGATGAGTTTCTTAGATGCCTTTCAAGGTTACCATCAGATACCCCTGGCTCTCGCCGACCAAGAGAAAACTTCCTTTGTAACTCCTGTAGGAAATTACCACTACAAGGTAATGCCGTTCGGCTTGAAAAACGCAGGGGCTACCTATCAGAGGATGATGACAAGGATGTTTGAGCCGCAGCTGGGCAAAAGCATGGAGGTTTATATTGACGACATGGTGGTCAAAAGCAAGATTGTTGCCGAACACGTTGGGGATCTCAGTAACATATTCGAAATCCTGAGGGGACACAGATTGCGTTTGAATGCCTCTAAATGCTCCTTTGGTGTTGGATCAGGCAAATTCCTGGGGTATATGGTCACACACAGGGGAATCGAAGTCAACCCCGATCAGATAAGGGCCATCAACAACTTGCGAGCTCCTCGGAATCCCAAGGAGATTCAGAAGCTGACTGGGATGACCGCTGCCCTTAATCGGTTCATTTCCAGATCAGCAGACAGGTGTAGGCCTTTCTTCTCGCTAATCAATAAGTGGAAGGATTTTGAATGGACGCAGGAATGTGCTACTGCCTTCCAGCAACTTAAAGACTACCTGGCTAAGCCCCCCATCATGTCCAGTCCCCAGCCAGACGAAGTCTTGTTCGCTTACATTGCCGTGGCCCCTAACGCTGTAAGCTTGGTGCTGATCCGAACGGACTGTGGAGTGCAAAAGCCAGTTTACTACGTGAGCAAGTCGCTACAAGAGGCTGAAATCCGCTATTTGCCATTGGAGAAAGCCATCCTGGCCGTTGTGCTGGGTACTAAGAAGCTGCCCCATTATTTTCAAGCTCACACTGTTATAGTCCTTACTCAGCTCCCACTCAGAGCCGTACTCCGAAGCGCCGACTACACTGGTAGAATTGCTAAATGGGGGACGATGCTAGGGGCTTTTGACATCAAGTACATGCCGCGCACATCAGTGAAGGGACAGGTCCTTGCGGACCTGGTCGCCGAGTTCACAGAACCACATTTAGAGGAAGCAGCACCACCTCTAGGCGCGGTAGGAAGGCAAGTCAGTACGATCGCGTCACAAAGCACATTGCCCTGGCAAGTGTATGTAGACGGCGCATCGAATCAGAGGGGCTCAGGCGTAGGGCTAGTGTTGATATCCCCCGAGGGAATCATCATCGAAAAAGCCTTAAGGCTAGACTTTTCAGCAACAAATAACGAGGCAGAGTATGAGGCTCTACTGATGGGGATGAAGATGGTACGAAGGATGGGAGGAATATCCGTCGAGATATCCTCAGACTCAAGGTTGGTCGTCGGCCAGGTGTTGGGAGAGTTTGAAGCAAAAGATGAGAGGATGCAGGGATATCTAAACCTGGTCAAGTCCCTACAGTCGGAGTTTGAATGTTTTACCCTACGGCACATCCCTAGGAGTGGCAACACGCACGCTGATTCCTTAGCTACGCTCGCCACCTCTTCGGCGCAAGGATTACCAAGGGTTATTCTGATTGAGGATGTGCAGAGACCCACGGAGTTAAGAAAAAAGCCACCCCAAGTCCACTGTATCGGAGCCAACCCATGCTGGATGGACCCCATCATCAAGTTTTTGAGGGATGATGTGTCGCCCGAAGAGACGGGGGAAGCGGACAAAATACGGAGAAAAGCTGCAAGGTTCTGGCTGTCCGAAGATCACAAACTGTACAGACGATCTTATTCTGGCCCGTATTTGATGTGCATGTGCCCCGAGGCAGCTGAATCACTGTTGGAAGAGCTGCATGAAGGAATCTGTGGAAGCCATACTGGTGGAAGATCCTTAGCTCACCGAGCCATCACTCAAGGCTATTGGTGGCCAAATATGCAGAGAGAGGCACATGAGTACGTTAAAAAGTGTGACCAGTGCCAACGTTTTGCGCCGAGCATACATCAACCTGGTGGTACACTTAATCCGCTATCCAGCCCATGGCCTTTTGCTCAGTGGGGGTTGGATATCGTAGGTCCTTTCCCTAAGGCAGCAGGAAACAGGAAATTCTTACTGGTCGGAACGGACTATTTCACCAAGTGGGTGGAAGCTGAGCCTCTGGCAAATATCAGGGACGTAGACGTGAAGAAGTTCGTTTGGAAAAACATCGTCACCAGATTTGGGGTTCCCCATACCCTCATCTCGGATAACGGGCTTCAATTCGATAGCAAAGCTTTCAGAAGCTATTGCAATGAGCTTGGAATCACAAATAGATACTCCACCCCCGCCTATCCCCAGGGGAATGGGCAGGCCGAAGCCACCAATAAAGTCATAGTTAGTGGGCTAAAGAAGAGGCTAGACGATGCGAAGGGTAGGTGGGTAGAAGAGCTGCCCCACGTGTTGTGGGCATATAGAACAACGCCTCGCAGGTCCACCGGTGAAACCCCTTTTTCAATGACCTATGGAGCTGAAGCCGTTATACCTCTTGAGACTAAATTCCCAACCTACAGAACTAGCTCTTTTGACCCAATCAACAACGACAGGCAGCTAGAAAAGGGTTTGGATCTGATTGAAGAACGAAGGGAAAACGCCATGGTCCGATTGGCGCACTACCAGCAGAAGTTGAAACAGGGCTATGACATCAATGTGAGGTTGAGACCCCTTGAGCCTGGTGACCTGGTCCTAAGGAAGGTGGTAGGTAATGCAAAGAACCCGGCATGGGGAAAGCTGGGGCCGAACTGGGAGGGTCCATATCGCATCACTTCGAGGGCCGGCGTGGGAGCATACTTCCTAGAAGACCTGGATAATCATGTAGTGCCCCGGCCATGGAATGTAAATAACCTCAAAAGGTACTACTATTAAAAGAATTCTTCTTTCAGTTATGAGTACTTTGTTGCTATACTAATCTCTTTCAAGTGTTTAAACTTAAATTCGATCATGCCTGTAGTCCTCGGACCAGATGATTTGGGTTAGTTAACACTCCGTTACGATCTCTTTCAAGTGTTTAAACTTAAATTCAATCATGCCTGTAGTCCTCGGACCAGATGATTTGGGTTAGTTAACACTCCGTTACGATCTCTTTCAAGTGTTTAAACTTAAATTCAATCATGCCTGTAGTCCTCGGACCAGATGATTTGGGTTAGTTAACACTCCGTTACGATCTCTTTCAAGTGTTTAAACTTAAATTCAATCATGCCTGTAGTCCTCGGACCAGATGATTTGGGTTAGTTAACACTCCGTTACGATCTCTTTCAAGTGTTTAAACTTAAATTCAATCATGCCTGTAGTCCTCGGACCAGATGATTTGGGTTAGTTAACACTCCGTTACGATCTCTTTCAAGTGTTTAAACTTAAATTCAATCATGCCTGTAGTCCTCGGACCAGATGATTTGGGTTAGTTAACACTCCGTTACGATCTCTTTCAAGTGTTTAAACTTAAATTCAATCATGCCTGTAGTCCTCGGACCAGATGATTTGGGTTAGTTAACACTCCGTTACGATCTCTTTCAAGTGTTTAAACTTAAATTCAATCATGCCTGTAGTCCTCGGACCAGATGATTTGGGTTAGTTAACACTCCGTTACGATCTCTTTCAAGTGTTTAAACTTAAATTCAATCATGCCTGTAGTCCTCGGACCAGATGATTTGGGTTAGTTAACACTCCGTTACGATCCCTTTCAAGTGTTTAAACTTAAATTCAATCATGCCTGTAGTCCTCGGACCAGATGATTTGGGTTAGTTAACACTCCGTTACGATCTTTTTCAAGTGTTTAAACTTAAATTCAATCATGCCTGTAGTCCTCGGACCAGATGATTTGGATTAGTTAACACTCCGTTACGATCTTTTTCAAGTGTTTAAACTTAAATTCAATCATGCCTGTAGTCCTCGGACCAGATGATTTGGGTTAGTTAACACTCCTTTACGTTCTTTACGGATGTTGTGGGCGCACTCAGGTTATCAGTCTAATTTAGTGTTTGGGGAAATATGTGGACTTAAGCCACATTACGTCAGTAGTTATTACCATAATTATTTGTCTTAGCAATGCATGGAAGGTTACCATACTTATGTTTCATTCTTAATCACTGAACTGTCTTTATTAGCCGCAATAGTGCAATATGATAAATACTCCTCAGGCAACAAGTAACGAAAATAAACCGCTTGTTTCATTAAAAGCTAATTTCCATACACAAAGGGCAAAAAATACATATATAAGCAACTACGCTATATGGAGATCCTAGGCTTTATCTTGGGGCTCTGGGTTGGTCTTTGGCAAATCGCCCGCATCCCCGGTCCGAAGATGGGCTTGACTCGTCTCGGCTGGCGCTGGGGGATTCTGATCTGCCAAGGGTGCTTCCGAGGCTTCAGGAGCATCGCATAGATCCGGATCGTAATAGATGCTCCTTGGCTGCCTTAAAGCTGACTCTGCAGGGACTCCGGCCGCATCGAGGCACTTGCTCCAGGTGATGTCGCAGTAATCCCTGCAGACCTTCGCAAACTCTTCGGTCAGCCTTACCTGGGTCTCCTGCACCCCCAGCATGTAGGCGGCTTTCTTCTCAGCCTCAACTGCTTCCCTGGCCAATTGCGCGTCCTCCTTGGCCAATTTAGCAGCGTCCCTGGCTTGTTCCAGCTCAAGCCGAAGCTCTTTTACCATCACCCTCTCCGTCTCCAGGTTGGTTTCGGCCGCGAGCAGCTTCTTGCGCTGATCTTCGGCTTGCTTCTCTGCGTTTTTAAGGCCCGCCTCTACATTTTTTCTCGCTTTCACCTCCTCCTTCAGCTGATCGGAGATGCGGGCGCTTTCATCCTTTGCCTTGCCCAGTGCCTTCTCAACGTCCTCCTTGGACCGGATCTCAGCTTGCACGTCAACCTCCTTCCTCTGAACCCACTCTTCAGCCACGTAGATTTGTTGAGCAAGCTGCATGACGACCAAAAGACGGTTACATAAAAATATACATGCACAAGGACTTCAAGATAATTGCGAAAAAGCATCAGTGGTCTTACCATGCCTAAATCCCGTTTGAGGGACAAAAAGAGTTCTTTCTCGCTGAAACGCCGATAAGACTCCATATCCCTCGGAAGGAGGAGGGGCTTCTCGAGCGCTTCAGCAACGTACCCGGCCTTCCCCCCAGAATAGTTTCTGATTGAGGCGTCAAGAGGGATGGCCGCACCATCCAAAGTAAGCTTTGGGGACCACACCTGGACCCCCCGTCGCACGTCAGCAGCCACATTCTCCTCTTTGCTCTCAGTAGAAGAAGCCCGTTTATTTCTTGTATCATGGGTCTTCTTCTGCTGCTTGCGGCCCTTCGGAGGGACCACTTCCCCCTCCTCCACATCAGTCACCTCCGTCACCACCCTTTTCTTCTTCAGATCGGGCAGTACTTTGAGTCCCAGATCTTTCGGGGCTTGAGGAGGAGGTGGTGGTGGTGGAAGGTTCGCCTGGGGCTGGGATGTGCCAGTACCCTCGGCTGGAGCGTTTGATTTTCTGTTCTTCATTAACTGGCCCAAGCTCAGCATGTCTTCGTCTGTAGAGTCGTCCGGCACGGCTAGGTTCAGGAATGGAGCAGCCGAATGCCTGTCGAATGCCTCTTCGACCGACAGAATTTTTACTTCCCCAGAGGACTCTTCCTCGAACTTGAACTGATCGATTTGCTGGTCGAGCGAGGGAGTAGAAGAAACTCTTTCCTCCTCTGCGGCCGGTTGAAGAGGAACTTGTCGAAAGGGCTGAGCAAGCACCGGTATGGCTTGCGGGTTAGGATGCGGCACTGGGGCGAGGTCGAAGGGCGCCAAAAAGTGCTTCCTTGCCACGTCAATGCGATTTATCCGATGATCCCCGAGTGTGATTGCGTTCCCTCTCGGCTGAAGTTCAGTCTTCGGGGTGTAACCGAGGATGAGAGGAACAGACCTAAGCTGTCCGTCTTCGCTCGCAAAAATCTCCGACCGAAGAAGGTAATTCAATGCTGCAGTATTTGTCAGACTCAGCCGAGGAGCCACGTGCCTTTTGTCTGAAAACATAACGAAAGAATTGTCAGTGGGTTGCAATATGACGAAGAGGGGGACCGAATAGCTAAAAGTAAATAAAGAAGTAAAGCTCGAGGGGGAATGTCCCACCTGGCGTTCCTGGCGTGGTCGGGCAATGAACCCCATCATGCCAGGCACCCGAGACGATCAGATAATCGTCCTTCATCCCTTTGTTAGACTTGGGGAGGCCGGACAGGAGCCTGACGACGTCGGATCGGGACTTTAAATAGTACCCCGCCCCTTTTTTGGTATGACACTCGTACATATGTACCACGTCGTGCCAGGTTAACCCCAAGCCTAAGTGACGGTTTAGGTCATCGACTGCACCTAAGATTCTAAAGGTATTGGGTGCACATTGGTCAGGACTAAGCCTATGGGCGGTAAGGTAATTTCTGGTGACTGGACCCATGGGAATGGTCATTCCCCCCTCCAAGAAGGCAATAATGGGGATAATGACCTCGCCCTCTTCCCTGTCCAGTAGCAACCCCTCTGTGGAGCAATACCTTAAACCCACTTCCTGGGGGATGCGATATGTCGCCCTAAACTCTTCTATCTGGGAGGGGCTGTTCACTAGATACTCAAATCTACCCATGGTTAGCAAAGTCAGAGGAAGGGGAACACGAAACGGCGACTGGGACAAGCTACCACGGGCCGAAGAGGCAATCTCAACGTTATACGAAAATCTCGGGGAGAGAACTTACGAAGAATGGAATCGGCGGATGAGCTTCAGTCTCGCTGGGAGATCGTGGCGGATTCTGGAACTGGTTGAGGCGGATTGCAGGAAGGGCTTTGAGAGTCTGAGCGCTTGAGTTCGCCGGGAGTTCTGAAGTTTGCAAAGTTAGAAGACAATCCCATCTGGAACTTTATATAGTGGCAGGTGAAGTGGTGAAACTTCGCCCGCCCAAAAATTTCGAGGAGAATCTCGCCCGTTGATTTGAAATGGACCGCTAGATTCCAGGGACAAGACGCCGCCTGGAGTAATTAATGACGCCTCGGAAACGGCGCGACAGCAGCGGTTATAAAGAAGGCGCCCAAACTCACGCGCGCACACGCGCAGAGTCAAAGTTCTGTTCCCACATTTGTCAAAGTCAAAACCCCACTTTTTTCTCTTCGGATGCGAGGTAAAAAGTGAAATTTTGAGGGGCTATTGTGGGTAAGAAAGCCCAACGTCATATGTTGGGCCAGAGGCCCAATCCAGACAAGGTTCCTTGTCCGAAGAGGATAAAGACATCAATGTTTGGCCATCCTGGTAAGAGTACAGCCCATGAGGGATAAATGATCCTTCCGAAGGCAACCTTTTCGGCCCGAAGAGACCAACTCCAACGGGCCTGCCCAGAACTTGACCAAGGAGCTATGCGGAAGATCTTCGTGCGAGAGCCAAGCCCCCGAGTTTGCCCAACTGCGGAGCTATCATGAAATATCCTGCCAATAAAGCTGCCACCGCCACATTTAATGCACTGCAGCAACTTTTCTGGCCGCATTTATGTGGAGAAGACACCTGAACAGTGAATCTTCACCTACCACCACTCATTGCAGGCTAAAGCAAACGGCTGATGTGACCAGTACTCAAGTGGACGCCTAGATGAGGGACAAGTGTGCGGTGAGGATGAGAAGAGGGGATCTATATAAGGATAGCAAGCCCCACTGAGGAGGGGGAGGAAAAAATTGTATTCTTTAAGTCCTTGAATACTAAAGCTCTTCGGACCGAAGAAATTCTTATTAGAGGCTAGTCTAAATTCTTTTTATTGGTCTGTTTGCATGAACCGTTGCTAAATCCAAACCCAGCCTAGTTGTTTAACCCACTCTCTACAAATTTATTGTTGGGAAATTTGTTGGGCTCACGAAACAGAGAGTTGGTACCTGGCCCAACAAATTTGGACCCTACACTAAAAAAAAAGAAAAAAAAAAAAAAAGAGGTTTAATGCATCTTAAAATGCAGCAACATAGACATAGTGTAATCTAATTCTTCTTATTTTTTTAATTACTACACTAAAAAAAAGCTCTAATTCATATTGCTGATTTTTTTTTTTTTTTTTTTTAGATTTAAAATGATAAGACACGTAAAAAAATATAACTTTGGAAACATGAATAAGATAAGTAATTTGCTTAGAAGTCGTGATTGCGCCAAGTGGCTTCACCAAACATGGATAAGATAACCAATTTACTTAGATTAGGATTGTGTAACCATTAGTATTTTATTTAAAATTTAAAATTGTAGATAAAAAATAATTTTACAAAAAAATACACACTATTTTTTTTGGATAGAAACATTTTTTTAACAATATATATATATATATATATATATATATATATATATATAATTGATTAGAATTTCACATAGGATAGGTGTCTCTTTAATTCCAAATCATCTAATAATTTCTTTTATAATTTAACTTCAATATAATTTGAAATTCTATGTCTAATAGAACTCTCCCAAGTCCTAACTTCCAAGTTTTTTAGATAAACATGCATTTAAGTGATGAATTTTACTTTTTTTTTAACGTTAATTGTGATAAATTTTTTTAATACATATCTTTTTCTTAATAATTCTATTTCTCTTAGAATTCCTAAATTGATTAAAAATCTAACATCTTCACAATTGAAAATTCTCTATATATATAGGGTTTTTTTTTTTTGGTTGTGTATTCTTATATATTTATATGCACAACTTCTTCATTTACAAGTTCTTTCTTTCTTTTTCTTTGTTTTTTTTTTTTTACTTTTTATTTTTTGGAGATAGAAACATTACTTATTGTTCTAATCAATTTTTTCTCTCCTTATTATTAATAATAAGTTTGTATCTCTCTTTTTGTTTGCAATAGAATGCTTTATTAAAACCACACTATTATAGGTATGTTTCTATTCTTTATTTTTGTTTTTATGGTTTTGCTTATGAGTCGTAAATGCAATTTTAAATCCATGAAATCAATTATATGAACCTCTATAAATATTATTTGATTTTGTTTTGTTTGTAGTAGAATGTTTTATCAAAGCCACCATCCACACTATTACCGGTATGTTTCTTCTCTTTGTTTTTGTTTTCTATGGTTCTATTTATGAGTCATAAAGTCAATTTTAAATCCTTGAAATTCATTATATAAATCTATATAAATATTTCTTTTCTTTGTTTTTGTTTTCTATGGTTCTGATTATGAGTCATAAAGTTAATTTTAAATCCATGAAATTCATTATATAAGCCTATAAATATTTCACGCTTATGATCTGTCTGACATTGGTTATTATTTGAGTTGGTTTTGTTTGTAGTAGAATGCTTTATCAAAGCTAGGATCCATATTATTACAGGAATGTTTCTCTTTTTTGTTATTTGTGTGTGTGTTTTTTTTATTTTTGGTTTTGCTTATGAGTCATTAAAAGGTAATTTGAAATCCATGAAATCTATTATATAAATCTCTATAAATATTTCACCTTCTTCTATAAATATTTCACCATCATGATTTGTTTGCATCAATTATTATTTGAGTAAAACTTCAAGGTATGGCGATTTATCCTTCTATTGCTATTCTATTCTTCCTTTTTATCCTACAAAAATATGTTTAGTTTTTTTCTTCTTCTTTTGTTTGGTTTTGCATTTATGAATTATTTGTACTCATTTTTTCCCCTCATAGGCTTTATCTATTTATTATTTAAGAATGATCAAATTTTGTATTTCCTCTTACAACAAGGGTTTCATCTTTTTTTTATTTCTATGTTGTATTTCTATGTGCATTATTTGATTAGATTAATTTTCTTGAATAGTAAAATTTTTGTGTTACTATTTCTCATTTTTATTTTTGTTATTAGTAATATTATATGTGTGCGCTACAAAAATGTCATTATAAGACAACCGATAAGTTAGAAGAGAATTATGATTAATTTTTTGGCAAATGAAATACCTTTGGTTAAGTTTCCTTAGGTTCTTAATTATTAAATTTAGAATTTTTTTCATATAAATATATTGTGGGATTGCTTGATACTTTTAAGAACAATAATTTATATGCAATTTATATAATCTAGATTCAAGTGATTATTAATTTATTATTTTTCAATAAAATTATACTAAAAGTTTATAATTAAAATTGTGCAACGCATGGACATAATATTAGTATATATATATAAATCAAGAGTACCTAGCAGTTTAGCACTATGGTTTATTGTAATTACTTTGGGGTTGGGCTAAGCTTTTGGTTGAGCTAAAATGTTGTTGAAATGGTTTTGTATGAATTTGAGAATGGCAGAATGGGTTAGGACTTTGGAAAGATTGATATTTTTGCTTAAATGCCTTGTTCCTGCACTCATATTAGTGTTTATGTCCAAACTATGTTACATTATTTTGATAGCAAAAGTTGATATTATGCTTAAATTTTGTTGGTTTGTTAGTTGGATTTGGATGTTTGATGGGTTGCCAGTAGTGCTTTCAGTGTTTGCAAAAGGAAGGTATAATTATTTTTGATAAGCTCAAGTGCTTAATTCTAGTTTTTAGTCATGTGGAGTATAATAATTACACTATAATGAGTTTTAACTACTTTTTTATTCTACTTATCAAAAAAAAAAAAAAAAAAACTACTTTTTATTCTGATGATTATTCAACGTACGTACTCACTGCCAATGTTCTTTTGGTTTTTTTTTTTCAATGAAAAGTAGGGTGTTACAATCCTCAATCCAATCCATGATGCCTTCCCATTGATATATTGTATGATTCCGATCCTAATCTTCAATTAGACGGTCGCGGTCCCATGGAAGTATATTATCTCTCGCTTATTCCCATATTTTCAAGTTTTATTATTTTCCCTAGCAATCCCATCAAATTACATTATCTTCTCTGGCATGTTTTATTTTATTTGTTTGCTCTTTTCCTTAAAAAAATAAAAAAAAATAAAAAAAAATAAAGATAAAATTAAAATTATGACAGATGAGACAAATCCGAGCTGAGATTGGTGCTGTTCCAGTTCCAGATTCATGATGCTAGGCATTCAGATTATCTGGTTTCACTGTGGCACCTGTTTGTATTTAACAAGAGATGTTCAAATTGAAGAATGACACCTTGAAACTTATTTAACAGTACCAATGGTATTTACTGTTCTGAATGGCTAATAAGGCTACCTATTAGATTTGTAATATTTGTTAATTTTTTGATTGGTTGAATCGATTCAAAGAAAGCATTGCATTGGCCATTGTTGAATCTCCATCATGAAAACTGATGCATCACCAAAATCAAAATATGACATGCATCTGGTAGAATATGTAATCAAATTGACCTAAAATGTTGTGTTGTGAATTCTACTCATGAAATGGGATTTTTTCTGTTGATAAAACCCGATTTCATTAACAGGCAAAAACGGCAGCATCCTTCCTCAATTGCTCAGAAACAACAGGAGGATGAGAGTGCTTATAACAAGAACTAAAACACCTAGGAATAGTGGCAAATTTAGAAAGGGCACGAGAAACACAATTAGCATCTCTCCTAACCCAGCTAAAAACACATTGAACAAAACCATAGCTAAGTTCTCATGAACTGGAAATTTGTTTTCTGCAGGAACTAGATCTGCATGTATCAATGCAGCAACTTTAGCCCTTGCAGATGCTGGGATCCCAATGAGTGATCTTGTTACTTCATGCAGTTCTGGATACCTTAATTTCACTCCTCTGCTTGGTAAATTTACATGCCTTTTATTTTTCCTGGTTCCTTGGTACACCTACATTGTTGCTTTTCCAAATGAATTCTTATTTTGCCATGCGAACAGATTTGAACTATGTGGAAGATAGTGCTGGAGGTCCTAATCTCACTGCAGGGTTTCTACCAAAGTTGGACAAATTTACTCTTCTTCAGGTTACATCTGAAAATCTGCTTTTATTTATTTTTCTCAGTACCTCTTAACAGGTTTAAAATTTCATGATGTTTGATATAATGGCTCATTCAGTGCTTTTGTGCTTTTGAATGTTTCTAAATTTGGATTTCAAAACAGCTATGAGCCTGACATATAAAGAAATTGAAACTCTCTCTCTACACTCACTTTTTTGCCTGCACTTCAATCACTATTGACCTATTGCTGAACTGCTTTTGGGCAAGGTTCATGCAAGATGCTTCTCCTGTGTCCTGTTGGCCTTACAGGGATTTGGAATGTTCAGAATTTGTTATAATATACCTTGATTGATTACACTGATCCATGTACTCAACGTGAGTATTTGGGATTAGGATTTTCATTACTTGCATTATTGATATGTTTGATACAACTTTTGCAGTGTTTTTGAAGTGTAAATTTATTTCCCCTTGAAGTTTGGGTGATTTTTTGCAACTTTTTGCGTTGCATTAGGCTCAGTGGTTCAATTTATACCAATCATTTTGTGCATCTCAATTACTTTGCCATTAAGGGTTTTCCTTGATTGATTTAACAGGATCGCCCAAGAAAGGTAAAGTTCTTTTTTTTTTTTTGTGGAGCACTCATGTGTTGTGTTCTAGCAGATGGATTCTAAGTTACCCATTGACATTTTTGAAAATGTCATGCAACTTGCAATAGAAGGATGCAAAGCAGTTGCCAATTACATTCGGGAAGTAAGTACATTTTTTTCTTTTTTTCTTTTTTTGTAGCCATTGATAATGCTGGCATTCACACTGTTTGTGATTTAGTTAGAATATATTGAGTGACCTCTGTGCTTGATCAATACTCAATGACATCTCCTATCAAAAAAAAAAAAAAATGCTCACTGACATCTATATAGAGATACTTGCTTCATTTGTTCTTTTATCAGTCATGATGGATTTATTGGAATTTTTTATTGGTTTTGTTGGCAGATAATGCTAGAGAATACCAAACAACTAGAATATCGTCGGGGCATATAGTTTATTAACATGATAAGATACTCAAATTCCTTGATTAGCAACGGAAGATATTTAATTCTGTCTTGCAGTTCTTTAATTCCTACTGGCAGGTATCTCCTTTCTAACATTCTTCCTTGGAAGCTTCAGCTTGGCTTGATATCATTTGGGAGTTCACTGCACTTGTTTTAACTTTTAATTAATCCCTGCTTGTGGGGATTTTGGCAAAAGCATTTTTGCCCAATTTTTTGCCGCAGCTCTTGGAAATATATATATATATATATATATATATATTTATATATTTTGGGGGTGGGGGGGGGGGGGGGGGGGTGTGTGTGTGCTGGGGGGATACCTTGAGCTTGTTCTAGTTATCCCTTGCTAGTATTTAAACCATAAATTGAATTTGTATCATATAGAATTTTGATCAAAAGTTGTGAACTCATTGAGATTGAAACTTTTTGGTGCATGTATCGTAATTTATTCTGTTTCATTCTCTTCCCTTAATGAATGGTTTTTTTTATTATAATTGTTTAGCATTTCTCTATCTCTGAATGATAATAGGACCTGAACTGACTTAAACGAAATCTCTTGTAGCCAGTTGGTCCATATCTTGGATGAAAGTACTAGCTTACACATGATGACATGAATCATCCATTATGAATAAGCATTTCATTTTGCTAGAGTTTTCGTTTCAACTTATGCAAAAGTGTGTAAATATAAGAGTTATATGGAGTCTACAAATATAAGAGTTATACAAACACAAATGAATGCTCAAACACCACATGACTTTGATGCTATAGCAACTTCTACTACTGCACAATCAATTTGCATCAAGATGCACAATCAGTTTAAACACAAATGAATGCTCCAATGTAGCCACACTTGCGTCAGATTGGAGAGGTATCCCTTCAAACCTTCTCTCCTCTCACTTTAAAAACATCCAATCAATGTCATTTAAATCTCTTTTATCCCTTCCCTCTCCTTCACCTCCATCCAAAACCATTGTTAATGACTTGACATTTTGCATTACTTTTAAATTTGAACATTGATTAACAATTTTATTTTCTAAATTTAAATCTAGGTAAAGTTACATTTTAGCTCTTAAATTTGAAGGTGTAACAAATCAAATCATGTAATTTAAAAAGTGAGATAAATTATGGATAAGTATCTAAATTTTTTTTTTAATAGAAAAAAGTATCTAACAAATTAAACCTCATAACTACACCTCTTCTTTATAAAATTGACGAAATAAACTTCCTCTTCTTCAAGTTCCAAACACGAACTAGGAATCTGGGATCACAAAGTGAAAAGAAACATATCAAATCTTGTAATTGCTTAGAAAAATGTGCTCATAAATATATAAATGTAGTTTCAAGATTTCAAAACTTAATTTTAGAATCTGTCAAAAAGAATTGATGATCCAAAAATCAAAGGAGAATATCCAACAAAATTAAGATAATCAATTGGTGATTATGAAAGAACTCCTCATACTCTTATCACATGATATTAAAAAAAAATGAAATCACTATGCAAGATTTACAAAAGAAATAAACCAAGTAACGAAAATAAAAAGACCTAAAGAATCAACAGACATGGACATATGATTTTTTTTTTTTTTTGGGTGCTGAATATGGACATATAAATTCAAAGAGCACAATTAATGATGTCGGATGTTTTCCTCAAAAAAAAAAAAAAAAATGATGTGGGATGTAAATGAACAAACTTTTGAGAAATACCAATAAGACACTCCTACCAACTCTGAAATATTCAAACAACAATATATTTTTAAGACAAAAAAATTAAGAAGATCAACAAGATGAACTCCAAAATACAATTGACACTCAATTATTCACAGAAGTCACTAAAAATATCATGTCAATATTATATAGTCATAAACAAAAAATATCGAATCAACACAGTAGCACTAATAGACACTGGCACAAATCTTAATTGTAGGCGAGAAGGATTAATTTCCACAAAATATTTTGTAAAAAACAAAAGAACAAAAATGATGTTCAAAATTAAACATACATTACAAACTTTCAAACGCTCTCATTTATAACCAAAGGAATATGATGTACTTTCATATTAGTCAAGCACTTTTTGGTTGATAACAAAGGAATTAAGTCTTTTTTACTAGAATTATTTTTTGCCACAATTTTGAATGGTTTACTTGCATAGATTTATGTTGTTTGAACTTTGAATATAAATATGCATGGTTTGCAAACCAAAGGAGTTTAGAGAAAAATCCTTCAAACTCCTCGTATATCTTTTTATTAGATAGGAATTTTGAAAATATAACTCTTAGATGACATGTTATTTATGTTTTTAATATGCATGTCAAATTTCTTTCAAATTAGATGTTATTTACTATTTTGATCAATATACTTATTTTTCACACATAATTTTAGGAAAAAAAAAAAAAAACCTTAAAATATAAAGATTTGATTAATGACATAGCTAGATCTTTGATTTTCTTCAAATTTTATGGAGAATATAATAAGAACATGTAATCCAACAATTAAATTTTCAAAATTCACATTCAAAAAAATTAATATAAGAGGATTTTAAAGGGTTTCTCTCTGACCAAAATATATATATATAAGAAACATTCATTAAAATAAATAACATTAGTTCCTAAAACTGTAATAACAATCAGAGATAAGTAGATAACAATCAGAGTGGCGCAGCGGAAGCGTGGTGGGCCCATAACCCACAGGTCCCAAGATCAAAACTTGGCTCTGATAAAGAGTAGCTTCCCAATGTTTTTTTAAAAAAATACTATAAAAGAGAAAAAGGAATAGGAAGATAGTGATATTATAGAAGGAATAATTGGTACCCACTTTCCTGGGGCAGCCATTCAATTAAAAATGCGGCTTTCCCCACAATCCTCTATCCTCTATAGTCTGAGGTATTACAAAGTACTAAGTACATCTTAAGTATCATTGCACAATTTCTACAACTTGAGAGCTATTATTTTATCAAAAAAGAGTTGAGAGCTATTACATAAGATTTAACCATGGTTCCTATAAGGACAGAAAAAGAACCACATTGTGCTCTTGAAATTTTGTATCATTCCTCAAAGGACCTCTCCTAAAGATTGAGGTACTCGCTGCAGAAACTCGAAGGCACAACTGAGAGCTGCAATCGCCCTGTCCATTCCTCGCCTGGCTTCAAAGTGATAGGTTTCTCAATTGCCGCTCCATCAACACAAAGCATCTGTTTGTACTCCTCATCACCGAAATCTACCATTGATTTTGATTTCTTATCCCATGGATTCCAGACCACTGTAATAAGGAAAAGAACACAGTCAGACCAAACAACATCATAATGACGACCATTTATATGTTGGTGCACATCAACCAATGGATATAAACCCATGATTATGATTTATGAATACATCTTAGTTGGTCCACTCATTATAAAACTTTGATTATGATCATAATTTATGCCTAGAAAAACTTTCAGAATTCTTCTCTCTTTATTGGTTGTGGTGCTGTACTTCCTCAAATGTATGGCAACTTACCAGCATCTGGTAGCCCTTCCTTTCTTATAACATACGTCCGCTTTTTTTCATGATCAAGGACTGCAATCACATTAGGAGAACTAAGATAAACTCGATCCATCTGCAAGGAAAATATAGGAAAACAAGAAATCTTCAATCCAAAGCGCTTGTTTTGCACCCAAAATAACAGTAATGACGTGATAATTATTTATTTTTATATAAGTAATGAAAAATTATAAAATCCCATTACTTTGCTTCCATGTTATACTTGTGAAACAACTACAATTGAAAAGGCTTGATTTAAGCAATTTAAAATTTGAGAATAAGACTAACTGCAAATTTTAGGCCATGGAAATTACAATTTCAACCATGTTTCTACCTGTATCAGTCTTGAAAAATGAATTTCTCTCAGTTGTCAATTTCTAACTCTCTCACAATTGAAACCTTAAGTTCTGACTCAAAGTTTCAGGGAAAAACAGACACACTCACTCACAAACACATATTGGGTCAGACAAGGGAAGTACTGCTTCAGGGCAATTGAAACATGGAGCAAAACTTCATCAAAAGAAATTCAACATTCTGATATGATCTAATAACATTTTTTTCATTCAACCTGTTTTAGAAATTTCACACCATTCTCTAAATCTAGATTCTCCCAACTAATATATAACTTCTAATGTGTCAGATGACTCAGATCACAAAATAAAACTCAAGAAAATTTACCTCAGATTCAAAAGTTATGGCATCTCCTTGTTCCGTAAAACGTTCTCTTTGGCAAAGATTGTCTAGGTAATCAAGAGTCTCCAAACCTTCTATTCTTACTTCACTGTGGACACCATGTACATTATAAGTGCAAACTAACACACCCAGAAAAACACATTCATAATTAAAGAAGCAGAAAAACCATAACTTGTATGCCTTTACTAGAAGATAGGTACAATTTGGAAGTGCAAAGGTATTTTCTCTAATATTTACAAGAAATATAAAGAATGGAGAAGTTGCTTTTCATTTTCCTTTTTTTTCCAAATAAATATGATTCTGCTCCGTAATATTTTTTACATGTGATTTTTGTTTTTCTTTTAAAGTTCAAAATAATCCATACCTTATGTCAGAAACTGACAAGTATGTGTGATAGGCAAATGAGAAACTAAAAGGCTTGCCATTGATGTTCCTAACTCGTGATATCAGTATCAGATCTCCATCTGTTGTAAGAGAGACCCTAAGACGAAACTCAAAGCTGGAAAGGAAGAAAAAAAGTAAAATTATGTTAGCAACATATCATCCCTTGAAACACAAATAAAGAAATAGGTCAATTTTAGGCTGTAGTGTGTTCTGCAAAGGATTCACTGCAAGTTTGTGAAGCTATTACCTCACTCAGGAAAGCCAAACCAATCCATAGATGACTAAGGTTCTAAGCTACCATCTAATTAATTAGCATTACGTTTTGATTTCAAGACATTTTGAACTTTTGAAATTTCTGTACACAGTTCCAATATTTTAACAACAATAAGAAAACTAAATTCAAGACTCTGTGTTACCTCTTAATTTCTGCCAATATTTTGTCTATTATTTCTTTTTCAGGCTAACCAGTAGTGCCACTAGATTCAAAAATCAATAAAACCACAGTCATGCAGACCATAAAAGACTTCATATTTCATCCACTAAATATTGCATTGACAAAAAAATTGATGGTGCAAACTTAAGCATTGGAAATATAGGAGTTAGTTCAACACTGAGTGCAAAATATCATATTTCAATGCTACATCCTGTAATTTCAGTTATAACAGCAGCCAAACTCATACCTGTGGGGCCAGCCCTTTTGGTCTTCTTCGGATGGTTTAAGGAGTAAGTCAATGAAGGATTTCCCATGGGAATCATTTGGGTGCAAAGGTGGAGGATTATCATCAACTGTCCAAATCTTGTTCCTTGCAAATCCATGCTGTTCTAGTGATCCGCAGTTTCCAAACTTAAAAGGCATTAAAAAAAGATGCATCAGTGAAAAAAAATTTCAAATTCATGAATGCAAACAAGAATGACTAAAGTACCTGTGGGAAACAAATGGGTATTCCCCCCCGCATTGCTTTCGGGGGCTTGAAAATGGCCTACATTTTTATAAAAAAAAGGTAGTGAATCATCTTTGTATCTCTAGCAGGTAGAATTAGATGCAATAGTTTTTGCTAATTTAGCCACTAAGTGGCAGACACTTGACTGATAGGCCAACTCTTAGTTTACTAGTTTACAAATTAAATTTTATTTTTTCAAAACTTTGGTAAAGGCATGTCTGTCCTGTCCATGACATCTCTGTGTAGCAACAAACTCAATTGAATTTCCACACTAAAAATGCAGCTAACCTTTATAACTTTATATTTCATCAACAATCACCAAAATGAATTATCCTGCTTTCAGATTGGTAATACCAACAAATTGCTTGGTCAGCCAAGCTTTAAATATTGATATATCACAATCATATAGGTCCTAGGTAAGCACCATCCAAACATCAACAATGGGCATTTCACGATAGTTGGCAAAATGGTTTGACAATGCAAATGTTGAAATATATAAATTTAACCATTCTCTTACATTTAAAATTTTTGTGAAATGGTTGTTTAAGCTTTTGGACTTTAAAGAACAATAAGAGTTATCTATTTCAACTAGAAGTTCCATCAAATAAAAGCTATGATGCATGAAACTTCCTCGTCTATATACTGCTCAATTGGTTGCATAAATTACCCAAATAAGTAGCCTCATTTATTGTGTGCAATCAAAGTAATCTTCAGCAACTCAAAAATGTTACAACTCAGTACCAAATTAGCACATTATACAATTTTAAATGGAAGGGTGGTGGAACTACCAATTCAATTGAAAGGCTAGGATTCTAGGAATCCTCTTCTAATCTTCTCTTCACCAGACTACTTTGACTAATACCTAACATGACTTCCTTTTTAGATCCAAGGGTCAGACAAGACAGAGCAAAAAATTAACATAGGAAAACCATAAAACGATTGAATTAGACATCCACACCTTACTACTAGTGAATAGGAGTTCTTCTCCATGCTCATTCCTCCAAGAAGTTACTTGTCCTCCATGTAAGCTAACCTATATCACCAAAAGAGAAATCATCAAATCTCTAAGCCATTAATTACCCACAATCAAACAGAAACTAGATATGCTACACAGTATGCATTTTCCTATTAAGTATTGGTTTATTAAGAGTACATTGAATTTTTTTGCTTTAATTGAACCAACACAGGGATGAAGGGAGAGTTCTCACCCGTGCTGAAGCGCCTTGTGGGTTCCGAAGCAAGAACTGATTAATCCCATTCCAGTCCTTTGTGATTTCAGTTGCTGCCCTATAATCACATACTGCTGTCGAATGCCCCATCTTGAAACACAGCCAAAATTGCAAAATTTTTCCCTCTCCTACTATAATTTGAACACTCCTCTGGACTTCTAAGCTAAAATTGAAACTCTCCAAACACAAAGAACACTAAGACTAATGAATGAAAAGAAGCACAAAGTTCACTATAAGAGTTGAATTATATGTGATAAAACTTTGGTCTTGTGACTAGAAGCATATCCCAATTCCCAATGTAACTTTCCTAATCTTTCATTGCCTCCATCCCTCAGATCTAATAAAACACTGCAACTCACAACCCAAAATGCTAATATCTAAGAAAATGCCACTTAAACCCTATAATACAAATACAGAAACTCCAAAAGTGGACCATTTGGCAACTGAATAGAAAAACCGTCCAACACCTAAATTTCACAAAGAAATCCCCAGAAGCTTGCCATATTTAATCAAAACAAAGACAATCAAATTTACTCCTAAAGTCAAAAACCAAATTTTATGAATACCTTTTTATCCTAAAATTCAAACTTTGCTACTGAAACAAAACCCAATTCCAATTTCAAAAACCCATCAAATAAAAAAACTAAAGAAAATATCAAAGCTATCAAGAAGTATAACTGTAATTACCTCAGTACCAAACAAGACCAAGTTCTAAGAAAACCCAACGGATTTCAAAACCCAGAAAAGTTCAGGAATTTCGGAAGTAAAAAACCTCTACAGAACTACCCCATTTGAATTAAAATGTTCAAAATTGTTTCTTTGGGAGGTAAAATGTTCAAAAATGATATTAAACTAGTGCCCATTGAACAACTTCAAAAAAAAAAAAAAAACGAACTTTATGCATGGCCAAGTTATTTCAAATGTTCAAGCAACAACTTTCCCCGAAAAAATTTTAAAATTTTTGTATTTAAAAAATGAAACTAGAATTTAAAGGAACCAAAAAAACAAAAATAAATAAAGGGTTCGTACTATTGAATTTGAAGCATGAGAAGCAAGAATAAATAAAAATGCCAAAAAATAATCATATAATATGACAAGGAGAAAAAAATGGCATGGTCTTGGTTTTTTTTTTTTTTTTTTTTTCGTTGTTGTTACAGTTGCATTGATCTAGGACGTGGAGATACGAGAAGTACCTGAAAGGAAAGCTGTATAAACGGTCAATATTTTGAAATAAGGAATTTCAGATTTTTTTTTTTTTTTGGGTGTGGATTTTAAGATTAAGACAGCTACTATTTTTAATGTAAATCTTGTCTTTCTATTGGATATTAGTATCACCAACTTGACAATGTTGATGACATCAAAAAAAAATATATTGACAATGTAGAGACTAAGGAAAGGAATAAAAAAATGAGGGTGACCATTAAAGAAACAAAACTAGAAAGAGGATTGCTTTGCTTGCACCGTTGCACAGTGAGTTCATGAAAAGCTAAGGATATCCAAATAGCCATCCAAAGGATTTTTTTTTTTTGACCATTCAAAGATAGGAAAATTTTTAAGTATTTTTGGAGTACGAAAAAATAGTGTTTTTTCTTCTTACATTTATAATGAATTTTACCATAAATTTAATGAGTGAACTCTACTATAAATGTGAGAAAAAAAAATACCATTTTTCATGCTCCATAAATACTTAAAAATTACACTTAAAGATACTGAAAAACTTTTGATTTTGTGACCCACTTGCATCATAATGTATAATTTTATTTTTTAAAAATCACATAATTGGATGAGTTCAAACTCCAAAGAGATTAGGATGGGTTTACAGCTACGTGGGTTCATGTCCAATTAATTAAAATATTATTAACTATTTAAATTTAGATTTACTAATAATGGTGTATGAATAATGACAGAAACAAATTTTGAATTGAAACTTGTCAAGGCATCTACATTTGAATAGACGTTTGAATCAAACTATGCGTGTATTCCATATATATAGATTAGAGAAAAATACACAAAACCCCTTATGGTATTATTTTATGTGAAAATACAACTTAGATATATACATGTGTCATCACAGAAGCAACTTATTGTTTATTTATATTAATGTATTTTTTAAATTAATTTATATGGATATTTAATGATTTATATATAAAACAATACAACAAGTGATTAAGTATTATATTCAAAATTTCAAAGAATTACGAGTTATATGGAAGAAACACATAAGCTTTTTGTGTTTTGTGAAATAATTAATAATTCTCTCTCTCTCTCTCTCTCTCTCTTTTAAAAGTTATTGTACTCCATTTTATTGATTTATTATTATTATTTAATTCATCTTATGGATTTATTTCAGCGTACTCCATCTCCGTCTTATGGAAAGCGAAAAACATCATGTATAAAAGAAGTCACATTCGCAATTATATATCAACACAGACACTAAAAGTTACTTAGCCAAAAAAAAAAGATGTTAAAAGTTATTAAGATTGAAGTATAAAGCAAAAAAAAAAAAAAGGGTATAAAGCAAAGAAAAAAAAGAAGTATAAATAAAGTTATTATAATTTGTGTTGGTGCATTTTCATAAAAATAAATAAATATATTCATAATTTTTTTGTTACAAAATTTATTATGGAATATTATACTCCATTAATTTATATTGTTGTTACAAAATATTTATATCCCATTAATCCCATTATCTTTGTAATTTATTTCTCAATATTTTGCAATAAAATTCTGGCTATAGTTCTTATGTATGCTAGTTCTAAAAAAGAATTTTAATATCAAGAGTCATGTAGCTCAATTGACACTTTTTAGTATTTTCAACTACGACATTCGAGATTTAAATCCCTTTCAACCCTAATTATCAATGTAAAAAATAAATAAATAAATAAAGAGGAGGAATCTTGTCACTCTTGAGATGGGTACCAATAAAGCCTTTTGAATGTATATGTGAATATGTAAAAACGATAAACAAAAAATACACATATAGGGTACTTTAATGTATATTATTTTGTGGGTAAATGAAGGTGGCAAGATTCAAAATTTTGGTCATTCATGTTTCAGTTTGGCTTAAATGAAAATGAAAATTTGAAACAAAAATGGCCAATATGAAAATGCAATCAAACATGATGGACCAAAATAAAAATATTGAAACATAAAAGTCAAAATTAAAAAATGAAAAAAAAAAAAAAAACCCTCCAAATTTTAAGGGTACTTTAATCTTTGTTTAATGGAATTTTGTAATGAACCCTCTGCACTAGTTGAGACATATGTAGAGTATTCTCCCATGGTGGCACAAAACTCTTTAGGAAAACATGATATTAATGCCTCAACAACAAGTCATATAACAATGATATCAAGTTCTTACTAATCTTACTGTGCGTTCAAGTTAGCTCAACTGGTAAAGTCTCTGATGGTTGAATAAGAGATTTGAGGTTCAATTCCCGCTTACACTAAAAACTAATTAGTGTTTTGGTTTGATGGTAAAGAATTATTATTAAGAGCGGATGCTATAGGTTGAAATCTCTAAAAAAAAAAAAAAAGTTCTTACTAATCTTACTATCATAAATTATTTACACATCACATGCACATCATTTATCTTATGAAAATATTAAATTAATATTTGAAAATGCGTTTAATTTGTTGTGAGCTTGTTATATTATTTTATTATTTTTAAAATATAGAACCAACATATTTTCATTTGTAAGTGAAAGGAAGCGGGTTTGTATTTTAAATAGACTTGTTCCACATAGAAAGTTTGCAATACTTTTGGTGAATTTATATTATATACCATAACAAAAATACCAGCAAATAAATTATAGAGAGTCTATGACTATGAACTTGTGGGAGTTATTTTATAATAATAAAAAATAACTAATTTTTAAAAAGAATAAACATGATTTTTAGAAAACATTTTATAAGAAATTGAAAGTATTGTAAAAAAATGTTAACTATTTTTTTAAAATTAAAAAAAAATTATAATATATGCCATAAGAGTATATATTAGAAAAACCCTATTTAGAAAGGTTCCCATTGAAATGTAGATTGAAGAGTCATCAATTATTATTTTTTTTTTTTTGAAAGGAAGAGAAGAGTCATCAATTATGGAAACTCTACACATGATTTATAAATAAGAGGGTTTTTTTGTAAGAAATAATCTTTGTTCCCTGCTCGCAATAATTTTACAGATAGCGCTTAAATTTACATTCAATATAAGAATATAGAGGTTGATGGGTGAATAATAACTTTAATGATGGTCAAAGAACATAAAAGACTTTTGCTTGGAAAAGATGTACAAGACATAAAGCAATGGTTAAGGTTATTGAAACCGGGGACAAAAGCCGCCAGTCTTTTCAAAGTCATTTTGGCACTGCCTATGGCTTAGGGTTTGACATCATGTGCCCAGCCTTGTGACTTTTGGCCCATCCGGTTGCCAGATTCCCTACACGTGCATTTTTTATTTTTCATTAGCTCAAGCAATTACCATAGCAGCATAGGCTCAAATAAAATTCTCCCTCCGTTCCACTTTTTTTCTCCTCTATTTTATTTTGAGACGTCTTAAAATATTGTCTTATTTTTAAAAATAAAAGTCATTAATTTGCTAATGTTTCTATTATACTCCTTAGCTCCTATTAATTTACTAATTCAATTTTTTGATAATTTTTTTTAAAAGTAGTTTTGGAAACTTATACATTTTTGAAAGGTAGACAAGACAATAAATGATGTTTCCTTAAAAAATTTGACTTTTCAAACATGACAAAAAAAAATGGGACGGAGGGAGTAACATGAAACCTAAAATATAACCAATAAAGTTCAAAAATCACTTATATGTTATGAATTTGTTATGCAAAATAGATTTTGCTTTAGTTTATGTGCAAATATACAAATCACTTAGCTTATACAAAACAAAATTTTTTTTTTTAATTTCTTTGTGTTTCTCCAAGTGTTGAGGAAAAGAATGAATGATGATTATTATGTGTGTAGTAATATAAATAAATAAAAAATAAAAAAGTTGATATTTTATTAAAATAAAATACATAATCTATTAGATGTGAGTATTTTGAAAAATAGTTAATTAAAAAAAGAAAAATAAGGGTTTGAAATCATGTTGCCAACCTTGGACTTTGTGGACAATAGTTGACAGATTCGCTACACTTGCACTTTCAATTTTTGATTAGCTCAAGCAATGTCAAGGACACCAATTTTTTTTTTTTTTTTTATAACATTGTTCACAATTTGTTAAGTAATAATTTATGGTTGGAGTAACCACCAAGGGTGACAGTCGTTATTGGGCTTACACCCAAGTAGTTTGGGGAGTGGACGTCCCATATTCAAATCCTTCACACTGGTTCCCTTTCTTGTAGGGCTAGACCAAATATGTAGGACGCAACTATGGTAATGTCCAAGTAGAAGATACAAAGAGAAGGAGAGAAAGTGAATGAGAAATCAAAATTTTTTTTTTCTTTAAAATTGAGATTTTTTTTTTTTCATTTAGACATTGATGTGGCATTTTTTGATGTCAATTAAAATTTATTATTATTACTTTAGTGATCACATAAGCTTTTAAATGTGCCACGTAGGCATTTTTCGTAAGTGAGTTGACACTATGGACTAAAGTGATTGCTTTGAAAACGTGCAAACCAAATTGCAAATGAGAGGCAAATGGTAATTTTTCCTATACTCAAACTAATTAGCAAAGCGTGCAATGCACATGAAAATTTAAAGCGTATAATTTTATATTAAAAAAAAGATTTTCTCCTTCTTTTATTTTTTATATAAATATGAAATTTGATAATAATGATAGTTATTATGATTATGTTTGTATATGAAATATGAAATATGAAATTTGATCATCATTATTGTTATTAATATGTATTTATTATTATTTTTTAGAATCAAAATAGGTATTAATTATGATTGTGTTTTTATTTGAAACTGTCAAATATGTAAGTATGGTTATTAATAGATTTTTATTATAGTTGTATTTTTTTTTTTTTTTTTGATGTGATATCATAGTTGATTAGTTGTATATGTATAGGGAAGTATGGAACTATTTATTCTAATATTTAAAAAAAAAAATAGTATATGATGTGTAAATATTCTAATTGTATATTTAAACATTGAATTTTTTTTGGTTGAGAAATAAACAAACACATAAGGGAAAGGGAATGAGTTTCTAGTACAAAGACACATCACAAACTCCATTCAAAAGTTATGGTATATAGAATATAATTTAAACTCAATTAAAAAATATGTATTGAAAAAATGACATGTAAAATTGTGAGGATTCAAAAGTTTATGTAGTAAAATATCATGAGACCAACTAAAAGTTAAATGTAAAATACTATTAAATTCTGATAGCTAAAAGAAGCCAAGAGCCTTGTATGACTTTGTAGTGATCATTCTGATAGTTATTACTACTAGACATTTATTATTAGTGTGTTTGTATATAAAATATTAAGTATGAAATTTGATAATTATTGTAGTTATTAATAGGTATTTGTTATGATTATGTTTTATGTGAAAATATTAAATATGTAATTATGGTAATTATCAATAGGTATTTATAATGGTTGTATTTCTATATGAAACTATTTATTCTAATATTTATAGAAATATGATGTGTTAAAATTCTAATTGACTATTTACACATAAAATAGAATCTAAACTCAATTTATATATTAAAAAAAATAGATATATAAAATTTTTTTTTTTAGGAAAAAAACATTGCTTGAACTTTTTATTAATGAACTGCTAAATTAGCCAAAACAAACATATCAATATCCGGTGGAACATACTCCATCTAGACTAATAAAGGAAAAGAAAGTTTTGCACTCTGAGCTAAAGCATCTGCAACCGCATTTTCTTGCCAAAGAGTGTGAGAGAAAGAAAAACTCCTAAAGGAGCTAGCATGGAACAAAGTTTCTTGTACTAAATGACCAAATGAGGAAGAAAATAAAGTACGCCGTTGAAGAGCCTTCATTATTGTTTCTGAATCTCCTTCAAAGAGTGGCTGATGTATACCAATTTCAGTGGCAAAAATTACAGCTCGCCTTGCCACTAACATTTCCAGCAACTCACTATTGCATGGTTTCCCAACCTTTTCAGCCAAAGCAGCTATGACCTGTCTAGATGAGTCGCGCACCACAACACCAATCCCTGCCTCCTCACTTTCATTAAACATTGCTCCATCAAAGTTTATTTTATACTCACCCGGTTTTGGAGGCATCCATCTTTGTCGTCGTCTCGATTGTGTCGGTTTTCTGCTACAAGGATAGTCACGGCTCTGCTGGAAAATCTGTAGAAATTTGCAGGCTGCATCTCTGATCATCCCCAACGCTACTGTGTGCTCCCCAAGTCTGGTCTTGTTTTGGTGAAGCCATATATGCCATGCTGTTGTAGCAAACAGCTCCAACACTTGAGGACGCGACATAAGTCGACCCACCAGATCCAAGAAATCCCCCTAAGCTGCTTCAAACTGATTTACCCAACTGAAATCATTGCACCAGACAAGCTTCATCGCCTCACAGCTCCATAGTGCATACATTGTAGTTTCTTCGTACCGTCCACACCTATGACAAATCGAGTCCGTCAGGATTTTCCTTTTGAGCAAATTTGCTTTGGTTGGCAAACAGTTTGTACAAGCCCTCCACAGAAAGTGTTTAATCTTCCCTGGTACTTTAAGCTTCTAAATTCCAGACCATAAGTCCCTTGTTGCTGCCGAGCTTGAAACCGAAGCCTCAGCCAAGTTTTCTTCCTCACAGATGGACTTGTACCCTGACTTCACCGTGCACACACCTTCCTTTTCAAATGCCCAGTATAGGAAATCAGCTTGGGGGGGGGGGGGGGGGGGGGGGGGGGGGAGATACACATAGAGGAATGGACCTGATCTGCTGTGCTTCGAAGGTAATGAAGCATGAATCAAGCATTTGGTCGTTCCACCCACATACCTCGGAATCAATCAACTCTGCCACTCTAGCCTCACTGTCTAGAACCGAGGGAATGGGTGTGACAGTACTTCTAGGCAGCCAGCAGTCCTTAAAAATCCAAATACTTTAACCATCACCCACTCTCCATTTTGCACCCAATAGAATGACTTTTCGCGTCTTCAAGATGCTTTTCCAAGCAAAAGAACCGGATGACTTTTTGGCCTCAAAAATGGTTCCATTGGGAAAGTATTTTGCCTTGAAAACACAATAAAATAATGAATTTTTATCATGAACAAGTCACCACACTTATTTTGCCAACATTGTGTCATTGAACTTCCCCAAATCTTTAAAACCCAACCCTCCTTCCTTCTTTGGCTTGCAAAGTGTCTCCCAATTTTTCCAATGGATTTTTCTACGCTTTCCTCGTTGCTCTCACCAAAATTTCCAAATTAACATCTCAATCTCTCGACAAAGTCCCAAGAGTAATTTAAAGTACCCCATCGCAAAAGTAGGAATGGCTTGCACCACCGCCTTTAAAAGTACTTGTTTTCTCGCTTGGGAAATTAGTTTTTCTTTTCACCCTTGCAATTTTCCCCACACTATCTTTTATGTAATTTAGACTTGCCCTTCTATTCTTCCCCACCACTGCTGGTAGCCCCAAATATTTCTCATATTGTTTTATCTCCGAAACACCAAGAAGGTCTTTTATTGCATTTTTTGTAGTCTCGATCACAGATTTGCTAAAAAAGAGGGTTGTCTTGTCAGTATTTATCTGCTATGTGTTGCCGGCTTCCCATAAAATCTTGTAAACCTCCACTCGTCCTCCCTTCCTTTGTTTATCAACACATCAATACGGTTTAATGAAGAAGACTTCACATCTAGCTCAACTCCCCTTTTCCAAAAAAGAACTAACTACCACCCAAATTAACCTTTGACACACCAAAATAATTACCCATTTGCAATCTGTCCCTAATTTCTCCTAGCCTAGCTTTTATTAGCCATGTTTCGACTAAAACACGACTGAGGGATCTTGTGCTTGAACCATATTTCCAAGCTCTTGAACTGTCTGCTGGTTCCCAAGCCCCCAACAATTCCAACACAAAATACTCATTGTGATTGGTGTGGCTAGGAACCAGCCTCCACCATCTCATTTGTTCCAACATCATTCTTCAAAACCATCTGCTTTTTCTTTGGTAACACTGAATGAGTTTCTTGCTTAGACAAAACCCGTTTCTGCCCCACCCCAACATCCTTCGCCTAAGTTGCTTCCATCTTCTCCTTTTTTTTCCTTGACCAGGTAGCGAGTTTGTATGTGTTGGTATGGGAATTTGATTTTGCCACGGAACTAAGCCCCATTGGACTTCCTAATTTTTTTGTCGCCTCATAGCAATTCTGTTTAAGTTCAACCTCTCCCTTGTTTCGTGTTTGAGGTATCGTGATAGAGTCAAAGTCCATCTGTTTAAAACTAGTCACGTGCTCATCATACTTTTTAATTCTGTGTCCAACTCTTCTATGCGCCTTCTAAACAATTCATTAGGGCAAGCATATGAGATATCTTTGTCTAGATACACCCCCCCATCATTTGACGCATAATCATATTTGCCGTTGCCTCCAATGATTTCCTTCCTTGGATCACGCTTTAGCTCATCTATTTTCGGGTTGATATTAATGCCATGATTTTCTCCCGTATCTTCCCCTATAATTCCCACACATTTAACACGTTGGTTTGCCGTTTTTCCGCTTGCAACGTTCTCAAAAATTATGGCATCATTAATGTCACCCCCCTTCCTCCGTTTCCATATTGAGAGTTTTCTCCATCACCAAACTGCTTTCACCAACCACCCTACCTCCGCCACTCCTTTCCCTTCTCAGTGACTCCTCCTCTTGTAGGCCAAATTTATCAAAGAAACCAGGAACAAAGATTACCTCTTGATTCAATGGCCTATATGGGGGAGCTTTTCACGAAGCGTTGAATTCTCTGTCTTCAGCCTTGAGTGTTCCTCTGCTCTTAATCCACAATGGAAAGTCCTTATCATCGTAAATCAACTGGCCACACCAGAAGCAAAGATTTGGCAATCGTTCGTACTTGAATGACACCCATGATTTCTCCCCATTGTCAAGAGTGATCACCCTTCCTCGACATAGTGGTAGAGAAATATCCACCTTGACTCATACCCGAATAAAGCTACCCCTTTCCTCTGTTTTAGCCCCAATAGAATGAACCACCTCACCAATGTTTTCACAAATTTTTTTAGCCACCTCCGTGCACATAAAGTGGATAGGAATGTTATGAACTTGGACCCAAAACATCGTCGTATTGAAAGTTAAGGAGTTTAGTTGAATCCCCCTATTATGTGGCTTGGAGTGGAACTAAAAGGGAATAAATAAGACACTAGCTCCAATGGACCTTGAGCTTTCTTGTCAAATCTTGACAAGTCCAAAGTTACCATTAATTATATTTAATACCACTATATAAATATAATTGCACTCTAGGCTTTTATTAATAAATTATATCCCAAGACTTTATTGTATATGCAACCCCTTCATAAAATATTCGTAGTAATACAAAGTCATGAATATAGACTGCCACTTTGTAAATTACTACATCTTAATTCTTTGAGTACCTGGTTTAATTTTTTAAGTTATTCATCATATATTTATGAAATCCAATTTCATAAATATATACTTTAGTAACTATTTACTAAAGTAGTTAGGCCTAACATTCTGAATAACAAACCCATTAAATTTATCTCAAGGGAATATTTTATATCTCCATTAAGAGACTATGAATTCCATCTTGAGAATATATGTTCCATCAACACTAAATATGACTATCCAACATACTGATGTTTTGACCGTTACTTTAAATTTCACTTCTAATATATCAAAGCAACTTACACTTTATGATCAGGTCCATTATTCTCTCAGGATTAAGAGTTCATGTAAATAAAAGTCGTGAGATTTATTATTCATTTGACAGTTGTTAGGAGAATAATAAATCTCACAGCGGTCTAGTTCAATATGTCTTAACTCTTAAAACATATTAACATATCAACTAGAAGTCTCCACTTCCATGATCAAGACAAATCATCTTAGTTGATATGTTATAATTTTTGCAGATGAAATGCCTAATTTCATCACCGATTACGAACTAAAATTCTGAATTTATAAAAAACTTGTGATTTATATCTTCTATGACTTTTCACATAAATCACATACTATGCATCTCATGGATTATATTATAATGTCCGAATTTTCATGTTACCATTATTTTAAATAATAATAAAACAACTTTATCAATCACAATATTAAGTCATATATAATGTCATACTTAATATCATACATAGTATCATACAATGAGATTTAAAGGTACTAATCCTAACAATCTCCCACTTGCCTTAAAAACTATTGTGAACTAATCTAACTCTCATTCCTTCCAAATGTGACTCGATGCCATTTCCTATTTTGAGGAATTATATACCACCTCCCACCCGAGTCAGTCAGAGAGTGTAATTGATCCTATCCCAACCTTGGTTACTCCCGAAATGAACTCTGAGCTTTCTAGAGCCTTTACCAGGGAAGAAGTGGTCTTGACCCTCAAGCAACTACATCCATCGAAATCGCCCAGCCTTGATGGTATGTCTGCCCTTTTTTCCCAAAAATATTGGAATATAGTAGGCACTAATGTTTCTAATATGGTCCTAAATGTGCTTAACTCTGGCATGTCTTTATCTGATATCAATAAAACCAATATTGCTCTCGTGCCAAAAACCATTAATCCCCAAAGAATGACTGAATTCAGACCAATTAGTCTATGTAATGTGGTTTATAAGCTTGTTTCTAAAACTCTAGCTAATCGTCTCAAAGCTATCCTTCTCTATATTATTTCAAAAAATCAAAGTGCATTCACAGTTGGCAGGCTTATTACAGATAATGTTTTGGTGGCTTATGAAATTATGCACTACCTGAAGCACAAGAAATGTGGGCAAGATAGCTTCATGGTTGCAAAGCTAGACATGAGTAAAGCTTTTGACAGAGTAGAATAGAGCTTTATTGAAAAAGTTATGAGGAAGATAGGCTTCAATGAGAATTGGATCAATCTAGTGATGAATTGCATATCCTCGGTGTCTTACTCTGTCATTATTAATGGCACAATGTATGGGAGCATTTTGCCTACTAGGGGGCTACGACAAGGCGACCCACTGTTCCCGTATTTATTCCTTCTGTGTGCGGAAGGTTTCTCGGCCCTTATTCATGATGCAGCAAGGAACAATCAGCTGAATGGCATCTCCATTTGTAGGGGGGCTCCAAGAATCACTCACCTTTTCTTCGCTGATGACAACCTCCTCTTTTGTAGGGCCAATGGTACAGAGTGTAGTAAGCTAAAAGAAATTCTTAGTATATATGAGTTAGCTTTGGGGCAAAAGATCAACACAAATAAATCTTCTATCTTTTTCAGCCCAAATACTTCCCCAGAGCTTAAAGATGAGATTATAAACATTCTTGGGTCAATGCAAGACTCAAATCATGAAAAGTACATTGGCCTGCCCTCAATCTTTGGTAGATCCAAGAAGCTTGTCTTTGCGGAGATTAAAGAGAAGGTAAGCAAGAAGCTAGCAAGCTGGAAGGGTAATTTGCTCTCTATGGGTAGGAAGGAAGTTCTTATTAAAGTAGTGGCCCAAGCCATTCCCACTTACACAGTGAGTTGCTTCCAACTTCCAAAAACTCTCTGTGCAGATCTTGAAAAATTGATGAGGAGCTTTTGGTGGGGGCAAAAACACAATGAGACCAAAATGGCCTGGGTTGGTTGGAAAACTATGTGCATGCCTAAGTCGCAAGGGGGAATGGGTTTTAGAAATTTGTAGGCTTTCAATCTTGCCTTGCTTGCAAAACAAGCTTGGAGAATCCTCACAAACCCGAGTTCCTTGGCAGCCCGTATTCTTAAGGCATATTATTTTCCCTTTTGTGATATTCTCCATGCAAGTCTAGGCAGCAGCCCATCTTACACCTGGCAGAGTATCTTTAACAGCCCAGAGGTTTTGCGTAGTGGTACACGATGGAGAGTTGGAAATGGACATCTAATCCACATTTGGGATGACAAATGGATCCCAAGCCCCTCAACCTACAAAGTCATCTCTCCTCCTCGCCCTTATGAGGACTACCCCATGGTCTCATCTCTTATTGATCTAATGACTAGATGGTGGAAGTTAGAGACTGTCCGTGCCCTCTTCCTCCCTTTTGAGGCTGATATCATTTTAAAAATCTCCCTAAGTTACAATCTTCCTGATGACAAGCTCATTTGGATAGGGAATAAGAGGGGTGAGTTTATAGTTAAAAGTGCCTATTTTGTTGCAAGCAAACTCCTTGACTCAAGGGATGAAAGGGAATGTTCCTCTGGTGATTCAAAATGCTCGGATTTGGAGGAAAATCTAGTCTCTAAAGCTTCCGGAAAAAATCAAGATTTTCTCTTGGCGTGCTTGTGTAAATGGCCTTCCCATACTCACAAAAATGGCTGCTAAAGGTATTCAAACTTGCTGTGTTTGTCCAATCTATGATGAGGCGCCTGAATGCCTTCTTCATGCGTTAATCTCTTATGATTTTGTTCTTTTGGTGTGGTCCCTTTGGAATGACTAGCCCATTGATTTGTTGCTAAAAGCAACAGATTTTAATGATTTAGTGCTCCATCTTTGCTCTTCTCCGTCTGCTTTGTGCCTGGAATTTTTCTTTGCAATTGCTTGGTCGATTTGGTGCAATAGGAACAAGCTCATCCACGATGAGAACAGTATGCTGCCATTGCAAGTTTTGGAGATAGCTAAGAGCATGGTTGAGGATTTCAAGGAGGCCTCCTCGTGGGACTTTCCCTCTCCTCCGTCGCCATAATGTGTCTGGGTTGCTCCCCCGCCGGGCTATCTCAAGGTAAATGTGGATGGTGCCTCTTCCATTGATGGCAGTGGTGTCTATGTTGTAGGAGTTGTCATTCGAGACGAGTTGGGTGTGATTGTTGCTGCTCTCTGTAAGGCTCTGCCCATGCATTACCCAGCGGAGTAGACATAATTTTTGGCTTTGGAGCACAGTGTTCTCTTAGCTTAGGAATTGAACCTTTCGAAGGTGATCTTCGAATCTGATGCCTCTTGGTCATTGCAGCAGTTTCTCAAGTCAGCAATGGTGGCATAATGGGACATCTTGTGCAAAGCATTCAGTCCATGGCGTCTATTTTCGTTTGCTGTAAGTTTTGTCTCGTGAAAAGGGATTACAACAGGGCTGCTCATGAGCTAGCCCAATTTGCTAAGGTTAATCAAGCTTCCAATCTCTGGAAGGGTGTTATCCCACCCTGTTTAGTTCACTTATGTCAATCTGGCCTAAGTTGTTTATGTTAGCTTTTGGCCATTGTTTTACTCCTTTTCTTGTTTAATGAAATACAAGTTTCTCTTCAAAAAAAAAAAAAAACATTAATGAATCCTTATATCATTTTGGGGATGGAATGGGTAGATGGCTCTGCAACAAATTGATATTTACACAAGAATGGGAGAGTTGTCTGCCTTAAGGTCAAAATCAAGGCTCCTTAGTGGGATGCCCAATACTCAGAGTAGGTAGTAGCTAGTGGGTAGTGCAACAGGGAGTTGAGTGTCCACAGCAGACAAGAGAGTGAGTATGAATGAGGGCAAAGAAGTAAAAAAAATACTCATCCTAGTTTGAGTATAAAAGGACGAGCAGTACCCATGAATAAGCAGCACAAAAACTGAGGTGAACTTAAAGAGGAAATTGATAGAGAAATGAGAGAGGAAAAAAAAGTAGAGAGTGGCATCCTTCCCTTCCTCATAAAAGGCCATACCTTCTGTAGGCCATTCAATCATTAGAATGACTATCTTGACTGATGTTCCAAACTCCACAATTTTGTTGTCCTCTGTTGGTAGTAAGGTTTTATGAGTTGGGGCTGAGACCTCCTTAGTCCGTTTTCAGTAGCATGCATTCTTTTTACTTGTATCTGTTTATATGTGCTAGTATATTTATTTTGCCTTTTTGAACATATAGACTGACAATATTTGAGCTCACAATTATTGTGTTTCCCTATATATTGTTGTTTTGTGTCTTGGAGTGTGTTGTTTGTGCACAGACTAGTTCACAAGACCCATCCTGCAAAAAGAACCAGGCCCAACTCCCTTAAACTTGAAAAGTCTCTTAGCCCAAATTTGCAAACAGCACAAAAAAACACCTACACTTAGCAATAACAACTTGCCAACTTTAATTTGTTGTGAAATTATTATAAAAACGTCATGGACTTAACATTATTAACAACTTTTAGGTGTTAATTATCCATATTATTTGATATTAACTCTTAATAGTGAACACCTCACAAAATGTACAACATCGTAGCAAAAGATAAGTGTAACTAAAAATACCAAGATTAAATTCAAATTGAGTAATTCTCGTACCATATAAATAGTCACAACTTTTGCCACAACTATCATACATGGCAAACTATAAATAGCTACTTACCTCTTTTACATGGACCCACTATTTTTTCTCCACCACTCATAATCTACCACGTAAACGATTGTAGCAAAAATTGTAATCTTTTATGTGGTCCTAGTATTTTTATTCTAACAACTTTTAGATGTGAATTATCCATTATACGACTTTGATATTAACTCTTATTAGTGGACACCTCACAAAATATACAAGATCACAGCAAAAGATACAAGCAGTTGCTTTTCTTGGAGGGAAGCCAACCTCTACAAGCAGTTGCATTTCTTGGAGGGAAGCCAACCTTTAAAAGTGAAATTTCAAAAAGTATTTTCTAGAAAACCATCTTATTTTCTTATATTTGGTATTAACCTTAAAAATGAACTAAAAACTTGTGTGTGTGTGTGTGTTTGGTATACACAAAAAATCACTAACATTTCTTGTACAATTCAAAACATGTATTTTTTTTTTTTATGAACCCAAAATATGTATAACATGTATGTAGTGTAAACCAACTACATAATCAATATAAAATAGAATATAGCCAAGAATCTTGTAGTTCAATTGATCGTCATCTCCTAGTGTTTCTAATAGAAATATCTTTAATTCAAACCCCTTCCTTCCTATTGTAACTCTCGAATTATCATATATATATATATATATATATATATATATATATATAATAGTAGTATAGCACAAACATTACAAAAAATTAGGAAAAGTTTGTATAATTTATTATTATTATATGTGTAGTAGCCAAAGGTAATCCAGGTATGCCAAAAAAAAAGTTGGTGTCCTCCATCTAATGTAGCACCATGAGGTTGAAATAGTTTTTTTTACGCAATAACCATGTGAGATGGCATTTCTCAAAAAAAAAAAAAAAAAAATATGTGAGATGGCACTTCCTCGATAATTGTAGAAACCATCTAGACAGCTTGATAGCCTGGTTGAGCGATTTGCTGAATCTGTTACTAAATAAGGCATTGAGGAGTTTTGCTATAATGGAACACAATGATAGTTGATTTGGAAACTTTATTAGAAAGTAGACACCATCTATACAGAGAGAGAGAGAGAGAGAGAGAGAGAGAGATCTCCCTAAAAAATTTCATCGAAACAAACAGAAAATAAAGTTTTATTTTCTCACCGAAACAAACAGATTTGATCAACATCTACATTTTTTCAGCCTGGTTTATAGCTTTCTAAGATAAACATAATGATATTCCAATTGAAAGTAAAATCATCTTTATCTTCTTCTTTTTTTTCTTTTTTTTTTTTGAGAAGGAAAAATCATCTTTATCTAGTATAACAGGATAAGATTTTTACTAACAATTTATCCTACCCATATTTATTTATACATGAAAATGCAACAAGTCATCGTACGTAAAATAGAGAACATAACATCCGATTGTTCTGATTCATACACCACACAGGGTCCAAATCACTAGTTCATACTTCATAAAATTCCACAAACAGATACGTATTGTAGGCCTTCCCTAATTCATATCTCTAATCTCTTCAATGTACATTACCTTTCAGTGGCTGTCCACCACGCACTCTGGATACTAAATAAAATTATATTAGTTCTGAGTCTTCTGACATGAAAACGCTAACTTACAAGTAAAAATTAGAGTCTGCATTTTCACAAATACCAATCCTATTCAGTTGTTTGTCTCATTCTCCTGCTTACTGTTAGCAGAAATTCTGGGCTTGTAATATTGCCAAAACCACCACATGACTAAAAAAACTGTGGTAATGCTGTTTCCATGATGATCAGATCATCCAGCTGCCACGGCATCAGCCCTGGGACTTGCATCTAAGAGTTGATGCAGCTTGGCACCAGAGTTTGAGTTCTTATCATACATGTCACCCTTTTCCTCAATGTTTTTAGCAATGGAACCCGAATTATTAACTCTCGACAGAAGGTTTTCTGTACTAACAGGTAGGGTTCTCTTGCCATCAATGCTGTTCATGATAATCTCTTCTCTCTGTCCTAGTTGTGCTTTTTTCAGTTTCTCCTGTATATGAAAACCAACACGTAAGTAGGAGCAAGAGTAACAGGCTCAAAAGAAGTTGAAAACTAATTGATTTCAGATGCAACAAGGAATTTAGTGATGGCATATGGATTTACCATTAATGTAGCATTCTCTAGCCTTAGTTTCTCTGAGTTATCAGTCAATTGTTCTATTTCAGACTTTATTGCGTCATTCTCAGCAGTCAATGATTCAACTTTATGTGCAAGTTCTTCAGTTTCAGCCTGTATGGAGGGTTGCAAAGCATTAGCCCGACCTTGATTAATGCAAAACAATTGTTCAGACCAACAACACAAGAGTAACCAGGCTTTCTAAGTACTAAAAACACAGATTTCTATACCTGCTTCCTCAGCCTGGACCTCCTAGCAGATTCTCGATTAGACTGTTTCCTCCTCTCTCGTTTCAGCTCCCTTTCATTCTGATCAATATAAAACAAACCATCATCTACCAGCAAAGGCTTTAGACAATGAATTCATAGACTTTGAACAGTACAATTATTCAAACTTTTGACAAAATGAAGCATATCCTAGATTAATCTGGGAGGGGAAGGAATCTGAAGAACTAAAGAGCATAATTTGCAGACTATACCTGTGGCCACCCTTCAGAAGGCAGTGCTGTACAAGATTGAGGGACACTAGGAGTTGTTTTGGCGTTTGTGTTAGGAGTGTTCCTGAACTCCAATGTTGTGGTCATGCCAGGAGAAACAATATTTCCAACCAGATTTACAGCAACGCTAGCAGGTGGGACAGTTGCACCCAAGACCTTATTTGTAGCTGTACTGACCTCCTTGGAAGTAACTGGACTGGCCTGTGTCTCTATCTTGCCTCCTTGAATAAACAGAAAAATCAAAACATGAATTCAACTCAATAGCTGAGCTTCTTCTTTACCATGGACAATTTGTCTACAAGCAATCGTTTTCATTACAATGGATCACTACCTGTATCATTTCTCTATTTCATTGATATTTTCATAAAATAGTATTAAATGGAAGGGTAAAACTTAGATACAATTTCTTATGTGCATTACACTAACTTCAACAATTAAATACAAACACATATCTAAATTCAATTTAATTGTCCTCAGAAAAGACAAAACTTTTGTATTTCATTAGTCAATGCAACCATATCTTTGAATTTAAATGGAGAACCTAATAAATCACACCTAAAGAACTGTACCTAAGTTTTCCCCTAAGTGGAAATATCTTTTTCAAATAGTATTAAAACTACCAATTATTCTATGTTTGAAGCAAGAACAATTTAGGTATCCACCATTCAGACAGACCAATCAGATATGAAACAAACTAGAACCTAAACGCAACATGAAAGCTTTTGACATTGTAAAGAGGAATTTCTCAAAATGATATTTATCATCATTCCAAATCATTCTGGCATGAAAACCCCATACAGGAGTGGTCAGGCCTAATCTTTTGAACATTGAAAAATGATTACATGATAATCCCATTAACAAGAAGGAAACAGACAGGTCAGCTAATACTAAATGCAGAACTAACTGATACATCTTTAATTGGTTCTCTTGACAATATTTTCCCTAAAATCACCACCAACATTCAGTGCTCTTCCCAATCAAGTTCATAAGCACCCCATGTGATTACCATCCACCATTTAGAGAGGACAATCAGATATGAAAGAAACTAGGGCCCAAATACAATATGAAACCATAAGAAAATGCAAAGAGGAATTTCTCAAAATGATTACTTGTCATCATTCCAGACTATTCTTGCGTTAGAACCCCATAAATGAGTGGTCAGGCCTAATCTTTTGAACATTGAAAGGGATTACATGATATTCCCATTCACCATAAGGAAAGAGACTGGTTAGCTAATACTAATAGCAAGATTGTACACCATAAATGGAGAACTAATTCACACCTCTGTAATTGGTTCCCTTGATAATATTTCCTAAAATCACCACCAACATTCATTGCTCTTCCCCAATTAAGTTAATCAGCTCCCCAACTCTCAGTCCCTCCCTAGCCCTGTCACTGCCAACTTCTTCTACTTGCAATAATCAAAACCAACATGTCATTGCATGCTTAGTTGCTTACTACTAGGTATCATTAAGAGAAGCAAGTTCTCAACACAACCGAGAAGGCACAATGCAATTCCAATGCCATATAAGAGGCCAATCCAGTGATCCCATTAATTGATACACTAGCTAACAATGGCCTTGTAGCTTAATGGTACTCCATCCTAGGGATACGGTCTAGTGGGTGCTGGATTTTTGGGAATAAGAGATTCTTCTAATGCTTAAAAAGGAAAGGGGGAACGTGACTTTGAAAAAAAAAAAAAAAAAAAAAGATACATTGGGCCATGCCATGTATATGGTGAGGTGATCCTACACTATTGAATACCGGGCCAACTCTATTGTTCATCAAGATTTAATACTTGGTGAAGAACAGAGTCATACCAGTGGTTGGTGTTTCCTCACGGCTTCTTTTCCTTCTGGTTTGATTTGCCTGAACATAAGACGGGGGAAGATTTCAATTAAATTTGCAATTTTGTGCATAATATGCATGTATATGTAAGCATCAAATCAACAGAAACAAAGTGCAAAGGTGTAGCAAGAAAATTTCTTATAAGCCAAGCATGTAGTCCTCACCTTAGCAGTATTCCCGTCACTTCCATCACTGGAACCTTCAGTCTCCACACTGTTCATTTGGCCAAAGCTAAGTTAGCCTATCCACAAGAGGTCTACTAGGAAGAATTCATGCAAGAGCACATTTACACGGGAGTACAAAAGAACATAAGAAGTTAGCAAATTGGATAGACAAGCAAAAGGTTCAACAAACCTCTGTGACAGCCTATGTTCAGCCCCACCCTCAAGGCTCTCAGCAGCCCCATTGCCTATTGACATTGCTAGCCCATCAAACTCTTTCAACTTCTTCATTAAACCCCGATCTGTATTTCCTGATTTTGTGGGTGTTTCAATGCTCATAGGAGTTACAGCCTGCTTCATTGCACCATAATTGAACCCAAAATTAATTAAGGGGCACCTAACACAGACAATTTTTTTTTTTGTCTTTCCTAACTGATATATTTCTAACTCTGCATTGCTTTTTTTTTTGGTTTTTATAGCTAAAGGATTCTGTATTGCTTCATTAAAGGTGAAAGCAATAGAATTGCAAAAATTCAACAAAAAATCATAGCTGCAATGCTTCACTTACAGCAGGCGACAATGGAACCCCTTGACCATGTGAATGTGACCCCTAGTTTACAAAAAACAATCCATAAGTACATAAAAAAAGTTTTTATCACATCTGTGTAATAATTTTAGTTTCTATTGGGCAGTAAGAAAGAGGAAGGGGCATTTGGAACTATTTGATTGAGAGCTACAACAACCATAAAGAAATGGAAACAGTGCTCAATTGAAGTCACCTAGACAGGGCAGTCAGCACTAACACCAAATATAATGAATTATTTTGATTATACTAACTACAAAGATAACCCGGAGTAGATAACTACTCAGCTAGGTCATATTTTCAAATAAATGTTTAATGTAGGAAGCCACCAAAGACAGCCATGACAGTTTCCAAAACTCAAGTCTTGGACACTGAAAAAATAACCAGTTATCCTCCATGGTGCAAATATAAAGAGACTCCATTATAATTATTATATAATAGAATCAAAGCAAAAAAACAAAATTAAGAACACAGACTTACAAGAGTAACTGCAGGATGTGCATAAACCCCTCCATGTGGGTAGATTGCCGCATAAGGCGCACCATAAGGTGGCATCATAGGCTGTAAGAATTAATAAATTAAAAAACCATCCTAGAATGATGTTTATAAATTTTTTCCTCAACGCACACAACTGCTAGAATATTTATTGCAAATCATATAGAAACTTCTGCTGCCTTGGTACTGGTCTATACCTGTGGTGTACCCCACATATATGGGTGAGGAGCATGACCTGAAGCCATGGTGGAGTTGTAATATGGTGGAATAGCGACTCTGGGACCATAATATGCCTGAATATAGAATGGATTAGTTTTAAGTACAATCAACATTTCTTTAAAGAAATTATAAAGCGAACCTTCTATTTAATAAACATGCTATAACAATTTTTCTGCAATACAGGAGATTGAGTGCAGGCATAAAGTAGATAACCTGCATGGCTGCCCAATCAGGATAGACATGAATATTAGTCTGACTGGTCTGATTAGTCTGATCCTGTCAAGTACAAAGGATTGACGATTACTCATGCGCAAACTTTCAAAAGATATATTCATAGAATACAAAGATTAGATGTATCTACATATGCACCTAGCCTGATTTTCTTTCCTCTATCAAGAAGATTGAGACAAATTTTAAAAAATAGCTGTAAACAGTGGTTCAGCATCTCAAACATTCCAGTTTCGACTACATAAACGTTGTCACTTCTCAGCTTACCAGTCTTGCAGGTGAAGATTGTTTTTCAGACTTAGTAGGCTTCCCCTCTTCGTTGTTTCCCATATACAAAGACTTAATAAATCTTGAACAGACCTATGTAACAAAATCCTTCACGTTTCTCTGATAACTGAATCAGCTGCACTAATGGAAAACAAGTCATTCTGTGATTCAGACGAAAAATTTCCAAAGCACCCAATGTAGAATCTAAACAACATTAGGCTCATAATATTATATACATCACATATTTTAATCTAAAATATTCCTACTAAACTTTGATTGATACAACAGAATTTTGTCTCATTAAAATAATAATATTTCCATTGAAAATTAGAAGAACCGCAATAAACTAATGCAACAGAATGATGACCTTATGCTACTCCTCTCAATTGAGAGTAAAAATAACTAACCAGAAGCAACATCATGACTTAAGAGGATACTACCGCGTTTGACATAGTAATAAACTGATTACTTAAGAGGCTACAACACTGTATTAGTTAGCCAAAGCAAGGGTCATGTGAAATGATACCAGATCTGAAATTTGACCATTGCAAGAGAGATGGCCTCTACATGACTTCAAATTTTAGCATAAATTTCAGTAAATCAATTTTTTTTCCTGAACTTTCTTCATACCAACATGCTGTTTGAGGCATAAATTGAATAGAATTGGTCTCATCAGCATATTACACTCTACTTTTCACCTACAGTTTAAGAAAGCATGCTATTATTTGGAAGTCATTCACAAGCCAAAGCATTTTAAATTGAAACCCACTTTCCAAAAGAATTATGATAAACTCAGATTGACATTTTTTTTTTTTTTTTTTAAATTCTAAATAACAACACCACCCAAAGTTTCGAAAAGTCAGTCAATACCACTACAGGAAACTGGGACATATATAAGAAATCTCTGCTATATAGTGAACCCCTGCAGCAGATGGTGAACCCAATTTGAAATTTGCATATGTTGCCAAATTACAGATGGAAAATTTATAGCTTTAGATGTGACTTTTCATCAATCAAAACACCTAGTTGCATGAATTACACATCATCTTTAATTGTAATTGAACAAAAAATGGTTATGCCCACAACCACACATTAAGTTCACCAACAACTAGAAATCTCAATGATCATCATTTACCACCACCACCCCACCCCCCACAAAAAAAAAAAAAAAAATCAAATGCCAATAAAACGAAAAAAAAAATGTTCATGGAGGAGGGCCATTTTCGTCTTTTACACCACCGTACCCGATTTCGAGAAAGAGATGGATGCAAGCAGTGGAATATAGTCAAATTCATCCAAGAGGATAATCAGGAAGGCTAAATGACCAAAATACCCTCATAAGCAAATTTGAAAACAAAAAATGTGAGAAATAGTTACGAAACTTCATTAATTCATTTCAATTTCAATTTCAAATTTAGGAAAAAAAAAAAAAAAAAAAAAACTTAAATTTTCTACGTAATACTTCAACAGGCTTTTGAGTTTTGATCGTAAAAAACATCGTCTTCTATTTCACAGTTTTTTCTTTCTTTTTTTAAAATTTTTTTTTTTCAATTTATATTTTCTCTCTCCACAACAGAGATTGCATGAGAAGAAAAAATATGCATTCGAAGGAAATTCAAAACTGAAACCATTCAACTTCAAGCAAGCAAATTATCACACATGAAATACGGAAATCCAAAGTTTTCAGTAGGGAAAAAAACAAATAGACGAGGAATAGAGATCCATACAAGTTTCTAACTCTAACCGCTGTTTGGTCACTGAGAAAATGGACTACGAGAAAACATATAAGGAAAAATTCGAGTTTCTACGAAAATCTCAACGCAACTAAAAAATAGATAATTCAATATTTCCAAGTCGCCAGGGGTTCCTTTTTTTCTCTCACACACACACTGTAAAAACCACAAAAAAAGTTGGCTTTTTAAAAGTTTTCTAGTCCATTTTCTCAGCAACCAAACAAATCCTAAATTTAAAGAATTGATAATTAAACAAACCTTACAGGCTTACACTCTCAAATCTCAAATCTCAAATCTCCGGCACGACACCCACCTCCGAAAACCAAGTAATTCTGAATGGCAAAGACGTGAATATAAGAAAAGGTATTGTGTAAAGAATTGAATTAGTTTCTCTCACACTCTCTGCATTTTCTCTCTGAAAGGAAAGGAAAGGAAAGAAGAGAAAAGGAGTTTGAGAATTTCTTTCTACAGAGAAAGAAATGGCGTTGAAGAATGAATGAAGAAGAAAGAGGGAGCGCCAAGGCGAGTCCACGTCAGCAAACACGTGTCGTATAAATAGGAGGTGTACACGTAGACCAGACCGTATATTTATTGAGATACGGAGACGTGGACGGGGGAGATGAAAGAGAAATAGGGTTGGTGAGCTGGACAGGTCGAGAATCGCGCTGGCCATTTATATATATATATTCCAACGTCACCTCGTCCGTACACGTGTTGAGATGTGACTCGAACTACGCGTCCTTCTGTGTTGGGGGTCCAACCTATCACACCCGTCATGTGGCTTACGTGGTCTGTTCTTGTTTTTTTTTTTAAATATTTTTTGTGAAATTTAAAATTAATTAGATTGAAAGGGTCCTTTGGAATCCACGGCAGGCCAGTTATTGAGCATCATCAATCCACACGTCGATTAACTAACTACAACAAGACATCCTTGAAATTTTCTCCAAAAAAAAAAACATCCGATTAGGGGTGTGCAAAAAACCGATGAACCAACAAAACTGGCCGAACCGAGTTCAATTTTTCAGTTTGGTTTTGGTTTGAATTGTTTGAAATCGAAATATTTTAGTTTTGGTTTTGATGCTGGATTTTTTCACTCTGAAACCGACCGAACTGACCTATATATATATATATTTATGTAAGTTAAAAACATATCAGAGTAAGTAGCTTAGTGGAAAATCGCGCACACGTCAGCCACTTGTTCACTAGTTTGAGCCTTTGCCTCTCCATTTTGAGTTTTTTTTTTTTTTTTTTTAAACCCTAGCATTTTATATACAACTTATAACTTTAGCCGCTCCTCATAACTTATAACCCTAGATGCCCCTCACCCAATTTTCTCTCCCTTTCACAAACACACGCCCCTCAATTCCTCACCCAATTTTCTCTCCCTCTCACAAACACATACCCTGCATCTTTTTCTTTTTTTTGATATCCACATACATCATATTTTTCTGATTTCTTCCAATACCGATTCGGTCTCTTCGTTTCTTGCTCTGGTATGTCTTCTTCTTAATTTTGTTTCTCTCATCCCAAATCACCTATGCTTGTACTGGGATTCCATGGGTTTTGTGTCATTCTGTAATGTTTGTTTTAAAGAAACTTTGTAGCTGCTAATCTTAGTTTGTGTTTTATGGTTTTTAATGTGTTGCTCTGTATTTTGTGTTGAAGGTCTATGTTTTTATTGTGTTGCTCTGTATTTTGTGTTGAAAAAAGGGTCTGTGTTTTTACTGTGTTTTGTCTTTCAAAAATATCTTCGTTTGATGCAAAAAAAATATTTCTTTCTCAAAAACCCTCTCTTTGGAAAACTGAAAATCGACTGAAACCGACTGAAATTGAAACACATCGAAACTGATTGATTTCCAGCCATTTCGGTCGCTTTCGGTTGAGAATTTCACAAACCGAAATATTCGGTTTCGGTTGGCCATACCCATAAAAACCGACCGAAACCGAACTAAGCACACCCCTAACACCAATGATGTTTTTTCGCTTCAACCAACTAAACCTAAAATTCACTTACATCCATGTCATGCAAAGTTATATAAAAATTCATGATTACTATAGTAAGAACATTCATATCAATTCATGCAAAAATTCCTTTTTATTTTAGCATAAAAATCTACTTGTTCTATTTTACATGCTCATTTTTCAAAACACCACACATTAGATTATCTATTTTACATTACATTTCATTAAAATATCAATTTTTTTTAATTGTTTCTCTTTCTTCATCCATGAGATAAATAAAGAAAATATAAACAACAAAATACAAAATGAATAGAGCTAGTGTAAATTTATACGAATACTTACACAATTATATACAAACTGATGTAGGTCATTTTTAGACAAAATTGTGTAAATTCTACATCTTTTTCTATCATACGCGGATTGCTCTGAATGCTCTAATCGTGTAAAATTACCTTAACACTATTCATTTTATATTTAGTTTTTTATTCTTTCTTTATGTATCTCGATGATGAATGAAGAGAATAGACGATGGTTGTTTTGTGTAAAAAAAAAAAATTTTAAATCAAGAAAAATTAATTTTGAATAAAAGGTTATATGAATATATAATTTGATGTGGAGTGTAAATGTAAGTTCTTATGCTAAAATAAATAGAAATTTTGGCACAAGCTAATGCGAATACTCTTATCTTCCAGTAATAATCTACTCTTATTAAGAGATATGTACATACACACACACACTCGAGAGAGAGAGAGAGAGAGAGAGAGAGAGAGAGAGAGAGAGAGAGAGAGAGAGAGAGAGAGAGAGAGAGAGAGAGAGAGAGAGAGAGAGAGAGAGAGAGAGGATTTGAAATCTATTTCGTTAAGAGCACTTACATCAACAATTAATGTATAATAGAATAAGAGTACTAGTGTCAGGTGTGTTAAATGCTACATTTTAAGCATTTAACACACCAAATACCAAAAAACCTCCCACATCAAATATTCCAAATGCTACAAATTTTGGTATTGATGAACCGTACAATTCTATTAGTTGAGCTGTTCAAAATAAATTGTAAACTTTTTTCTTTCTTTCTCTCTCCTCTCACACATATCTTTCTCTATCTAGTCTACTTCTTTCTCACTCTCAACTTCTCTTCCTCTCACTATTAGCCTCTCTCACTCTCACCATGTTGTTGATCTCACCGCCTCACCGCATTATCCAAATCTCTCTCTTGCAGTGTTTTTTTTTTTTTTTTTTTTTTTTTTTTTTTTTTTTTTTTTTTTTCGTGTGGGTTGATGGGTGGATTTAGCAGTGGTGGGTGAGTGGGACGATTTTGGGTTGGGTTGCTCTAATTTTGGGTGGGTTCCAATGTGTTTGGGGTGGGTTTTAGTGGTGGGTGGTTGTTTGTTGCTTGTGGGAGGGGTGGTGGTTTTTTTTTTTTTTTTTTTTTTAAGGTAGTATTTTTTAAAGTTATTTTAATGGGTGATGTTGTAAAGTAAGAGATGTGATGTATAGTCTATTGTAAAATAATATGTTAAAATAGATAAAGTAATTTTTTTGATGCGTGAAAATAGAATATTTTAGGCATAGTTGATGTTGATGCTTTAAGGGGTAAATTTTGCACATCTGACTTCAAAAATCACGTACATCAGTTCATATAAATTTGTGTAAATTTGAATTGTTGCTATAGTAACCATTTAAGTATACCTGCTACTATTCACATGCAAATTTATTTCTACTCAAACATGTAGAAAGATAGAGAGAAAGGGGGAGAGAGTAACAAAAAATGGCAAAAATGCACTTTTGGTCCTTACATTTTGGGCCAATTCTCGTTTTAGTCCATAAATTTTTGAAGCACCTATTCTAGTCCCTGAAAATAAAAAACCGTTACCATTTTAGTCCATACCATTATCTCACTAACAGAAAAATCCTGCATGGCATACAGAATGCACAACTGGCAAGTTTCACAATTAAATAAATAAATATCTGATCCTACATGTCATCAGCCCCACATCCATATCAGATCCACATAAAAAAATGTCACATTAGATCCCCATAAATTAAAAAAGCCACGTCATAAAAGAAAATAAAAACACAATTATGAACTTATAATTTAAAATTATTTAATTAATTAAAAAAAAATTCTTCTTTTCATTATTGTTTTGGAAGAACATGTTGGTGATCATGTTTTCATGTTCTTCCTCTTTACAATTCAAGTTCTTTCCCCAAAGATCATGTTTGGTTGCCCAAAAAATTAAAAAAATCATGATTTTGTTTTCTTTACTTGCATTTTCTTAGCAACCAAACATGCAAAAATACATAATTCTCAAAGAGCCCATAAATCTCAAAGAACAAACCCAAAACCCAAAAACACAAACCCAGGAACTCAAAAAATCCAAAAATCTCAAAGAACAAACCCAACCAACCACTAACAGATTAGACCACCAACACCATAACCTCCGTTGACTACCACAACAGATCAGACCCCCGCTAACAACAAAAACAAACCTGGCTGGCCTCATGGAAACTTGTTAGGGTCATGTGTTTTTGCATTGTCAACCATGCCAAATTATGTGTCTTTATTGAGTTTTGATGTGTCTTAAAATTGTAATTGAAGACCAAGTTGAAGACACAAAGTTTGCTCAAGAAAAGCTCAAGAAAAACACATTTTCAGCATGTACTTCGATAACAGCTTGATAGAAGCTCGATAGCTCTTGATAGAAACTAGAAACTTACTGCCTCCTCTACACAAGCTCGATAGCAGCTCGATCTATCGAGCGTTGGGGATCAGCAAAAATGAGCAACTCAAAAAATCTCTAACTTATTCGTTTGAAGCCCAAATTGAGATCCATTTGAACCGGTATTTAAAGGACATTATAAGCCATCTAATAGAATAATTTTTACAAAGAGAAACACTCTGTTTATGCGGCTAGGGTTTTATAACCAAATTTTCTCTATTTTACCAAACTAAAGAGTTTCAAAGTAGATCTGAAGATTCCATTGGCGAAGAAGCTGAAGTCGTATCAACCACCACAGACTTGCTACTGTGAAGAAAACTTTCAAGAGGTTCTTGAAGTTAGTTGGAGGTTCCAATTGTGATTATGGGTGGAGCGTTCATATATTGAAGAGTTCAGAGGTTCTGAAGTAATAGATAGTTTTTACTGTAAGTTAATCTAATGGGATTGTAAGGACAAAGGTTTTGTACTAGATCTGAAACTTCTTTTTATTATAGTGGATTACTTTTTGGGAAGGTTTCCCCCCAGGTTTTTCACTATGAAACTAGTTTGTTTTATTGATTTTTCTAGGTAATCTTATCTTGTCTTATTTACTATTTCGCTATGCATGATATTGACATGATATTGATATTTGTTCATGGTTTTAAAAACCGAACCGGGTATCAAACCATTTTTTTTTCCAATTTTCGGTTCAAACCTAGTTTTTGACCTGTTTTTGGCCAGTTTTCCGGTTGTTGACCGGTTATTGACCGGTTTTAGGACTTTTAACCGGACTGGATTGGCTCCCGGTTCCCGATTGAACCGGTCGTTCGGTCCGGTTTTTAAAATAGTGTATTTGTTTGTTTGAACAAGTGTCGACACCTGGCCTCGAGACGGAGAACCGTCGGGGCCTTCGTTTGACCACCCGCCGTGGCGACGCTCTCACGCACGTGGGGCCCATTGGAGGCCCTTCTCGAATGACAGTTTATGTGTGTGTGCATGTGTAGTGGTGTGTGTGGCGTGGTTCGTGGGGTGCTTCGGGTGCTCTCTCTCGGTAGAGGAAGGTAGGTCTACCTCTGGCGTTATGGCAAGAATCTAAGCCAAATTTTAAGGGATTACCAAAAGTAAGTGGAGTCACCACCAATCATTGGGTTTTTCTAAGGTGTGATTGCTCACCAGTCTTTAGTTGATTTTATTACCAATCCTAGGCTAAGAAAAATGTCATTTTTTCTAATCTAATGTGGATGGCAAAAAATCTTGATTCTTGAGTCCGGAAGTTTGGTTACATGTGGGGAAGGTGTTAGGCACCCCACAACGCCTGTCCAATGAAAGTCCTTTGTTTTGATAAAACCTTAATTTTCAAAAATTGGTAGTAAAAGACATGATTTCGGCATTGGCTTTCGGGGCTTTGCATGCATAAGGGCTTTGAGGTTTGGTTTTTGAATGAGTGTGATCCCAATCTATGGTTTTCTAAGGTATTCGGGTAAAGTACCAGATTTCTACATCGAAAATCCTACAACATGTCACCCTACTTTTGCGGCCGAAATTAGGCATTGCTTCACCTTAGGTGACATAAACTGTGACAATCACACCGAAAGGGGCGAGCAGGTATATATATACATACATCATGCACAATGCAAGCACACAGAGTAGGAAAGTAAATGCCTAAATGCCTACATCCCTAGAGCATGGCCCAAAATATAGGTGCAGGAAAGTAAACTGGGGTCGCCCTACTCCAGAGATTAGGACGAATGGTACATGGCATGATATACATAATACAACCCATTTAAGAGAGAAAATGAGGAGGAAGGAAGAGGCTTTAAAAGAGTACAAAACTAAATGGGAAAAGATAGACCCCTAAACCTACTGAATAAAGCCGCTTGGCTTATATCTACATGCTCGCATCCGCGCCCTTTTTGCTTGCATTTGGGAAACCGTGCCTTAGCTCCATGTGACCTCGCTCAATATGTGTACATGCAAAGGCAAAGACAAGAAACCATTAGACAAGCAATGGAAGGAAAAGAGGCAAAGAGCATATGAAAGAGGCATAAAGTAGATAAGCGTGGTAGACATGGCAAGCAAAGAAACAAGAAAGCAAGCAAACAAACGAAAAGACAAACAAGCAAGAAAACAAACAAAAGGTGGTGTCCACGAGGGATAAATGTAGGTTTGGATCAAATGTCCATAACTTCATTGTGTTGAAGCATGGATGACACACTAGCAAGCAAGACTCATGCATGAACATGTAAGCAAGCATGTAAAGATGCATAGGAAGCCAATAGGTGGCACAAACAAGTATGGCAAGCATATCATCGCACGGAGTGAAAATGGGGAAAGGCATGCATGAAGAAACCGGCATCATGGTGATGCATTCCAAATGGTTACATCCAAACAAGGCCTCATTAGCGTCAGATGTAACCACACAACCATAAACCTGCTAAGGGGATCAAGCATGGCAAAGCCTAAAACTAGAGAGGCTAACATGGAAAACAAAGCAAAAGAAACAAGCAAGCATAGACATGCAAGTAGGGATAATTCAAACCCTTTGATATGGGCCAAGGTGTATGGACAATGACAAAGACTATAGGGTCTAGATCGGGTCTGAATGGATAGGCCAAAACACAAGTAAGAAAGACAAAGCAACAAAAGGGCTACAATAGCACATGGCATGGAGTGCACAAACACATGGAAGATGGCATAAAGCATGTTGATAACATAGATCCAAGCACATAAGCATGTGAAGACATAGATCTAGACATATAGGCATAGAAACATGCATGTAAACATGTAGAAACCTAGCACATAACATGGAAGAACATGAATCCAAGCATATAAGTATGTGAAGACAAGGGTCTAACCATATAACATGGAAATAAACACATAAAGCACATAGATCCAAGTAAGGCATAGCCAACAAAGTCATACAAGTATGTAGCATGTAACTCTAACATCAACCTAGAACAAAAGGGGATCAAAGCATAGGAAAACATGGCATAGGGTATAAAGCATGTAGATCTAAACATATAAGCATGTAAGAATGTAGATCTAAGCATGAAACATGGCAAAAAGCATAAAAAGCATGGAGATTTCGGCTAGAAACACAAATAAAGCAAGTAACATGCTAGGAAAGCAATAAATCATGTTATTAAAGCATAAAAACAAAATAAATACTAAAAAAAATATTTAGAAGGTTAGGAGAGTGGATAGTAGCTAAAAAGCTACATCCACACCCCTAAACCCCAAATCCTAAAGTGTAGAACTAAGGAGAAGAAGATTGGGTATAAGAACAATACCTTGCGTTTTTGGTGAAGAGAAAAATCAAGAGGCTTTGATGTGTTTTTTGTGTTTGGAAGAGAGAAAAAAATGTGTAGAAGACGTTTAGGTAGAGCAGAACCAAGGGAGACCTCTCTTTTTTTGGCCTGAAGGGTGCTTAAGGCCTTTTATAGCCCCGGCACGATTTTCGAGGTGGTAGCCCTTATAGGGCTGCCACTTTGAAACGGTCCTTGATCGGGTTGATCTTGACACACCTGAAAAGATCTTGACTTCCTGTTTTTGAAAAGATATGGAACTTGAAAATCCAACGGTCGAATCAAAAGTTATGGCTCCCGGAAGTTAGTGGTGCATCGATTGGTGCATTATCCCAGTTTTCGTGATATCTCGGCCATTCTAACTCTGATTTCAACCCATGAATAGTTGTTGGAATGAGAATTTGATAATTTTCGCAATGGCATTGGTTTCAACCTGTTCTGATGGCCAGATCAAAATTAGAGTTTTTGGGCCCACCCAAGATCAACTCGAGTCAAACTTAGCCAAAGTGACCAAAAATCTTCGAGAAGCTTAGGTTTGATGAAAAACAATGAAAAGTGTCATTTTGTGTGTATTTTGACCTTGTTTGACCTTCGGTTGACCTAGGGTTGACCAGGGGCATTTTGATCATTTTAGCCGAAAAATGCCCTTTGGGTGCTCTGATGTCTAAACGGGTTGTGCCACGTCATTCTGGATGTTCTCGCGACCCTATGGAGAGAAAATATTATTTTTGGATTTTTCGGGGTTCGGCACACAAATCGAGGGTAGACAAAATACGATATCAATAACACGGATTATTCATAATAGATCTAATTGACAACTTGGGTTTAAAACTTGTTAATTCTATCAACCGGGGTTAAAATTTCCTAACAAAACCCAAAAAAACCCAACAACCACCTTTGCCGATCAAAAAATCAAACCCACTACCACTACCGATCTTAGCGACCCACCCTCACCGACCAAAGATCACCACTACAGTCACCCACTGGGCCAAAAAAATCTTGCTACCATCAGCTAAAAAAAAGAAAAAAAAAAGAAAACCCGAACCTAGAAAGCTTGCAACCCACACAGCCAGATCAAATCCATAAGAAGTTAGCGTCAATGTCAACTTCCATCACCAGCTGTGTTCTTATCGCACCGGCAATTTCCAATTTCATTGCCCAGCGCCACGATGACAACAATCCAGCCTTCAGACTACCAACTACTCACCTGCTCCGATTGATGCTAGACTATCTTCGTCAACCTACGAGCCTGATCCTTGTTAGTGTTGCACTACTGGAAGCCCGTCACCTCATGCACCATCGATCCCTACCGATCTTAACTCTCATCGATCTCAACCTATCTCTTTCTAAACCCATATTAGCCAAAAGATTTGAGAGAAACTCCAAAGAGTTTGAGAGAGAGAGAGAGAGAGTCTGATCGAAGAGAGGGTGGGAAAGAAAGGAAAATGAATGAGGTCCGGTTTTTGTATTTAAATAGATAAATTTAATTTGGGTGATGTTGTGATTATTGCCAAGAAAGTTTAAGAGAAGTTGAGAAATTTACTAAATATTTTTTTCTCAATCTTTAAAATTGAAAAAGTAAATTATTATTATTTTTTGCTTTTAATTTTTTTCAATTTAAATTAAATTTGAGAAATAAAAATTTTAGTTTTTAAATTTTTTAATTAAAATACTAATGTGGCATTATTTAAATGCAAAAGAAATTTTTTTAATATTATTTTAATGGCCATGTCAGCATATAGTGTGTCAATTGTGCATTCCATCTGCCACGTAAGTTTTTATGTTAGTGAGATGACGTAGAGACTAAAATGGTAACATTACTTGATTTTTAGGGAATAAAATAGGTTCTTCAAAAAATTAGGGACCCAAACAAAAATTGACCCAAAATATAGGGACCAAAAGTGCATTTTTCGCATTAAAAATTTGATAAAGAAATAATACTTCAATAAAATATAATGTAAAATAAATAATCTAATATATGTGTTTTTAAAAAGTGATTATGTAAAATATAAAAAAGTTGGTTCTTATATTAAAATAGATAAAAGCTTTTGCACTAGCTAATGCAAATATATAAAATAGAAAAATAGTTTGTTTTGCTGTAATATATATATATATATATATATATATACGCACACACTATAAAATCAAAGTCTTTGGCTCTTTGTTGACCTTTTAAAATTTTGATACATCAGCTTTGCAAGCCTCAGAAATTTACACCTCATTATAATTTATTTTATTTTTTAGTTAGACTACAATTTATAGAGACACGTTAGGATTAGGATTAGGATTTGAAAAAAAAAAAAAAAACCCACATTAGACTTAATGGGAATCAAAATCAATTAAGGTAAACCTGTCCATGGTAGTCATCCATGACTTGACCGCGACCAAAGAACTCTAGTAAGTAAGAAGCCTAAGATTGACAACATGTATGAATAGTATTCGTCCATTAATAATAAGATGTTTTAGTCAGAGTAAAATCCTTCATGGATGACCAGGTGGATAGACGGCCAAATTATACTTGGTAAATCTACAAGAAATTATCTAAAGGTTCCACATAATCAGACCACAATGCATTGCTCCTAAAATGTGGAGGGAACTTCTTAGATTTCGCTCCACGAATCCCATTTTCTCCATTAACCGCCCACATCACCCACGATGGTGGTGGATCCAAACAAGTAGACCAACTTCCAACTCTCAATAAAAGGGGCAAGTCCCATCCACCCAAGGTAAGTTCCAACCATTCATTATTTTCCATCCTTGTGTCCTAAAGAGAAAATTGACTTAACCGTCGGAAGGTCCTTGGCCAGGTTACATCGATCACCTTTTTTTTTTTTTTTCTTCAGGACTCACAACCATCACCATAGTCAGAAGCATTCCAGCCTACTAATTTTCAAGAATCATTAGTTGGCGCTGTCTGTGGGAAAGGGGTAGTAAGGAAAAAAATTTCTAAGTGTTAACTTCTTTGCTCTTTCCAAGGCAAAAAGGCTGCATGATTTGGACTAGGTCAATGGCCACTAGTCCAGGACACCAGGAGAGTGGAAACACCTCTAGTTACCCAAATCATACGCTGCCACCCCCTTTAACCAACCAACAATAGTTACAGTCCATGGCAGCAGCCATGGCAGAACTGACACTACAGAACCAGGAGTTAACTAGAGAAGTTAATAGATAGCGTCATCAGCAACATGGTGGTGAATGAGGCCAAAATTTAGAGAATGAAGGGGCTGATAATAATGCTGAAGGAGACCAATCCGGAGGCACTATCACTTGAAGAGTACCATATTTGGAGAGGGAGAAGGACCAGATGAAAAGAGCTATGGAAGAGATGAAGGATTCCATGAGGAGAGTAAACCATGTGGATGATCTCGTCCATAGGACTGATTCCCTCTTTATTGCGTCCATCATAAGTCATCCCTTGCCTTTCAAGTTCAAGATGCCTACCTTGGACTCATATGATGGGACGCGTGACTCTTGTGATTATATTGCCACGATCAAAACAACCATGCATCTCCAAGGTGTTCTAGACGAAATCATGTGCAAAGCCTTTCCTACCACCTTGAAAGGCCCAATTAGAGTATAGTTTAGTAAGCTACCGCCAAATACCATAACTTCATTTCAAGAGTTAAGTAAGTTGTTCGACAACAACTTTGTTAGAGGACAAAGGCAAAAGTGTTCCTCGTCCAGCTTGTTGAACATAGAATAAGGAGAAAATGAAAGCTTGCGTACTTTTATCAACTGTTTTAATGGAGAAACTCTGTTGGTGGATGAGATGGATGACAAAATCCTCTTGGAAGTTTTCTACAATGGAGTTAGTTCAAACCTACTCATTTACAAGTTATACAAACAAAAGGCTTAGACGATGGCTGAGTTGATACATTCAGCCCAAAGTTTCATGAATACAGAAGACGCAATTACTGCCAAGAAGAAGAAGAAAGGTGAATGACTGGAAAATGGCTATATACACCATCCGGAGCAAGGTCCTTGTCCAAAGAAAGCCAAAATATGGGAGAAAAGGGATCGCGACGGCAAGAAAGCAGGGTCGTCTTCAGGACGATACTCTAACTACACTCTCTTGAATGCTTTGCTTGATTAAGTATTAATGCAGATCAAAGATGATCCATCCTTGAGGTGGCCTGAGAGGATGAAAGGAGACCCTAGTAAGCAGAACAAAAGCAAGTACTATCGTTTTCACCGCGACCATGGACATGATATGGACGAATGCTATGACTTGAAGCAGCAAATTGAAGTTCTTATTAAGTAGGGAAAGTTAAAGAATTTTCTTGGGCGAGACCACAAAGACAAGAGATAGCCAATGAAAGGCAAAGCAGAAGAACCAGCACGTCCACCACTTGGAGAAATAAGGATCATTTTGGAGGTACATCAATAGGAAGCTCATCCAAAGCCAAGAAGACCTACCTACGGGAAGTCCAGAATGTTCAAATATCTGGACGACCACTAAGGATGATCAGATAAGATGAGCCAGCCATTACTTTTACGAACGAATATGCAAGACGACTGCACCATTCTCATGATGATGCGATTGTCATTACTTTGACGATTGCAAATTACACAACTAGAAGGGTGTTAATAGATAATGGGAGTTCAGTATACATCCTTTACTATCCAGCCTTCCAGCAAATGAGGATTAACAAAGAGTTACTTTGTCCAGTAAATGTGCCATTGATCGGGTTTGGTGGAATGAAGGTTTTACCAGTAGTCATCATCTCTCTACCAATCATGGTTGGCTCTTACCCACGATAAATCAATAAGGAAGTGAATTTCCTTATTGTAGATTATTCATTTTCATATAATGCCATTAGTAGACAACCAACTTTGAACAATTGGAGGGCTGAAATGTCCACTTACCATTTGTTTGTTAAGTTCCCAACGGAGTATGGCATTGGAGAAGTATAAGAAGATCAATTAGCAGTTAAAGAATGTTACTTAGCAATGATGGCCATGGACGAGCAGATGCAAACAATGGGCATTGAAGAAAGACGAACAATGGTGGAGCCAATTGAGATATTGCAAGATGTATTATTGGACAAGTCCAACCTAGAGAAGTATACCAGGATTGGAACAAGTATAGGGAAGAAGACGAAGCAAGAACTCGTTGGGTTCCTTAAACAGAGTACAGATGTTTTTGCTTGGACCCATGAAGACATGCTTGGGATTAACCCAAGTGTGATTACTCATCGTCTAAATGTGTCCCCGTCGTACAAGCCTGTTCGTCAGAAAAAGAGAGTGTTCGCCCCAAAATGAGATAATGCTATCAAGGAAGAATTCCATAAGTTAGTCACTGCAGAGTTCATACGCGGAGTTTATTACCTTGATTGGCTAGGTAATGTAGTGACGGTCAAAAAGGCTAATGGCAAATGGAGGATGTGTGTGGACTTCATAGATTTAAACAAGGCCTGCCCAAAAGATAGCTACCTTCTTTCACGCATTGATCAATTGGTGGATTCAATAGCTGGACATCAGTTGCAAAGTTTCATGGACGTTTTCTCAGGGTACAACTAGATTAAGATGGACGAGGCAGACCAAGAGAAAATATCCTTCATCACAAGCCAAGGTTTGTTTTGTTATAAAGTGATGCCGTTTGGTCTAAAAAATGTAGGAGCTACTTACCAGTGGCTAGTTAACCATATGTTTCGTCCACAAATTGGGCGAAACATTGAAGTACATGTGGACAACATATTGGTTAAAAGCAAGAGGGAGATGCAGCATTTGGACGACCTTCAAGAAACCTTTGATATACTTAAGCGATACAAGATGAAGTTGAATCCAAGCAAGTGTGCCTTTGGAGTTGTGTCAGGGACATTCCTTGGTTTTATGGTTTCACAAAGAGGAATTGAAGTGAACCCTGATAAGATCCAAGCAATCATGAGCAGGGAGCCCCCAAAGAATGTCAAAGACATCCAAAGCCTCACTGGACGAGTAGTTGCCCTTAACAGGTTTGTTTCAAAAGCTACTGACAAATGTTTACCATTTTTCAGAGTGTTAAGAAAAACATTTGAATGGACGGATGAGTGCCAACAAACGTTTGAAGACTTGAAGGCTTATCTTGCTTCAACTCCATTGTTAAGCCCGTCTAAACCAGGAGAAGAGTTGTATCTCTACCTAGTAGTATCCCCTCATGCAGTAAGTTCAGCATTGATTAGAGAGGAGTGAAAATTACAGAAACCCATCTACTACACCAGCAAAGCTTTAAGGGGAGCAGAAGGACAATATCCACCCATGGAAAAGCTTGCATTTTCATTAGTGATAGCAGTAAGAAAGCTCAAGCCTTATTTCCAAGCTCATATAATCAACGTCTTAACAGATCATCCGTTGAAGAAAGCTATGAATAAGCTGGAGGTCGCTATACGATTGATCCAGTGGGCAATGGAACTTAGTGAATTTAACGTGCAATATAGGCCAAGAGAATCAATCAAAGCTCAAGTCCTTGCATACTTCATTGCCAAATTTACTCCTGCCAGAAATCAGCGAGACGAAGACCACGGGGCAAAGTGGTGGGTCATCCATATGGATAACTCGTCCACACAGCACGCAGGAGGAGTTGGGATAGTTTTACAATCACCAGAAGTAGCTTATTTAGAGTACGCCGTCCATTTATATTTCCAGACAACCAATAATGAAGTGGAGTATAAAACCTTACTCTAGGGCTTGGAGTTAGCCAAATCACTTAGAGCGGATTCAATCCTCGTCCGGGGAGATTCGCAGTTGGTGATAGGCCAAGTGAATGGGATGTGTGAAGCCAAGGAAGAACGAATGAGGAAATACTTAGACAAAGTTAAGCAGTGCATTGAATGCTTTACAACAGTAAAGTTCCAACAAATACCAAGGGAAGAGAATGCAGAAGCCGACATCGCAGCCAAGACAGAATCTGCAGATGAGATGGTGGGTGATCAAGTTAAAGTCCAGTATATTCTGAGCATAGACATTCTAGAAGTGAATCAGATAGATGGAGTTGCTAACTAAGGTGTTTGACCCCAGACGAGTCTCATTACGTCTTGAAGGACATCCATGAAGGAGCCTGTGGAAACCATTCTGGGGCTAGATCCTTTGTTCACAAGATAGTCTGCACAGGATATTATTGGTCATCTGTGCAAGCAGAAGCCAAAGCTTATGTCAAAGCGTGTGATAAATGTCAACACTACAGCAACATCCCTAGACGACCATCAGAATACCTCATCCAAGAGTGGCCCCTTGGCCCTTTGCCTAATGAGGACTTGACATCCTTGGTCCCTTTCCTATGGGGACAAGACAAATGAAGTTCTTGGCAATATGGATTGACTATTTTACCAAATAGATGGAAGCAAAGCCCTTGGCAAAAATCACTGAGCAAAATGTTAGAAGTTTCATCTAGAAGAACATTATTTGTCGTTTTGAAATCCCTAGGGTACTCGTCTCAAACAATGGACGATAATTTGACAACACACCTTTTAGAGAGTTTTGCGAGCAGTTGGGAATCACAAATCATTACTCCTCATCCTTCCACCCACAGGTCAATGTATAAGCTGAATGGGCAAACCGATCCTTGCTGAAGATCATCAAGACTCGGCTTGATGGGGCAAAAGAGATATGGCCAGATGAATTACCTAGCGTCCTTTGGGCATATAGGATGACAATAAGGACTCCTACTGGAGAGACTCCTTTTAAGCTAGCATATGGAAGTGATGCAGTGATACATGTGGAGATTGGACTAACTAGCTAGAGGGTGGCCCATTATAAGGAGGAGGAAAATGAGAAACAACTCCGTCTAAGCCTCGATCTCATTGAGCAGGTAAGGATGGACATAGAATAGAGGGTGGCGTGTTACAAAAACTTGATGGCAAAGCACCATGATGCATTGGTAAAGCCAATACATTTTAACATTGGAGATCTCGTTCTAAAAAGGGTGTCCCTGGCCCCTAAGGATCTTGCTCATGGAAAGTTGGGACCAAACTAGGAAGGACCATACAAAGTGATTAATTCCAAAAAGCGCAGTTCATACTACTTGGAGGCCTTTGATGGATGAAAGCTAGAGCACTCGTGGAACGTGGAGCATTTAAGGAAGTACTGCCAATGAGGAGGACTCGTTAGGAAGGTCAGCATGGACGAGTTTAAGGATTATTAATGACTGCTAGTAGTCTGTTTATGTTATCTTTCAGTATTTATGTTTTAGAACAGTATTTTATGTTTCTAAGTATTTGAATTCCATAAAAAGCATTGGCTACCAGCATGTGCTATGGACGATGTCATGAACAAAGTCCCTTTGTATATAAAGTAATTTGAATTCTCTAAAAAATGACTAAGTACTAGCATAGACGATGTCCTTGGACTGCTATGTACTAAGTTTTCTGATGTTTATGGACGATGTTATGTACAGTTATTGTATACAAAGTTGCTTGAATACTCTAATTTAAGTGTTGTGAAATTAACATCCATACTAAATTAAAGACATTTAAAATCTCTGGATGTGAAGATATATCGTCATGGGCCATCCTTAGACGATGAAAAAGGCAAATTGCCATAAAACCTAAGGCAATAATGATAAATGCAAAAGGAAGGAACAATCCTCCCAGTACAACTGTCCAAAAAAAAAAAAATTAAGGATGAAGAAAAGCATGCATGCGACACTTTTTATGGGCAACACGTCTAACTTGCCAAATAATCCAAGCTATGGATAAAAAGAATAACCAAAGAAAGTTCCAAGAATAAGTCTAAGGACGAGGAAAATATACATATATTCCAAAAATGAAGTCCTAAACATGGACAAGAAACACTTGGAATTAAATTTGGCAATAACAATATGGATAAAAGTGCATTCATAAATAAAAATGGTAGACGACTATCGTCCAAAAACTCAAGAAAGTTAAGTCTAAGAAGGCAATTGTATGAGTGCCTCGTCCTTAAGCATGGACGAGAAAATGTACTTGTATAAATTTAAATGGTCCAAAACAATGGACCCCCCCCCCCCCCCTCCCAAAAAAAAAAAAAAAGAGAAAAAAGAAGAAAAAGAAGAAAGAGCATATGAAGTTGGAAACAAACTTTCACTTGGATAAACCACTGGGGGCAGTGCTCCCAAACTTTGAATCGTCCTTCGCTGGCTAAGGGGTAGAGGCATCGCCTTCAATATTTACGTCCTCAAAGCTCGTCTAGAGTAGAGAACTCTTGGCACTAGTACAGAGCTTGATTGGGCTGAAGTTCACCCCAGGGAAATGCTCAGTGGCGTCTAAACAAAAATCTTTGAAACCAGCAGTGTAGTTTCTATCAAGAAGGTTGGTGAACTCACTGGACGCCTTTAACTCCTTGATGGCTGTTTCTTTAGTCTCACCAAGAAGGGTATAGAGCTCGTCGCTTCTCTTTTGAAGATGGTCAAGATGAGTATCCTTCTTGACGGCATCTGCCTTCAACTTCCCGACGAGGTTCTTCAACTCCTTAATCTCATCCTCCAGCTTAGCCCTCTACCTAGCTTGACGGCTAGATTCTTTCTCATACTACGAATCTTTAACTCAAGATTAACCATTGTCTGATCTAGCTCATATGCTTGCCTGGACGTCGCCATGAATTTGGACATGACCTACATCAGGAATTTGGACATTTTTTATAAATTAAAAAAAAAAATAGTAAACTACAAGTATTAAAGAGATTAAGGACGAGTTTGTGGTACCTTGAAAAGGTCGTGTACTATAGACTACTCAAATTCTTTTACGGACATGTCATAAAATATGGCAACATCCTTGTTAGAAACTACCTGCTAAAACCTCTCCCAGGCAAGGCCTTCACACCTTAAGAGGGTTTTTGGGCCAGTGTCAGGAGGACCAGTAGGAGGTTTAGACGTGGTGACTTCAGAATGTTTAGGTGGGTCCACATCAAGGATTTGCACTGTGGACGATTGCTTGGCAGCAGAAGGGATACGAGGGCCAGTCTCTATGACCACAGATTTGGACGAGCCATGTTTAAGCTTTTTATAGCCTCGATGACTAGGAAGACTCCCCAAATCTATAGTTGAGGAGAGAGTTTTTCTCTTCTCAGAGGCAACTGGACGAGACTGGGCTTGGACGTTCTTTTCTTCTTGGACGACCTCTTCATTCACCAAACATTTACCTTCTTCATAGTTGCCATTTCTATACCAAAAAAAAAAAAAAAAAAAAGATCCTGGATGAGGCTACAATTCAAGACGCAAGGAAGTGGATAAATTACGTCTATGAGTGGTTTGTTCGTAGGCAAGTTCTTCCTCGGTTGGCTCAGGGCCAAGTCCCTAAACCACTAAATGACGAAGGGTGACTAAAGAATGAAAGGTCCTATAAGCGAAGGAACAAGCTTGCTGGATACGATCAAGGTAGAACTTACTTAAAGAGGGTCGTCTTACAGCCGCAAAGAAAACAAAAAGAGTTAGATCAATATAACAAGGAAAGTAAGACGAGCAATGAAAAGTAACATACCCTCTGGACGAATATACCCATCTCACCAGTGTAGGGAGGAAATGGGTCCCTGACTACCTTAAAAAGGTTCCTAGCCAATAACCCTAAGACGAAGAAAAACTCCATCTTCCACCTTCTATCAGGCATGGGGAGGGACTTGACCAACCTATAGCTAAAGCCCCTAGCAGAAAACTGGTAAAAGCCAAGAGATTGACTAATTTCGGAGAGCTTGTAATAATATAGGAACTCGTCCACTGTGAGAGGATGGTTCCCATAAAAAATTTCCCTCCATAACACTTACATGGATATAATGAGCCTTCATGCCTTAGGGTTAAGTTGGTTTACACCTATACATAATCTATGGAGAATTTCCTTACCAAAGGCATTTAAAGGTAACCTAAGACCACCCAACAAATAAGCCTCATATATACCTACCTAGAATTGGGAGCACAACACCACTCCCCAGGTCCAGCTAGACGAGGGTTGAGATTGTCTGGAATTTGATACTAACCCTTTAGAGAAGCAAGTATCTTCTCGTTCATCCTAGAAGGGATACCTACTATGCAGCAATACAAGATTTCCTCATTTAGGGAGGGGACAGACGAGGGAGCACTGGTGGATGGACCAGCAGACAACCTAGACATGGCCCTCGTCCTCAACTCTTCTTGGAGTACTTCTAAAGGAATTCCAGTGACTCCAGACGAGTATTGCTTGTTTGTGGTATTTCCCCCACTACTACTCTTACTACTATCACTATCATTTCCACTATCACTAGAGTTACTCTCGTCATGATACTCATCTGTTTCCCTTTCGTCCCTATCACTAGAAGAAGAAACTACTATCTCAGACATTTGAAAAGAAGTCTAAAGAAAAATCTACAGACGAAGAGAAGAGGAAACTTAGCTCTAAACGAGGAAGACTAAGGACGGAAGGAAACTCCTAGACAAAGTCCTAGACGATTGAGGTCAGAGAAGAAAATATGAGAAATGTGAAGGGGTAAGAGTGGTATTGCACTATTTACAGCCAACAAGGTGGGACACTGAAGCAACGCAAACCAACCAGAGTATGCCATGTGGCATTTTTCTCAAAGAACGAAACGACACGACAAGCAAACTCCCAAGATCATGCCACGTGTCAACATCTGGAACGTTCAGATTCAAGTCATCCTAATGTGCCACTTGGAAAGCTCCTCTACCAATAAAATACCGCCACGTGTCATGCCAACAGTAGCATGGACGACACAAGAATGAGGGTGCAACTGATGGGAATCAAAATCAATTAAGGTTAACCCATCCATGGTAGTCGTCCATGACTTGACCGCGTCCAAAGAACTCCAGTAAGTAAGAAGCCTAAGAATGACAGCATGTATGAATAGTATCTGTCCATTAATAATAAGATGTTTCAGTCAGTAAAATCCTCCATGGACGACCAAGTGGATAGACAACCAAATTATACTTGGTAAATCCTACAAAAAATTATCTAAAGGTTCCACATAATCAGACCACGATGCATTGCTCCTAAAATGTGGAGGGAACTCCTCAGATTCCGCTCCATGAGTCTCATTTTCTCCATTAACCGTCCACATCACTCATGATGGTGGTGGATCCAAACAAGTAGACTAGCTTTCAACTCTCTATAAAAGGGGCAAGTCCCATCCACCCAAAGTAAGTTCAACCATTCATTATTTTCCATCCTTATGTCCTAGAGAGAAAATTGACTTAACCGTTAGAGGGTCCTTGGCCGGGTCACACCGGTCACCTTTGATGTTTCTTTCTTTCTTTTCATGACTTACAGCCATCACCATAGTCAGAAGCATTCCAGTCTACTAATTTTCAAGAATCATCAAGACTCACATTAGGATTCAAAAACAAAGGATAGAAAAAACGTTAAAAAAGAAAAAAAAAAAATGAGAGACTTTAGGATGAAGAAATAAAGAGAGACTCACGCTAGGACTTCTCTCTTCCCACTTCAAAATCCTAGCAACTACCACCTCAAAACCTTAAACTTAACTTGTAAGACAACATCTCTTTTTTTTCGGAAATTTCTGCTTTTATATATACTTGAGATTTTCTTTCTTAATCTTCTTCTTTTTCTCTATTTAGAATTTTTTTTTTTTTTAGTTTTTGGGTTAATCTCCATATTTATACTGTAATTATTTTTGCAGGTTTGGGTATTAGGTTGAAATTTCTACTAATTGTTGGATATTGTATATGGCAGAAGAAGAACCTCTATTTTTTGGAGAAAAACCAAAGCTACAGACTATGTCTTCTAGTCTAGAGAATGTTAGGTGTTTATTTGGTATATTATATATAAATTTGTTGAATTTGAAGGATTTTGTTTGGTTTTGAAGTTCTTGGAAGTGATGTTTTGGGGTTTTTGAAGTAGAATTTGGGGATTTTATAAAATTTAAAGGTTTTTAGTTTTGGAGTTTTTGATATTGGCATCTTAGTAGGTTGATCTTAATTCTTCACTTTATATGCTTTTGCTTTATTGAGATTTTTTTTTTTTTTTTTGGTTCATGTGATTTTTTCGTTTTCTTAATTAAAGCTATGATTTTTGGTTGATAAAAATTGTCATTCAATCTCACATATAATCTATGTTTGATCCATCCATGTTTGAATCAATTGTTTGTTTGGATTCAACATAAAAGATAATGGAACAAAGTGCTATAATTTTGATATTGTTCCATGTCTTGAATTATTTATATTATTATTACCACAACTAAGCAAGACAGAAAGTCATAACACTGCCAAAATTTGAAGCTTTGTGTGTCTTCCTCATGTCATAATCTTTAAGTTGTTGACAACATAAGCACAAACGTATAGTATTAATAGTTTATAAAACTCTCCTAGCAACCCAATAACATTCTATGTTAGACAACACTTCTTAAATATGGAAAAGCATAAAAATTAAATATTTTTCCAATGTATTTTATTTTATTATGACCATTTATTTTATTTTTAAATGTTATCTTGCAAAATGTTTATAATATGCACATTATTAACTCAATTTTCTATTTCTAAATTTCATTAGATCTTATTATCAATAGTTTTTTCGTGCATCACATGGATTGGCGACCAATTAATTTTTATTATCAAACCATATTTTGGAATATGTAGAAGTCAGTAAGACTTCTCGTTCAATGATATCAGTTGAATTTCTCTAAACCCACGATATTGATTTATACATACATACATATATATACATATATATATATATATATATATATATATATATATATATAGTTAAGTAGGATTTAAAACATATAGCATTTGAAGATTTGAATCCAAGAACTTAAATGCAACCCACCACAATTCTGGAATGAATGCTTAAGATCATCACTATAGCCAATAATAAGATTGCTGTGTGGCATGAAATCTATTAATTCAATTAGAATAATTTGGTGCTGTTGGTAACGTGCCAAATAATTGAGTCATTGTAATTGAATCAGTAAAATCCTAAAGCTTGATTCCCAATATAATAATAATAATAATAATAATAATAATAATAATTATTATTATTATTATTATTATTATTATTATTATTATTATCTATATATATATATATAAAACCGAAACTTTTGAAGCTCTCACAATTTTCCACATCATCACTATTTTCTTTTTCTTTTTATTTTTGATTCTTTTTATTTTAGGTTTTATATCTTATAACAATAATATTGAAAAACGTATACAAACTTGGAGGCCTATTTAAGGGCTCCATAAAACTTGATGGACAAGAAAATATATTCTAAAATAAGCCCTAATTAATACCTAACCATAATAGGAACCAAATTTGACCTAAAAAACATTAAAATAGCCTAAAAACAAGGAAATAAATTACGAAATAAATCACCTAGACTTAAAATAACGTTTTTTGCATAAAAATACCAAAATCTCTTCTCTCCTTAAAACCCTAGCAATTACCATCTCAAAACCCTAAACTCAACTTCACTTTAAGATTAAAAAAATAAGAAGGAGAGAGACTCACGTAAAAATAAAAAAATAAAAAATAAAAAAAAAAAACGTAGGTTTTGTCTTTTTTTATTTGTTTTCATATGTGTCTGAAATTTTCATTCTATCTTATTGTTTTATTATGTTTAGAATTGATTTTCTTATAAGTATTTGGGTTAATCTCTATATTTTGATAGTGTTTTTATGGGTTTCGTTTTTGGGTTGAAATTCTAATAATTATTTTATATTGTATATGACAGATGAAGCATCTTTATTTTTTGGAGAAAAATCAAAACTGCAACCTATGTCTTCCAGTCCAAGGTGTTGTAAATTTTTATATGTTCTTACTTTATTGAGAATTTTTATTTGGGTTAATGTGATTTTTTGTTTTTTTTTTATTAAAGTTTTGATTTTTGGTTGATTAATTATTTGTTTGGATTAATTTCAATTAATTATTTGTTTGGATTCAACGTAAAGGATAATGAAATTAGGTATTATAAATTTGATAATGTTCTATATTTTAATTGTTTATATTATTTAGACTCCTGGTAGGACTCTCTCTTCTTTCCTTAAAACCCTAACAATTATCATCTCAAAACCCTAAACTTAACTTCACTTTAAAATTAAAAAAATAAGAAGGAGAGAGACTCAACTAAAAAAAAAAAAAAAAAAACGTAGGTTTTGTCTTTTTTATTTGCTTAATAATTTTTATTTTGGGTCTTTCATGTGATTTTTTTTTTTTTTTATTAAAGCTTTGATTTTTAGTTGATTAATTATTTGTTTGGATTCAACGTAAAAGATAATGGAATTAGGTGTTATAAATTTGATAATGTTCCATGTTTTGAATTGTTTATATTATTTAGACTCTTGGTAGGACTCTCTCTTCTCTCCTTAAAACCCTAGCAATTACCATCTCAAAACCCTAAACTTAACTTCACTTTAAAATTAAAAAAATAAGAAGGAGAGAGACTCAACTAAAAAAAAAAAAAAAAACGTAGGTTTTGTCTTTTTTATTTGCTTTCATATATGCCTGAAATTTTCATTCTATCTTATTATTTTATTATGTTTAAAATTTATTTTCTTCTAAGTATTTGGGTTAATCTCTATATTTTGATAGTGTTTTTGTGGGTTTGGTTTTTGGGTTGAAATTTCTAATAATTATTTTATATTGTATACAGCAGATGAAGCATCTCTATTTTTTGGAGAAAAATCAAAGCTGCAACCTATGTCTTCCAACCCATGGTGTGGTAAATTTTTATTTGGTATATTATATATGAATTTTTTGAATTTGAAAGGTTTTGTTTGGTTTTGAAGTAGAATTTGAGGATTCTATAAAATTTGGAAGGTTTAAGTTTTGGGGTTTTTGGTATTTGCGTCTTAGTAGGTTGATCTTAATTCTTTACCTTATATGTTTTTTCTTTATTGAGAATTTTTATTTTGGGTTCATGTGATTTTTTGTTTTCTTAATTAAAGCTTTGATTTTTGGTTGATTAATTATTTGTTTGGATTAATTTCAATTAATTATTTGTTTGGATTCAACGT